>VYXH01011068.1:275-60027 GCA_013397275.1 Burhinus bistriatus | reverse complement strand
CTTTTTTGTCTCTAGAAGGACCCTCTGTAACTAATTTATCAACTGGACATCCCCCTTCTAAATAGCTGCAGTTAAGCAATGTGACTCCCACCCCAGATGCTTCGTAGAAAAGGACAAAGAGAGTACGCGCACTTCACGTGGGGTAGCAGATGCCAAAACAGACACATTCTTCACTCCTCGCATGAACCCTTGGCCAGCAGCCAGCCAGATGGATTAATGAAATACAGAGAGATAAAGCAACAGCTAAACACGTGTCTTCTTCATCCTGAAAACTTCTTTATTTTTGGAAAAACACTGTTTAGACAGTTTTAAACCATGATGATGTCTACATTTGGTTCCCTTGACTTTAAAAAAGAACAGGATTTATATATCTGAGGAAAAAATGTTTTTTCCCGTTCCAGAAGGCACCCTTCACAAGGTCAAGACAAAACCTTGCTAGTTACTAACATCTGTGCCTAGTGAAACACATCTGCACAGTTCAGGGGCTGCTTAGACTGGGGGGCAGTGCTCCTGTTAAGCTGGAGGACATGCAATTTAAGCATCAGTCAACAAATGGATCCATTAATCAGGGGGCACATTGTTTACAAGTCCTCATGGAAGCTGTTAACCCAGGGGAAGAGCAGAGCCAAACATTACTTGGGTTAAACACCTACCCCTGCAGTGAGGACAGCCATTTGCCCGAAGGTAGGCTCCAAAAGCAAAAAGCTGAGCTTCAAACCCTCATGCTACAAAGCCTCCCAGCAAGAAACCGTCCTCTCAGGATTCAAGTGTCAGCCCTGGTGACACCAAAACACGCAGTGCCACTCTTGGAAGCAAGCTGTTGGCCTCTATGCACCACGGCTTGTAAAATCCCTGCCCAATGGTGCAGAGGACACACGTACATGTTCTGCATTTGCTGTAGTGGCACCAAGTGCTGCTAAACTGGGTAGCGCCTTAAGCCAGAACGAGTTATCCAAAGCCTTCTCTCTAAGCCCACACAGTTCAGGGGACCCCAAACCCTGACGATCTGTGAAGCCTGCACATTTCCTGACTCTGCACCCAACTCCTCTTCACGACATACTGGAAGTTGGCGTGGCTGCTATTGGGCTTATGGTTTATCAAAGAAACATATGTCCTAGCAAATACTTGCCTACACAATCAGAGAACGCTTTGAGGGAAACAAACCATGCACACAAACACATGCACACATATGCTTCAGTGACTAAATCTAGAACCCATTTTAAAAATAAACAAGCTTCTTTTTTGGGTCAACGGAGAATTCTCTCACTAAACTGAGGGGCAGCTTGCATACAGCACACAGATGGTTTCCCATTTACCACAGCCCTGTTTGCTTTGCGCTAACTGGATCTCTTTGGTGCAGATTACATTGCTGGTATAGGAAAGCCCCAGTTCTGAGAGATTCTTCCATACAAACACCATGTATGTGACGTATTTCTGACACTGTGTAATCAGAATTGTTTATTTCCATACGGACTACTATAGGCGATTACCTTAAGGCTCCACTGAGAACCAGTTTGCCTCTCCACCCAGGAGGTAAGTTTTATCTTGGATGCCTTCCCAAAGGTTTAAGTGGTGCACATTAGGACAGGCTTATTGCAGTATCTTTATTCACTCACCCCAAGTTAATTTTCAAAGATTTTTCTTATTAACTTGCCCTTTCCATCAATTTTATTTGTAGCCATTTTTTCAAGCACATTTGAATGAATTTTCAAGCAGTTCCACTCGGTCATTTCAAGAGGTGTCACTGCCAGACGTGCTCTTCAGATGAAGATGTACTCTCCAGATCACACAAGAAAGAGATGGCAGGCTCATAAACAAACCTTGCCAGGCATTCCTCATCCTTGGCACTAGCGTTTATTCTTCTTGTGGTTCAGCAGCATTGGTCTTTTTGCCCAAAACATGGAGGAGAAACTGCTTCCACCCAAGCAAAGGAAGGAACAACATCTATTCAATCAACCTTCAATCCCTGGCTGGTCTGGCAGTCCCCTAAAACAGTGTCTCCCAGCCTTTTGCTTTATTGCAGAAATAGTTTAACATGAGAATGAACCTTGTTGATAAACCAAGCACATTTATACACAACTGGGCCCAATCTGAACATAAAGGGAGGGACATGGGGACACTCACTGTGTATCACAGGCTCTGGGGTGCCATCTCCTTTTGGACAAATAAAAATCACTGAACTGTGAGATGCAGCATTTCCACAGGGAAAATTAAGCTTTCCAAGCTGTATCCTAAGGTCTCAACTTTTCAGAGATAACCCAGGGCTGCCCAGCTTGCATTTGGACTAAGCATAAATTTGGGATAATTGCATTTAAGAAGTTTTAATTGAAGCCCATTTCAGGTACTACATGTAGGCTCCATGGAAAATCTATTTTTAATCCAGATGTAACATGACTGAGCCAAGCTTTTATGCTCCTTCAAAATTCCTTACTAGTGGGAATGGCCTTGACCTCCCTGAGAAAACTCTTCAACATCAATGTTGTCATTCAGACTTTTAGACCTTCTTTTCCGGGATGGGGGGTGAAAACCTCACCTGTTTTGGGTATTGCTCTCCAACAAAAGATAGAGTTCCATCACAGAGGTAGTTCAAGAATGCTGCTTCTCATCATTCTCCTTCTTGCCCACACTCCCACAAACATTTGCATGGTGTTTTTCACTTGGATTAGTTGCCCCAGTTACAGCCGTAGACTACACTCTGGCTTTCTGTGCTAATCTGTACAAGGCAATGACTGTGTCTCTAAGGCACAACTCTTTGAACAGTTAAGATCAACCAGTACATTGAGTATCGGGATCTATCTCAAGATCCTCCTGCTTCAAATTTTGTAGGAAGGAAGAAAAACCCTATTTTTAAAACACTGAATAAAAGAGATGCAAGTTACTGAGTGAAGTGTCCAGGAAGTACAAAAGCACCCAGTCTTTTTATTACAACATTTATTTTAGTATAGAAGGCACTTACAATACAGAAAGAAAAAAAAAAAAAAAAAATGATAGGCACCAAAAGTGAAGTTAGAATTCGAATGACAAAGAAACAGTTTACCAGACAAAAGGAGCACCCTTCCCTGTTAACAATACAGCACACAGAAATGAAGCTATTGGTGACTAACTTTTTAAACAGTTAGGGCTTGTTTTTTTAATAGAAAAAGATAAAGGCTGTTCTACTGTGAACTGAAATTTAAAAAGAACCCCTCCACACACCTGTACAAGGATCTGAGTGTTGGTGGTGTTCACAAACATGGGGCTCTTCAGCTCTGGCACTGCAGGAGGTCCTGGTACATCTCAATGAGGTGAGCGGCCTCTCTCTGCCCAGAAAGCACAGCACCGTGGGTAGTGGAATAATACTTCCTGTGAGTGGCCTCCCCTGAAAACATCACCTGCATTGGCTGGAAAGGAAAAGAAAAGCAGAAAAGCTCAGCAGCGCTTACTGGAAAGCAGACGCGAGGCTTAAAGGAGACAAGACTTTCTGTGCCCTCTCACATCCCCATGAGCTGACACCAGTGTTTTTAGAGTGCTGGTTCTTGAAATCCCAGTGTGGTGCACCATGGGGACAGACACAGCACATGTCTGCCAATGTCAAGCTCATCCTCATTGCTGCATGCCTGCACAGAGCTGTTTGCAGGGCTGAGGCACCACCACAGAGCCAAATACTAGCTCCGATAACCTCAAACAAATCTGCATGAGTCACAGAGCACCTTACTTCTCTACCAACTCCTCCTTTTGCTCCCCTAAATTATACTTTAGCCTTTTAGGCATTAAGGATTATTTTTTTCTGGACAGCAATTTCAGAAGAAAAAACAGTCATGTCTCAAAACCCACAGGGTGAGACACAGTGTCTTATCTCATACATCAATAGTTAGGTGCTTGCTAAAATTGCTGTCAACTCAGTTCTGAGGCAGGAATTTCAGGCACCTCTCTTCCCCAGGAACTACAGAGAAAGATTCCTAAAGCTCCTACTTTCTTTTTTAATAGATTTCTGTGCTGAATAAAATTACATGGTGGGGTCAGACTCTGGGTGGAGGAAATGGACTGGACAGCTGCTTGGAGGCTGCATATTCATCACCCATTGTCTTTGGATTTGGACACATAACCCTGAATGATGGAGTGAGTTTAGCTTAACATGTTACTGCTCATCAGCTGAGCTGTGGTAACTATCTCCATATGTGCTCTTGCTCTCCTTGCTATATTCAGAAAGCAAAGGAAGTGTCTGAGGAGCAAATTCATTGTCCCCTGCCAACACATGAGTACCCCAGCCAAGGATTGGGCCTCCCTCACCCTCTACTGCCAACATATTAAGATTTCCTAATACGCACCTCTGGCACATTCAGACCTAGACATTAGCAGCATTGTGTCTTTAATGCTACATATCCAGACTGTGCTTTAAAACAAAGTAACATGTGGTTTTCTAAGGAATTTTGAACTGGCCAATAAGACTAATGGTCATTAAACATAGAGATCACAATTCCAAAAGCCACATAGATGAGCAGCTCTTGACAATTTCAGAGGCATATGTGGGGATCCCTGAGATGCTTGCATTCCAAACATTAAAGAGGTAAAATCCTACATACATCATTTGTCCAGCGGGGTACGTATATAAAAAATGGAAAACACACTACTGGAAGCCCAACCAGAGATTGTCTCTTTCAACCTCCCACTCAGAAAACCCGCTACCCAGCATCATTGTCTTATTGTCTGTTAGTCTTATTGCTAGAGAACCAATTTGGGCCATACTTACAGTAGTTTTGGAGCTTTCAGCATAAGGCAGTGGTTTAGCGAGTTTCTCTACATCAGCCCCACTAGACCCAACTTGGGTGTAAGAGTAGGATCCACGGAAGTTGGGATTGCTGCCCCAGGAGGACCGCAGGATCCGGCGAGGTTTTGGAATGTTTGGATTCCCTAGGTGGAAAGCAGGAGAAGACAAAAAGTAAGACTGCGTTCAAGAGAAAACTTGGCAATGCCTGTGCAAGGTGTGGGGTGGCATGTATTCAGTCTGACTTACTGAAAATACATCCTAGCAGAGCCTGCAGGCTACAGGGAAGAGGCCCTAAATCAGATCTCTCTTCTATTACTAAGTATCTGTATAATGAGAAATAGCACCCCTTTTAATCTCAGCTGCAGTCTTCCATTTTGGGAAAGTGATAGAAAGTTTACATTCCTAAAAAGACTGAGGAGCTTCAGGGAACCCTGGACACAGTCTGGTTGAAAATACAGAGCATCTCCTGGTCTCATTTGCCATGGGGAGCCTGGTGGCGATCAAGCATATGATCGATCTCACTTAATTTTAGGTATTTAATTGGATGTTTAGGTAGTCTCATGAGAGAGGTGTGCCTTCAAAGACGAACAGAGATAAGGATGTTAGAAGGCAAATCCTCATTATGTGGGGCATAGGAAAACCTGACAGAAAGTTCTCAAAACCTGTATTACTCACTCCAACTGCTACCCAGTTGCCCCCCAAATGAGCCTAAAATCCAACAGACCCATTTTGTGGGATGCAGAAGGCATGGAAAGGCAGCTTTATAGGCTGCAAGCAGGATTTCTAGATTGCTGTAGGATTTCCACTGCTAAGAGGACACAGGACCTAGAGGTGAGGGGCACTTGAGTGCATCAATGATAGGGCCATCATCAGCCACTGTTCCCATCCCAAAAGCCACAGGAGTACATAGGATCCAAGACTGTAACCAAGGCAGCCCACCAGCTCCTGGCACAAGAGCCTCAGGTAGAGCTGAAATACTTTGGGTCATACTTTGGAGACTTTCTTGCTAGGCTGGTTTGGGACCATCTCAGCGTCATTGAATGTGATCATATCTGGCTTGGCAGGAGAGGAATGGGGAGATAGGACATGGAGAATTGCAATGAGAAGAAACTTCCTCTGCAGGAGAGCTGAGATGCACCGCACCCTTAAGGCAACCTCACATATCCAGGAAAGGTTCAGCTACTTGGGTTGAGCCTAAGTCTTCTTCACTGAAAGGGTTATCAAGCATTGGAACAGGCTTCCCAGGGAAGTGGTTGAGTCACCATCCCTGAAGGTATTTAAAAGATGTGCAAATGTGGCAATTAGGGACATGATTTAGTGGTGGACTTGGCACTGTTAGGTTTACAGTTGGACTCAATGATCTTAAAGGTCTTTTCCAACCTAAATGATTCCATGATTCTGTGATTCTAAGAAACTGTCATAGAATCATAGAATCATTTATGTTGGAAAAGACCTTTAAGATCATCTAGTCCAACCACTGACCCTACTCTACCAGGTCCGCCACTAAACCATGTCTTTAAGCACCACATCTACACGACTTTTAAACACATCTAGGCATGGTGACTCAACCACCTCCCTGGGCAGCCTGTTCCAATGCCTGATAACTCTTTCAGTGAAAATTTTTTTCCTAATGTCCAGCCTAAACCTCCCCTGGCGCAACTTGAACCTGTTTCCTCTTGTCCTATCACTAGTTACTTGGGAGAAGAGACCAACGCCCATCTCACTACAACCTCCTTTCAGGTAGTTGTAGAGAGCAATAAGGTCTCCCCTCAACCTTCTCTTCTCCAGACTAAACAAACCTAATTCCTTCAGCTGCTCCTCATAAGACATGTTCTCCAGACCCCTCACCAGCTTTGTTGCCCTTCTCTGGACACAAAGTGTGCACAATACTTCTTGTCAGCACAGTAAGTAAGAGCATTGAGACATGTTTGCATCTTGCACAGTTCCTATGCCTGCTTCAGACCCTGACTCTGTACTTCATCATGCTTAGCCTGCTATGAAGACAATCCTAATTCCCCCACTTTCTTCATCACAGCTTAGAGAGGGAGACATCCAACTGCAAAGACTACTTAGACACTACGTTATTTTGTTCTACTAAATGATTTAGTTGTGCCTTCAATTCCTTAAAATCAGGAGGAGGTTACTTCCCAGGTTCAGCTACCACTTTTAGGCGTATCATGGGTCAACCAGAACTATGAAACACAAGGCTGAAACAGAGCAAAGGAACCTGGATGGTTTGCCAGAGTACACCGAGAACACTTTCTAACCACTAACCCCCACATCAAAATATGGCACAGACTAGCAAATAAATATACCCTACAAACAAAATACATCCTACAACTTAATGTTGTTTCAGGAGTAACAACTTAGCATAACAAAGCCTCTAAAATACGCTCCTCCAAGAATCTTCAAAGCAGGAATGCCTGGGATGGAAGTGAAAAGCCCATGGGAGTCTGAGAACAGGGAGCTCTCAGATGTGTCAAGGAAATAAGTTATCACGTTTTATTTTTAAGGGCTGTGGGAAAGCCCAGGAGAACACATCATAAAAGCTGTTAGACAACACAACACCAAACAAGGACAAAGCAGTCATCCATCACATTGCAGTACACAAAAACAATCACACAATGTATTTTCAAATAAAAGGAGTCTCTGCAGTGGGCTGGTGGTGCCTCTTCTGTAGCTGGTGCATATTTTCATGTTCCACTGTCAAGGTACCCAGACGATTTTCAATACAGGAGTAAATAATTAAGATGTTGATAAAAAGATTATTAACATTAGGAACACAGAGTATTACAGGCAATGAGATGAGGGCTTGTCAGCCTGTAGACAAGGCCACAGATCTGCTAAAGGACTGAAATTTGTTAACAAAAGAGTTTGTAGAGTTATCAGCCCAATCAACAACTGTATATATCCAGCAATATTTAATAGAGCAATCATTGAGACTTTTAAAAGCACCAGCTTTGTCCCTCTCTAGTGTTTCCCATTGATGACTTTGTACTGTATATACAAGCAGGTAAACAGCAGCCTTCCCACCAGGGAATTATTCTTCACATAGCAACTTCATCACAAGGGAAACTGCAGCACAGCAACACGAAGTATGTGGTGCTGGGCAGATGGCAGAGCTTCATGCAGAGATGCCCGAGCCAGCTTCCAGAGTAGAGCAGGGCTAAGGAGCCTGTGTACATTAAAATGCAGCTGTACAGCTCCCAGAACCAAAGCCAGTCTCCTTCCACAGCACCATGCTGTGCGGTACAGATGTACCGGCTCTCATGAGCTCCTTTAAGGTTCTCCAGCACATCAGACCATGTGAGCACGATCCAAGGGTCCATGGTGCAATTATTGTGCCCCTGCACTTCCACATTTACGTACCTTTTAATGTGAGGAACTCTTTCTAAGAAAAAATCAGGAGACCTTCGTTTCTGCTGCACACAGAGAGGAGGAGCTTGGTTGAAGGTCAGATGGGAACACGTAACACAAGCTCTGATCCTGAACTGTTGTTTGCAAGACAGAACCTACAAACACTGAGGGGGCCACACTCATTCAAGGAACATATTTAACTGGACTTTCTCAGTCTGCTCTTAAATAGATGGGTAAACGTGCCTTTGCCTACAGATAAAAGTAACAATTAATACAGATGTGGAAACTTCAAAGTTTCCACTGTCCAAAGAGAGAGGAAATGGCTAAAAAAGGATCTTAGCCTTCACTAACATAGGAGGGCACATATCTTTATGCCCCGGATTTCCACTTGTGAAGCTATGAAAGATAACTCCATGTGTCTCAAACAATCCTGTCTTTATTCAGCTACTGGGAGGGGTGGCTACATAGATTTATTGGTTATGGGGCTGATTATGAGACACAGCATCATCATAAAATCAACTCGCAGATCTAAATTAAGACACACATATTTAGTTGCCTACCTGAGAGCAGGGTATCTAAGATCCCATCAAGGCAAACAATGATCTACAGTAGCACCCACACACTTCTTTCTACAGTCACCAGAGAGACACAAGGGTATCCCAGGCATCCACATGGGGCTGGTAGATATGACACAGAACCTAAAAGAGATCCATTCACCTCTAGAGAAGTAGCTGGAGGATGAGGAGCACAACTCAGGGCATCTCCAGCCATAGCCTGACAAATCTGAGCCTTTCAGAAGGGAGCAGGCCTGCAATTAACTGCCTTCTGGCTTCTAACACTCGGATCCTAGCCAACAAAGAAAGCAAAGCAAGACTTCTAATTGTTCAAAGGCATCCCACTTAATCAGATTTAGAGGACACTGCTTTTCAGCCATCCAGTTGTGAAAAGCAGTAATTGTCAATGGTTCTTAGGCTGGAACAATCCTCAGAGCTTTTCACAGCAAAGCCAGATAATCCGCAACACTAACCTGCATGTGAAATTTAAGGTCACCTCTCAGAGAGAAAATTTCAGTGTGAGTCTAAAACAATGGATTTAACAGAGGACTGGTCTAACACCCTCTGAAACCAAAGCAAAGGCCTACATGAGCAACGGACTGGGAAAACAGAGCTGAAGATAGGAACCCACCTGGTAATGCATTAATTCTTTCATAGAAGAATAAGAAATAAGAACAGGGGTGATTTCATACCCAGAAGATGAAAGCTACAAAAGGCAAAGTGAACACTAAAAGGCCCGTACTACCTACTTTCATTACTGAATGTAAGAATCTCTCTATACCAGTAGAGAAAAGCTTCTTCAGAAGATGCCACAGAGCACTAAGTGAGGTGTGGAAGATCTGAACTGTGTTACCGAAGAGTCTTTCTTTTCCACTGAGCTTAGGATCCTAGGAGGACTAGTTGTCCAACTCAGTTAGCTGACACACATGAACTCGGTGGTGGGAAACACTTTCAAAGCTGGGTTTGGTGGCGCTAATTGGACCAGAGAAGTCCAGCCATTTTCAGAAATTACTACAGTGAGATCACAGACAGAAGACTGGTTTGTCCCTCCCCAACCACTCCCTAGCTGGTCAAAGCCACTCTCACACTCCCAGTGAAACAGATTAGTGGCAAAGACGGTAGTTGCATGAGGAGCTAAGCACACTTCTGTTATTTCAGCCTGCCTGGCACCTGGCCCGTATTACCCTTGATGTATTGCTTCTTCTGTGAACCTGCTAGGGAAAATGGGAGCAAGGGTAACAGGATAAACCCAGCTACCTTAGCAAGGCCATCCTGGAAGTTCTGTGTAAAGGTTTTCTACAAACTAACAAGTTTTGGGGGCAGAAAGTAGAACAAGTAATTTTGTGTAATGGGTGCTCCAGAAACAGGTTTTCTTCTCGTGGTTCTGAGCAGCTGAGGGGACACGTCTCAGCTTGTGCACAAAACATTCATTGCAGGGCAAGGCCCTGATAAATTCAGTCTGAAATTCTCCATGGTTAGATAACCCAGGATTAGCAGAAGGCTGAGATAGAGATCACACTGCTGAAGAGTCTGATGGACAGTGACCAGGTGCAGCATCAGCTGGAACAGCAACTGCAGCACATACTGATGACCCAGTGCCAACACATTTCCATCCTGGGGGGAAGAGAGGAACACCCAACACATGCAAGTAATAACAACAGTGAAGGAGCACAAGAAGGCAGAGGGAGCCAAACTAAGAAAGACCTGAAGAGTCAAATTCCCACTGATCAATCAAGACAGTTTTAAAAAAAAGAGGTCTTAAGCAAGGAGAGCTGCAGCAAACAAGGGAGATGCTCTGCATGCTCTGGGAGACATCAGCACTGGAACCACTTGGGCTTAAGAGAAGAGCCTCCTGCTATGCCTGCGTAGAGTAGCAGTTGGCCGTCTGAGGTCAGGAGGAAAGAAGGCGTGTGCGTACTGACATTGCAACGTAATGTAGGGATACCCAACACCACTGAAAACAAACAGCTCAGGAGGCAGAAGCTGCCCAGAGTTGAGCATTCACTGATTCATCCTACTGCTCTGCAGGTTGCAGGGGAGCCACAGGTTCATCATTCAATGTAAATGAAACACTGAACAGGCTGAAACAAGGACTCACTTTTCCTCTCCGCATTAGGGTTTCTGAATCTAGCGTCTACCCTACGATTTCTGAAGAGAGCAGTAAAACGTAAAATCTCTTTTGGCAGTAGCCAGTTATGCAGGTAGTCCTCAGCTTCCAGGACCCTTTCTCTAGATCTCCATGTTGTTGGCAGCAAATGGTCTGTGAGCACAGGTGAAAGCTACACTTGTGAAGGCAAATTTCTTCCTTTAATTGGAGGTCCATGGACAAGAAGTAAGGCTGGAAATCCACTGGGAGTTGAGATTTGACTAACACGAGCTAGCAGGCAGATAAAAATAGATTAATCACAGGACTCATCTCTAGAATAGCACAAAATACATCTAATCTTGGAGGATGCCATGCTAATACTTGCTTATAATTATGTATAAATTCAAAATCCTTATTTCAAGACTGCCAATGAGTCAACCACTATTTCCTCTACCCCACACTTGTGCTTGTACAGTGTCTTCCATCAGAGGATCTCAAAGACCTCGGCAGAAACAAGTAGTCCATTTCTTGGGAAGGTATGCAACCTCTAGAGAAGTGACTGCAGATAAACTAAGGTCCAGTGTGTTCAAGTATCACTACTTTTAGTGATTTCATCTTGGATTTCTCAGTATAATGCACCTAAGATCTGTCCTGCTCCAACTGCTGCCTTTAATGTGATGTGTGCTCAGTAAACATGAAATCTGTGAAGTCCAGGAAGGTTTAAGTGATGTACCCAGAAAACAGGAACTCTCAAGACCAATGGATTGTTTGAAATTTAGGCCCATGAGATCTCCATATAGCCTCACATTGAATGGAAGTCAGGGATGTGATTAAACTACCACGTCTCAGCTGATCTAAACAGGTTCACCTCCACTGGCTCTTAAAGAACTATGCTGCTTTCCACAGCTGAGATCAGTTCTCAGGAGTAGTGAGTCCAACAGCTCCAGCTGCTGAAGAGTTATTTGTGATTAAATAAAGCAGGGGATGTGGAATCCTCAATCTGCCCACCACTTCCTGAGCTGGTTATCAGCCCCTCTGTATAAATAGCTTTCAGGCACACCCAAGCAGGAGGTATGCTGGAAGCACACACACAGCCTATTCAAAGGGACATAAAATGCCAAAGAACTAAAAATTACTTTAGTGCATTTCCTTCCTAGCGGTTATCCAACACCCCAACCCCAGTCTGCCTCTCTTCTCCATGCACCAAAGGAATCAAAACATGGCTGACCTGTAAATTTACGTAGCATTTCAGTGCAGGTTTCTGCCACTGTTTCATCATCGCACTTCTCCATAATCAAAGCCTCTTCTCCACAGATCCAGCCACTCAGAACATGGCCGTACCTCTCTGGTGGGTAGAGTACATCAAAGCTGCAGATCTTCTTGTACCACAGCTCCTCGGGATAAGTCAAGCTCTCACTCTCTGCTTCATCTTCCCAGACAAACTGGATGCTGTTGCATTCAGAGCTCCAGAAGGGCTCTTCGAACTCCAGGAAAATCTTGTCAGTTGTATTAATCCCTAGTTTCTCAATGGCCATCACCTTCTCCTCAGGTAAGCGGGGATGAAACATGCTCTCGTGGCGTTTCTTCAAGACTCCCAGGGACACAGTCACAATGACATGGTCAGCTGGGATGAACTCACAGTCCTCACACTCTATGAAGACATCGGAGCCCTTGTCCTCCTCGGGGAGGTCACTGTTGTGGTCAGCCACCCTCTCAATCTCCTTGCTGACCGACTGGTTCCAGTGGATGCACTTGACTGGCTTGCGGAGCTGAATGACAGACTCAGGAATGGAGCGGGCCAAAATCTCCACGATTTTAATGAACCCACAAGGAATGATGTGATGAGCCCCAGGGATTTCAGTCCATTCCCCAAATTCACTGAGCGAGACTTCATCCATGCTGTGGGAGCTGCTCTCACAACTCTCTACCTAAGCAAAAGAACACAAAAGCAACATTGCCACAGAGCAACTCATTTTGCCATAGCACAACATTGCAAGGGCACAGAGGAGCTGCATAAGCTGGGAGTCCTGAATTCCACTATTAAACCACATTATTTTTGCTAGTAAAGAAGTGTTTGGCCGTAGGATCTGACAAAATCAATCCCTAGCCTTCCTTCCAACCAGAGAAACCATTTTGTCATGGTAACAAGCTGCAGCAGCTTTGGTTACATCACCCATGGTTGCATCATCCAGAGTTCAGAGATGATGTCTTTGCTTCTGCATGACTCTGGGTTACAGTTCTGACTGTTTTCTATCATTTAAAACCCAATTCACTGGTCAGGGACTGGCTCCTTGGTGTTCCTACAACAGAAGCTGGAGTTACGTTAATCAGATGTTCTTTCCAATGTTAATAAATGTTCCTGCGAGGAGCCATGAAAAACTTTTGGCAGCTATTTCTGCTGCCTGCAGCTTTCAACATGCTGTCAAACAGTCAGCAATCAGCAAGCTAACAATCTGCAGGGGATGAGAGGACCCAACACCAAAGGAACTGAAGGAGACCGAAAAGGGAAATGCCAAGATGTGAGACACTTGCATTTGATTCACTTGATGTGATTATTAAAGTTTTAGATTTGGGACCTGTTGGTTAATGCTTGCAGGAGTATTAGGCAGAGCCATAGCTTCCAACAATCCCTGGAACAAAGGCAGGATGTTCAGCTTGTCTTGTGATAAGTTTCTAATGATAATACTGAAGCATGGGATACAGTGATCTTAAAATCTTCAAATCACCGCGGTCACAATGATTTGCACACAGTAATTCTTTAAGCATTTTAGGCAAAGGGAATATTACAATTCCTTACCTCACCCTCTGTCCAATTTTCCAGGCCTTTCCACACTTTAATGACCATGTCTGGAAGCCTGGCAAGCCTACATCCTCTCCCTGTGGAGCGCCCTGACGCAGGGCAGGTATCTCTGTGCTGGGCTAAGATGTCAAGCAAATAAGTCAAAGTTGTGCTAAGCAGTTCACAGGCTGCTCCTGTGACTGTACTGGCAAACAGGTAGTTGCCTGATCTTGGTCATTGCCCAATAACTCCAGTGAAGACAGAGGGCACATCTGCTGGGCCAGGTTGCCAGCAGCTAGGTCTTGAAGAAGACCTGTCCTCTGAGTCTGCTGTGGTTCCACCCCTTCTGAAGGCTGAGTGAGCACTCTCCAACACTCACCCAGGGTTAGTTCTGCTGGGCACACAACACAAACCCTGCACCCTATGTCACGCAACAGGCTGCTCATCCTGCCTGGATGCTCCAACAGGACACTCCACATTATGAAGATAACAAACAGTGATGGCTATTTGATTCTTTCAACCATGAAGGAAAAATGCCAGGGAGAAAAACAGGCAACTACCAAGACTATACTTTGCCTGAGACACCAATTAATCCTCTCTCTCTCTCTCAGCAACCACTCTGATCTGATAGTCTTAAGTATCAGAAGCTTTGTTGTTCTCAGGTATTTACATATGAGAAGGGATTTGCAAGACTTGCAGAAAAATCTCTGGCTGTGGCAACTTGTAGCGACCACAGAAGTAACCACCAGGAAAACCAGAGCTGTATCAAATGACTAACATTGTCTGCACGGGTGATATTACATGGATAACACAATAAATAACTAGTCTTTACATGGCAGCTGTGGAGATGCCCTGTGATACAAGCTCTTGGGTTAGGACACTGAGATGTCAGAACAGTGCTCAGGACACCTGGCTTCAATTCTCAGCTTTATCACAGATCTCCTGTGAGACTCTTTAGGTCTTTATTTCTCTTTGTTTCAGCTTCCCACATGTAAATAGCGAATACCATACACTTACCCACATCACAGACTGCTGCTTGCCTCCCCTGCCTCATTTCATAAGCCTTTAATTGAAATAGGAATGACTGTTACACTTTACTTGTGGAGTGCTTGATGCAGTATTAAGTCCTCATCCCACAGAGATCTCATTTAGGCCAAGGCATCAAGGAGATAAAAAGAACTAGGGAAGCCGTGAGGAAAGATGATTAGGACATGGGTTTATACAATCTATCTTTGATTTTATTGGTTTACCTTCAAAAGGCTTTCTAGGGATTTCTTCAGCAAATTACTACTATCAAAGTTACATTTCTTCTGCTCTCAGAGATACGGACAGATGCAGAAGGGGGTAAAAGATACTCAGGCAGGACCATGGGGTCCCAGATGTAAGACACAAGACAAGACATTACTAGAAGAACCTGACAATAGACTAGCTTCAGATGGTAAGAAAACACTAAATCACACCAGAAAATTTAACAGGGCCTAGGAAAGCCCTTTCTAATTAGAAAGCTGGAAGTTTAAGGTAAGAAGAAAAAAAAAAAAAAAAAAAGAGTAAAGGCATTATTTCTTGCAGCCCATTGTCTTTGGATATGCCTTACGAGGAAAAGTTATGAAAATGAACACAAACTGCCCCAGCTGCAAGAAACCACAGAAAGCAATTCCCCAGTGATAGGCAAGGCTTAGCCAGCTGTCTGAGGTTCAAGATCTGCCTGCTCTTAGTTAAAACAAAGAAGCGATGACGTGCACACACACCTTAAGGTACTGCTGGATCATGGCAAGTTTCAGCCTCTTGACGGCCTCTGTGTCATCCGGATCAGCCTTGACACGTTTGCGCACTACGTCCCGTGTAAAGACGCCCACACTATTCTGGCTCTCAGCATTGACTGGTTTACCTCGTTGGAAGAACTCCTGAGTCAGGTTATAGACCTGCCAGAGACATGACAGAAAGATGGACAACATGATTCACAGCAGAATCCAAGCCCCAAGCAGGATGCTTTTTCCTCCATCCAAACCCAGCACATTCAGATCACCTTCTTTTGCCAACTTTAGAGATCAACTTTGGCAGTTTATTGTGCACTCTGCTCCAATGCCAAGTCATATTGCACCCACAGCTATGCCTGTTAGAAGGCAGGAAGTAACACTTCCCTCCAGGAAAAGATAACCACCCTTACTCACCTGCAACACTCTAGTTACTATTAAGTCATTAAGTTACTATTAACTTCCTATTAAGTTATTTTTTAATTTGAGCACGTCCATTCTATCACTTGCAGAAGACCAAGTGAGGCTGTCCTGCCATTTTCAGTAGCTAAACCTGGTTGTTCAACAAGCTGTTTAGATATTGCAGCTGAATCACTAAACCAAGGAAGTGCAGACTGCAGAGCACCTCTACAGAGCAAGCTTGAGTTTGCTATGCGTAATTTCTCACGCTGCTGAGCACTGTCACAGTCTGACTTGACCCCAGTCTCCATCCAAAGTCTACAGGGAGTGAACTCAAGCAGCAGAATCCATGTGCATCCTCGCATCTCACAATAAGGCACCAGCTCTTCTCCCACCTCAGTGTCTCAGGTGCAATCCCAGGTGCAGACTCCATAGCCAAAACCCTTCTCAGGTTGCAGGGCTCAGATCTTTGACTGCTCTAACCTGGAACCAGCCCTTCCACCCTCTCCATTAGTGTAATTATTTATTAATAATGCCCAGGAATCCACCAGGCTGGGGGGTTTCAGTTTCATATTTAGTTTTCTGTTGCCCCCTGAAAAATAGGAAGCAAAGGGATTTTGTGCGCACACACATTTTACTTGTTGAACACAAGACAGGTACAGATCCATGGAAAACAAAGACATCCTCAGTAGCCCTCCATCAGGAGCCAGTCTGAGAAGGACTCACAAGAAAAAAAACCCTTCTAACAAATCATTCTTCTTTGAAGAAGATCTTCCTAACATTTTTTTAACCCCAGTTTTCCACCATACAAACTACTTAAAAGCAAGAAAACAACCATCCACTTTGGCCATCTGCTTGTGGCTGGCTGGAGTAATCAGTGCTTCTGTCTGTAGGATTGACAGAAGAGCCTGCAGTTGAATCACGGCCCTACATTTCCACGAAAAAACTCCAAGGAATCTTTAACACAGGAAAGCTTTTAAAAGATGCCTCCCAAAAGTGCAACTCATCCCATTAATGACTTGTTTGTCCAGAATGAGTCACCTTCTCATTTATATCATGCCACAGGGGTGCACAGTACTCTTACAAATAGAGAGGCAAGATCCCTGCTTGGTGAGTTTCTCCTGTCTAAGATGATTTGATTACAACTTATGATCCTTCTCTGGAGACAGTTTATTCAGACATACTAAGGAGTTCAACTCAAAAGTAAATGCCTGGTAGGAAGCTGGCAGAACTGTGCCACCCACTCCTTCAAAGGCTCCTACAGCTTCTCATTCTCTGTTGATATGGTTAATTCATCGTGTTTTAGTTTCTTCCCATCCCGAGGATCCCCAGAAGCTTAATTTTCTCCTGGGTTTCAGGAGTAAAGTGAATTTAAGGAGGCAAAATAGAAGGATGATAAGGAAGGGGAGGTAGTGATGGAAAATGCACGGTACTGGTAGGAGCAAGAGAGAGCAGTTCTGTGAGTAAACAGAGGAAGTACAGTAGATGAGGACAACTATGGGATGAGGAGGAAACTGAAGAAAAAAAAAAAAATAAGTGAAAGAATGAAAAATGGGGAAAACAGAAGAATAATCACAAGGAAAATGAATGGAACTGCTGAATACAGAAGAGAACTGTAGACACAGCATTTCCAAGGAAACTGCCAGATGAGAAAGGTGGAGACCAATGACCTATAGGAAACAAAGGCTCTCAGCAAATGAAAAGAAATAGTGTCTTCTCTGTCCCCCAATACTAAAAGCTCTTTGGCAGTTTCAGCATCCCACGGTTCTCAGGTCCACTGATTTCTGAGGCCCAAACCACTTCCAGCAAGTACAAGCTGCATAGACCTTGCGTCAGCATAATGCAGCTCAGCTTTCATAAGCCGATTGCACACTATAAGCAGATAACGCATTCACAAGACAAGCAAAGCTGTGTTAAAACCCAGCTACCATTTGGCCAAAAGGATAAGTGACCCATGGGTATGTTTTTATTAACTATTGTATTCTTCATTGCCTAACAGAGAAAAGAGCAGAAATGCACAGTGCTCTGTGCTGTAAACATCAAGTAAAGTCTTTCCTATATATGTGACCCCATCAATCACACAGCAGGTAAGTATAATCATCATCATGATTTATTATTTTTTTCCTCAGAATCCCTGTTATTTCCTCGCTTTTCTCTTCTTGGGGGTGCTGAAGCATTTGATGAAGAATAGAAGGCAAAGCTGTTGTAGGAAAGAAGCAAGAGGAGAAACAACAGCAAGTCCTGTATTGAGGTACATTGTGTTAATACAAGAATCAAAAAGTTGCTCAAAATGTATTCTTTAGCGTACACATGCGGCAAACAAATTCTGTATAAGAAACTATGGAAAAGGTTCACCAGAAGTCCCATTTAAGGTGCATTTCTAATAAAGTAGGAGCAAAATTGTACTGTCTGGAGTTGGAGTTACTTCAGCTTTGCTTCCTCAAGTGGGAAGCTGCTTATAATAACAGAAAGCATCATCATGCCTGTGGGATCATCTCTGAAGTCACTGCGAACAGGCACTTGTGAGATTTAAAACCACATTCTCCTTCAATCATTTCGTCACGATGTGATGACAGAAGGGTTCCTGAGAGAGTTCATGTGGGCTTTATTTCAAAGACCCCGGTGAAAGGTAGCACCAAGAACCACCTGAGAGATTCTGCTGATTTTCTAGCTAACCCTACAAAGTATCCATGCATCCAAGCCAAGAGCACCATGCCCATCAGCAAGGAGAGCTACACCATATACAGTCCAGACTGATGTCCCTTTTCTGTTATCACAGACCTGATAAATCAAGTGCACCCCCAGCAAGTTTGCAGACACCACCAAGCTAAGCGGTGCTATTCACACACTGGAGGGAAGGGATGTCATCCAGAGGGACCTGGACAGGCTTCAGAAGTGGGCCCATGTGAACCTCATGACACTCAACAAGGCCAAGTGCAGGGCCCTGCACCTGGGTCAGAGGAATCCCCAGTATCGGTACAGGCTGGGGGATGAAGGGATTGAAAGCAGCCTTGCAGAGAAGGACTTGGAGGTACTGGTGGATGAAAAGCTGGGCATGAGCTGACAGTGTGCAGTCGCAGCCCAGAAGGCCAACCGCATCCTGGGCTATATCAAAACAAGCATGGCCAGCAGGTCGAGGGAGGCGATTCTGGCCCTCTACTCCACGCTGGTGAAATGCCACCTGGAGTACTGCGTCCAGCTCTGGAGCCCTCAGCACAGGAAAGACATGGACCTGTTGGAGCGGGTCCAGAGGAGGGCCACAAAGATGATCAGAGAGATGGAACACCTCTCCTACGAGGACAGGCTGAGAGAGCTGGGGTTGTTCAGCCTGGAAAAGAGAAGGATCCAGGGAGACCTTACTGCAGCATTTCAATAATAAAGGGGACCTACAGGAAAAGTGGGGACAAACTTTAGCAGGGCCTGTTGCGACAGGACAAGGGACAATGGTTTTAAACCAAAAGCGGGTAGATTCAGACTAGATAGAAGGAAGACATTCCTTACTGTGAGGGTGGTGAATTACTGGAACAGGCTGCCCAGAGAGGTGGTAGATGCCCCATCCCTGGAAACATTCAGGGCTCTGAGCAACCTGATCTAGTTGAAGATGAGCCTGCTTCTTGCAGGGGGTTTGGGCTAGATGACTTTTAAAGGTCTCTTCCAACCCAAACTATTCTATGATTCGATGATTCTAAAGTTCCTCTGGGTTTGGGCAGAACAACTGGCTCTAGAAGCCTGTCTGCAAGATCTATCAGCAGAAGCAAAAGATGCAGAACATCTCAAGTGATTACTCATTCTAAGCAGATTTCCATTGCTAATTCTGAGGGTTTGCATATAATCCTGCAGGAAATGGGTGTGAAGGTCAGAAATTAAAGGGAGTTAATTGAATGGCTTCACTTCAGCTTACATCTTCTGTCTTCTTTCTGACCAGCTTTGGGACATCTCACAATCAGGGTGTCTGCAGGGAACACGGTTTCCACCAGAGATGTCCTCTCTGTTACCTACAGGCTTCCACCTACACGTGTTTACTACATACGTGCTCCTCCACCACAGGAAGAAGCAGTCTCTTAGGAAGAACAAATCTAAATAAAGAAGTTTCTCAGCACTGAAGGAGGTCAGGAAAGCACATCCCAATCCACGCTCCTTCCTGTCAGCGCCGGTGACAATTTGTAGCATTGTCTTTTCTTACTTGGCTTGAAAAATGCAGTGACTTAATCCCCGGTTCTGTAAAAAATCCCCAATGGAGATAGGTCCATGCTGTTACCAGGCCAGACATCTGTCAGTGCAATAGAGGGGCAGGGAGGGAACGGTCACTCTCTGTGGCCCTTTGGTCCTGCTTTCTACGATAACACAAGGCAAGGCACTGGAGCTTAATTGGGGATGGCACCAAGCCCAGCACAGGGTGGGGGTGAGAAGGGTGGAAAACTTTGTCATTCTTTGGCTACATCCCTCCCCCAGAAGCTGTGCAGCACATAGGAGAAAGCTGACAGATAACAAGGCCATTAATTAGCTGATTGTTAAAGGGAGGGTTCCTGTGAAGCAGGTCTTTAGGGACCACATCCTTACTGAAAAGCCTAAGTAAAAATAGGCATTTTTTCTAAATCAAGCTGGCCAATGGACTGTGAAATTCTTGGGCAGGCAAAGTACTGTGATTTTTCACCTGCATTTAACTTGTCAAGCTCACCACCTCCCTCCCACCCTTCATAAATACCTGGGAGTTGGCCTTAAACACTTCTTCAGAGAGGGAAATGAGGATTTAGCAGGGACAGAAGAGCAGCTCTGAGAGGGGCTGTCCCTGTTCATGTTTTCCCAGCAGTTACATGCACACACAGACACTGAAGCTGCAGACATTACCCTCAAAGGTGACACTCCTGTCCCTTTTCTTTGAGGGTCATGCAGATGTGGTATAAGCAGAGGACAAAATCCCCCGCAGCCCTAGGATTCCCCCAATTATCTTAGCAGGAGTGGAGAGGAAGGGGGGAAGATTATGAATACATGGCACAGACACCACATCCTGGGGAATCTTCCAGTGCTGGTGCCCCCTTCCTTTGAGAGACTGACCAAATGGACTGATGATGGCCCTGAGCAGTGCCAGCCCTGCACAGTACACAGTCTAAGAAGGATAGCCTTAAAGCAACAGTGGCTGGAGAGCTGTCCTGTCAACAGCAGGCTCAGTACCCTTTCTCGTGGTGCATCGCTTGGCAACACATGGTTGGAAATCCAGGTAGCTGCTCTGCAGCACTGGAGACCTTCCTTGCAGGCATTGCTCAGTTTTCTAGCACTCTTATGGAGGAGGATTCGGGTCAGCTTGGTCACAAGCTCATGATCAATCTTGACTGACTTCAATGCAGTGCAACAGCCTCTCAGTTAAGACAGTCTCTCATAAGGAACTTTCTGCTACAGAAATGAAAAGCTGAGCAGTCTTACTGCTTGGCTTCCTCGTAACCAAATAAAGGCTTCTGTGAGGCATCCCTACAGCTATTAAAAATTCAGGCTACTGCAAACAAAAAGAAGCAAAACTTGTATTGAAGTAGAAGAAGCCAGCCAAAAAAGATTGGACAAGTGCCTGGAAAAAGCGTAAGGACTTTCCAAATGAACTAGCGAGGCAAAGCTCTGGAGGTACGGGGGTGCCTTGCCTTTCACACCAGGGAAATTCAGTACACAGAGGAGAGACCTCACCTTGCTCGGCTCCATCTTCAATGACTCCACATACTCAAGTGAAACACTCGAGGGAGACCCTCTGCACTTTGCATTCACTAGAATTTGGTGTCCAGATGACAAGATAACTGGGGCTAGGCAGACACAGATGGAGAAGCAAAGCTGAAGGCATATGCTCAAGCCCCAGCACATGGTAGCAGCTGCAGCAGAAGAAGGGCAGTGTGTGAGTGCATGGGAAGTGAGCCAGCTGTGCAGGGGAGGGAAGGCATTTGAAACTGTGACAAATTTAGTCCCGTTCATTCAGGACTACATTTTCCACTGTTAATGCCAGAGCTCCATCCCCGATTAGGCTTTGCATCCATCATGTGGTTTCTGGTTGTTTTGGTGTTTTTTTTCAAGTCATGACAGCGTGCGTCACAGCCTTTGCTATCTCAGACTCTTTTAAAGGGGGAGATGCAGCCTGAGAGATGAGATGACATGATAGGACGACGGATAGTGATAGGATAAGGGGTAATGGCTTCAAACTGAAAGAGGGTAGGTTTAGATTGGATCTCAGGAAGAAATTCTTCACTATGAGGGTGGTGAGGCACTGGAACAGGTTGCCCAGGGAAGTTATGGAGGCCCCACCCCTGGAAGTGTTCAAGGGCAGGCTGGATGAGGCTTTCAGCAATCTGGTCTAGTGGGAGGGTTGGAACTAGATGATCTTTAAGGTCCCTTCCAACCTAAATCATTCTACGATTCTATGATGGTGGGATTGCTAGCAGCAGGCTGCCCCAGGACTCTGAGAAGGGTCTGGGAGCTCCTACGAGGCAAGGGAGGAGCCTGACCTCAGGATCTGGTGATCTGTAAGATGGCTTTTTATCCTAGACAACTTTAAGATGTTTTAACAAAACTTCTCAAAAAAATTGCCTCCTCAAAAAAACAGACGCAGAACTGAAGACCAAATTCCTACTGTTCCTCCCCAGCACCCATTTCATCACCAGATAAAGCAAGAGAGTATCAGCAAGCCAGGATGAAAAAAGTGACGGTGGGAGAGGAAGGGGTGGGGGGAAGCACCCACACACCAACAACAGAAATGCAGCAGGCTGACTCAGCATGTGTAAACAGAAACATTCTCTGCACCTTATGCCAGAGGAAAAGGTCCCCAGATCCACATGCCTGTTGCACATGCTCCTGACTGTCCACCCACCGGGCCACTTGTATTTCATACAGTCTTTTTAACTGGAGATTTTCAGGAGATCATGTAGCTCACCTTCATTCTCACTTTTCCTAAGCAGCACAGGGAAAAACAGTCAGCTGTCTTAAATCACTAAAGATCATCCAATCTGACACCCCAAAGAGGCTGGAACAAAAGCTCAACAAAACCACGAGCTGCCCCCACAAGAAATTCCAGCACACTTTGAAGGAAGACAGAAGGAAGCACCTCCCCAGCAACAGCAATTAAGAGGTTGGCTGGTGTCCTCTTCTTGGCTTAAACTGTTCCTTACATATTTTTTTTATTGCAAAGAGTAGCTGTAGACGTTTTTACAACCCATAAACGTGAAAGCCTTTTCTGTCTCCTAGCGATAAAGATATCCTGTGGCAACGATAAGCTAATTATGCGTTGCGTAAAGAAGATTAACTTTTAATGTGTTGTTCTCTCATGTCACTGACTGCCTCCTTTCTCTTGCTTTAAAAGGAAGGGTAGATTTACCAGATTAATAATTTCTAAAACGCTGGCACCTTGTTACAGCCTTTATCTTATCGGCTGTATCTCAAAGCTAAGTAGCTCTCATCTTTGTATTCTCTTCTCATTTCAGAGTCTGTCTGCCTGTGACACTCTCCCTTTGCTGGAGATTTTCCTATGATCTTTGAGACAGGATGATCACTGAGCACTGCATGCAGTTTGGCAGTGTTCCACTTACATAAATAATGCTGCGCACTGCAGTATTTTCACTTACCCACTCTCTCTTTTTCAGTCTTAGTCACTGTTAATCTTGCTCCACGCACATCTCACCTGTCTTTTTTCCTGGCTGGCTCTGGTTTCAATCCAGTAACGTGAAAAAGTTGTTCAGATGAATTATCTCCACCTGCATTTGTGCAAGAAGAATTCCCTCCATGCCACGGGTTGCTAAATTCCTTCTATAATGAGGTTTCTTCAAAATTTCTACCACCCCTCTCTAAAACTGAAATGATTTTGTGCCATCCCATCAGATTCCAGTTCAGAGCTCCGGGATAGTGCCAAAAGTCTTTTCAAACAAACAAACACATCACCATTTCCGCTCCCCACTCAATTCTCGGTAATTCTTTATAGAGTACAGTGACTTTTCTCTTGGTGACTTTCTAAACGCCCATGGACATATTTTTAAACAAAGCGTGCAAGAGTAACCTGAATCTAGTATGTGTTTAGCCAAGCATCAAATACTGGTGAAGTCCACTGGCAGACAAAAATCTGAAGGTTTCAGGCATGGCTACAGCCTGGTAAAAATAATACTGTTTTGCTCCATTTTATATAATTCACTGAGAGATCACATTACCTGGAGGACTAGACATTCTGCACTGATCCCCCCTAAATGCACTTCATAAGTGACATTAAAAAAATGTGGGGAATAATTGTAATTAACTTTGGCAAGCTTCCTTTCACTTCATTTCACTCTACCTAAGGCCAAGTCTTCCCACTGAAAGCAGAACTAATACCAATCTTTCACATGTGTTCAACACACAAATTAGTAAGAAACCCCATTTTCCCTCTGAAAGAAACACTAGGATGACAGCATCAGTGCCAAGTTACATGAAAGTAAATTTGGCCTTTTTTGTCCGAGTGTAACATTGGCAGAGTTTTTTTAGTAGAGGTTAATCTTTCCACTAAACATGCATTTTCATTTCCATCTTGCAGGCTTCTATTTAGTATTTTTAGGTTCTGCCTCTGTAGTTGTTCGGGTTTTTTTCTTTTTGGCTCTTCTGTCACATACTGAGGCCTTCATCTACGCTGAACTGAAGATGTCACTGAACATTGACCAAAAGAAGTTAAAACAACCTTAAACTGAAGTCCACGATGGTCTGAATCTACCAGAAAAGATGTTCCTTTCCTTCTGATACAAGAAAACTTGCCATTCCTACAACACTACGCTGACTTTGGCATATTACACAGCACACTATGGTATTTATAACATCAATAAAATGTCACAGGGCTACAATATTTAGCTGGTTGTTGCTAAAGTTTGGCGTTCTACTTTGTTTAGTAATTTGATCCCTCCTCTACTCTTTTAATTAAGTAGCAACTTTCTAGAGCAAATGACTGGATCTCCCCAGCAATAGTTGCTAGAAGTGATTAAATTGATGACAAATGTGGAAAGATTGTTCTTCCTGACAACAGTGAGTTAATCCCACATCAGGGACAAAAGGTATACAGTTAAGTAGATGAGAGCAAACTAAGTGTTGATTTTTTGCAAAGAAATTAAAGACGTTACTGGTTTTCTACCTTTGTCCAGTACCTGGAACATTGTAACTGTCAAGGGGTCTTACTGTTTCAGGCAAATCTACAACCTGACAAAGCAGCTGAATACCAACCTCGTTGTATAAATCACTGAATTCTTCAACCACATCTTTCGGGATTCTTTGCCCATTGTTGGTAAGATGATAAGCCACCCCATTCTTGGAGTAAAGACTGATCCGTCCAACACTTCTCTCGCCATCAGTAGTCTCTTCAAGCAAACCATTGTCTTCTGCTAGATGATAGACTGGGTTTCCATGTGAACCATGAATCCACGTAGCTCCCAGTTCAAAAGTGGCGTGCCCTGCAGGAGAGTAAACGAAGCAAACTAGTTATTGAAGGCCATTTTCCTGAAAGCTTGTCATACTCAACCCTAAAGAAAATGTCCACATGCAAAAGCAGAACAATTGCTGAAGGAGAACACATGTTTGAACATTACTTAAGGAGCTTTCTCTGTTAGACAAGGGCAATGCCAGCGTTCTTCACACCAGTCCTTCAGGATACAAGTTTAGATAGTGCTAGAAGGATGGAATGTTTCCAATAAAGACGCATCACAGCGACACACCTCTGATACTTAAGGCGAATTTCAGAATCTTCTAGGTTCCCAGTTCTTATCGTGGCTGTTGCTAGCTACTCTGTCCTTGCCACTTGGCCTTCCTAACCATCTTCTCTAAACTTGCATTTCAGAACATGACCAGAAAACAGAGAATGTACTGCTCATGCTGCAGCACAAGCCATGTACTAGTGAAGGGGGTGTGGGAAAGAAAAGAGCTGTAGGAAGCCACGCTGTACTACTGCAAAAAGAACATATGATACTTACATAAATTTTATAGTTGTAGGGAAAGAATAGAGTACCTTAAGACTTCAAATATTCACTCTATTCGAGGGGAGGGGATGGATATCCAGACACATGGAGAAAACCATGTACAGCAGGGAGATGTAGGAAAATTTGGATTGCCCTGGGACAGCAACATTGGCCTGCATACTGAACCTCATCCTGTGATTAAAAACGCATGTTATTTACAAATATACTTCAGATTAAGCGCAATATAAAAATGCATTTCCATTCCCTAAATGAGTAAATAGGTTCTATTTTATTATTTATGCCTTTGAAAATTGAAATCAGGTTTTTTGAAAAGATGTACTGTCAGGTTAAACACAAAGTTTGGTCAGCCCCACTCTCTCCCTTCCTTACAATAAACAGGATGTGCACCAGAACTGTGACCCCCCGCCTAAGCCAGTACTGCCACGACTGGGCTGACAGCACAAGGAGATGTTCAGCAGATGAAAGAAGGTGCTAAAAATAAGCTTGGGTCATGTCCTCCACCCAAATTTTTATGGATTCTCCGAAGTCCAAAATCAACTATTTTACAGTCTGACAAAGCTGTGTTCTCCCAGCATCCCAGCCAACACCACACTGTGCAGCTCGCTCTGCAGAGGTGTGTGAATGCCTGATTAAGTGGGATAGTTAATAGGATCCTGCTTGATGAAAAGGATCGTGCAGTTACCAGTCATCATATACTGTTTAACATGTAAATATATGCTCAGACAGAAAGACAATGCAGTGCTATGCTATAATGCAGTCAAGTTTAACGGGTGAAAGCTCCAAGGAATGCTGCTCTCCAGCTGAGACGTTGCCTCCAAGGGAAGCTCCACGTATCTTGTTTTTCAAGCAGACAACCACCTCATCATTAAAGAACATGCTGATTGCCCTTCAAAATATGCATTATAGGACCCAAGAGTACAAGATTTCTACATGTACCTGAAACAAAGCATGTGCTTCAGAGTGTGCAGCATCAAGTCACAAACGTGTGAATATTTAAGGCGCCACAAACTCCAATACACTCCCAGAGCACCCAGCCTAGCGGAAATGACTGCTGTACATTGGCAGCCAAAGGTACAGGGCTCATAAATATTGCATGTGGCAGTCACCTTGTTAATGCAATCCTCCTGCGAGTCATCACATGCCAGATCAGCAGCAGGAATATTGCCTGCTGTTTTACGTCAGGAGTTTGCTCTCTGCTACAATAACAATCCTCCTGTATATAGCTCTTATTTACGGGGCACCTGATCTTTAAAAGAAAAGAATGTGCCAGTAGGTCCTGCTGTCTTGGTGCTTGGTAACGATTATGACATGTTCCAAGTTCTCCTGTTTTCAGTAGCCGTGTGGAATATAACCAAATACCAACAAATTAAAAAAAAAAAAAAAACCCACAACTTATTCTTGCCTATAATACTTAGAAACTCACTATCATCATTCCCAAGCATATAAGCCAGTTGTTACCTAGTGTAAGTTATACGATAAATTATTTTAAAGTGTAAAATTAAATAACATCTTTTTAAACAGAGACAGCTAATTTACTTTCAGGACCTTAAAAGATTTTAGTTTCAGTATTAATCTACTTTGAATGAATCATCCAATACATCAAAAATGAAAAAAAAATCTGCTTCCTATTCTGTGAACAGAATTACTGAGACACAAGAAGCAGTCAAAACAGGCCTATACACAACAATATACTATACCAGCAATTTTCCAAAGGAACGCACGGATCGTGTATCAAGCCTTCTGAACACACACGGGAACTTTCACATTTCCCTTTGCAGCCCTGACTATTTTTTGGGCATCCTGTCATGATATATACGCAGTGGATACTGACGTTGTAGATCACGTATAAGAAACACATTTACAATCCACATACACACAAACCATCTGCTTCATCTGTGCTAGAGATGATAAACCAAACCTCTCAAAATCCAGATTATTCCCCTGTGCTGAGTAGCAACATCCTTTATGCAGTTGAGGGAAAATACCATCCCCTGTAAGACACAGTATGGCTCAGTGAGAGTGGAAGTATTAGGATATAACCCTGACAGGGTGCCACCATAGGTCTGCTGAAGATTTAAATTGGATCTTTAGCCAAGTGTGCAGACAGGGGAGCAGCCAGAGAAGTTTAACATTTGAACGCCATTTAGACAAGCAGATCAAAGTGGCCATATGATAAAGACCCAGAAGAATCACTTCTGCCACAGTTTTTTTGTAAGTTTTAGCCAGTTTGGAGAAATGAGCAAGTGTTGCATACCCCCAAGTGCTATCTTGCTGCTTCAGGCAGTACAGAAGAAGACGACACAGCCCAGGATCATGCTGCCCTTTTGCCCTCATAGCAAGGAATAACGAGGTTCTGGGTAGTACATGCCACTTCTCAAGATTTCACCACCCAACAGAGCTCCAAAATTTTTTAGTTAAAGGGCATGTGAATCTGCAAAGCACACAAAGGGCCAGAACACGGACCCACCTTGGGAAAGAACTGTAGTCCATACCCACACAGTGTAACTTTGATAGTTTGCAGAAGATAAGAAAAGACAGAGAGTGTGTAGTTTTAAGAAAGGTATTAAAAGATCAAGACTTTAGATTCCAGTTCTCTGCACTGCAAATAACAGTTACATCTACAAGCTGCAAGATCTCCACCAGACTGAAAATCCTGCTCTTGTCTCATGTTGTTACGAAGAGTTAACGAACAGGAGGTAGATTCCCAGCAAAGGCAAAGATATGAGTAACCCGTGAAGGTGCCCAAAGGTGAGAGAATTGGTCTCAATACTAGTACAACAAAACTATTTCACAGGTGCACTGACAAAATTATATACTGCTCCCTGAAGATTTCGGGTCTTTAACACTTCCCTCCTCTCGCAGACATGATCCAGGATATTTTTAATACAGTGTATTGTGAGTGAAGGACACACTTCCCATTCTAACCTCTATGCCAAGTCTCAGCAGAACGTAAAGTGCCCTATTCAAACCCTAGAGATTAGATTTGTCTGACTGCCTTTTCATTCACTTCCCTTCTGCAAGTTCATAGGGTACTGCTGTTTATTTACTGTGGTGAGTTTATCGAGTAAAATATAGTAAGTGATGTAAGCACCTGACAAATAAAAAGAAAGGAGGGCAGCAAGAGGCCAAAGTTAACAAATAGAGAGTGGGATCAGAAACAGAACTAGTTAATTGAAATCAGGAAGGCAATTCAGTAAAAGTGAACATGTGAAGATCCTTTTGCCTTCTGCAGAGAAGAGACAGGCAATGCCCTTCTAGATACTAGGGACAGTTTTGTTGGCTACTGGCAACATTCGTTCCAGTAGTTTTTGCATTTAGAGATTTTTACAATCCCTTCCAGTTGACACAGGATTAAAATATCCAGTGCCTGCACCTTTTCTACACACTGAGAAAGGAAGCCACAGAGGTAGGAAAGCTGCAAATCGGGATGAAAGGATACATTGAAGACGTTTTTCCAACAGCCTGATTCACAGTGGGTAGTGCCCTACACAGTAAATTAGTTCTAGGGAAATGAATGGGGCTATTTGTGAAACAGAATAGCTTGGCGCTTGCCCCTTTGCAAGTCATGTAAGTCACTGAGAAACAGCCCTTCACTACCCAGGAGATTTACTGACTGCTCCTAGTCTAGAGTCAAGCTTGAAAACTTTGGTGGAAACTGTCCCGATACAGTTATTTAATCACAGAACACTTCTCACAGACCTGTTACACAGAGCTCTTCCTGTACAAGTGAAAACAATCACAGAGGTCTTCATTTTGTAGAAACATGTTTTTTGAGCAGCTGTCCCTCAGAAGAGATGCACAAGATAGCTCAGATTCCCCACCCACCCTGAAAGGAGCCCACAGATTATGTTCCCGACAAAAATCACACCTCAAATAACCTTTTGCATGTGCACATTGACTGAAAAAGCAGATTTCCAAGGTCAAATTAACCTAGTAACAACACAAAATCATGCTAGCAGAATAAAGAAGGCCCAACGCATTACGCCCAAAATGCCGCTCTTACCAAGTTTCACACTTTGCACGCGGCCTCCAATTCGGTCGGTCGCCTCAAGGATAGTTACATCCGTGAAACCGCTTTCCAAGAGTGCTTTTGCTGCTGACAGGCCTGCAAGCCCAGCACCAATAACTACTATTCGAGGCTGTCGTTTTCTCCGTAGGCCACTACTAAGAGGATCATCCGTGCTGTCTGCAGATATTTCACAACTTTGCATGCCGTCCAAGCTCTCTTTCTAAGGAACCTATGGAAAAAGCAAACAAGTGTGTTCAAGGAACTTGGCTCAAACTTATCCTCTGCAGTTAAAAATCCTAAGGAAGTCTATTAAAAAAAAAAAAAGTCTAGCAGGGAAGAAAGGTAACTTGTGAACCAGACACAGCCTTCAAAATGGGATGCATAGGAAGGATAACTGAGGTCAAATTGGGATGCAACAACTTTTTGGCCTGGAACACCAGTACTGGAAACTCCAGAAATCTCCACCCTCTTGCACCATGTAGACTATTTCCGGAGAAGTCAAAGGATTTAAAGGATATTCAAACTCCCATCTCTTTATATAACCTCCAAAAGTGGCAATTTTGTGGTAAAGACTTTAAAAAAAAAAAAAAAAAGAAACCCACATGACCACTGCTGACAAGCTCTACAATGCAGCAATGAAGCTTCATTTTGCCCCTGTGGCAACCACAAAGCATAAGCTTCAGATCATATAACTATGGGACTAGGTAAAGAGGATTTAGTTCAAAGCATGGAGATCAGATATCAAACCAACCATTACAGAAATGGTACAGATGGAAAAATGTTTCAACAGACGAAAGCCAACAAGGGCCAGTTGAAAAATTCACAGCCACATGATGCAGGCCCTGGAGCCAACACTGTCCTGCCACATCAGGATCAGCCTCAGTCTTTGATGAAGAGAGAGGTTCAAACCCATACCAGTCCTGGCTAGTCCAATTCTACCTCCACCTACCCAAGGCATCCAACTGCTCCTCCAATTTTTCATTGCAAACTCCTAGAAGCCCTCTTTTTAACTGTGTATAGCCTTAGTTCTTGGGTCCCATCACCTCATTTAAGTACATGGCCTGAGTTCATGGTTAAGGTTAAGCCTTGATCAGGGGTCACCAATGTAGAATGTCTTTATACAAGAATGTTAATGTCTAGTAATCGGGTTCTGGGCCAGTTCACACCTGGCCTCAAGAGCATGAAGGAACAGGGTACAGAGACCCATACTCCACCAGGCCCAAGATGACAGCAGTTGTGACTTGCAAAGGATAAACACACAGCCCAGCATTCATCAGCCCTTGCGTCAGCTTGTGCCCAACAACTTGTACAAAGTGCACACGTGATTCCTAAGCCTTATTGCCCTCCCTACCCAATGCTTACTAAACACAGCAAAATCCAAGGAGCTCGTATGCTGCCTCTGTCTGTTACCAAGCTGCTGGATACTCCTTCTGAGCTCTTCCCCAATTCTCCCAACTCTTGGCCAGCGTCAGAGAATCCTGTTTCTCCCCTGCATCACCAGGAGAAGAATCAAACCTTTGTGCTTAAGACACTGCTGGACTACTGCAGTACATGATCTTGTGTACTAATGAAGTACAAAGCAATAGTGGTTTCATTTGGACAGTACCTTTTTCTCCGGGTTCTTAAAGCATTTATGTATGTTGACCAAGCATCTCCTGCTCTCTGCAATGGAGGAGACACCAGACTGCAGCCAGTAGTGATTTAAGCAGTGGCATAAAAACTAAGGTGGTCCTACTGGAGCTCTTAAAACTATTTTGAAAATGTTTAGTTTCAACCAGAACAACTTCAGCTCAATCCACCCTATCTGGGCTCAGCTGCAAAAGAGATTAGCACATTGCCTACAAAAAAAATCTGCCTTTGCCAACACAGCTTGTTCCACCTGCCACTGAACAAAAGAACAGGTGACACTAGCATGGCTGCAGCCAGAGCTGTCTCAAAAACTTCTACATGCAATTACATCAATCATCTTACTGTTTTCATCTCTTGACCAATGGATCTCAGCTAGCAGATATTTGTCATAGGGAGCCAGAGATCAGTGTTGGGAAAGTTATTTCGAAGTTGAAGTCAAACATGTCAAGCATCCAATGCCTTCTAGTCCGTGGTGAAAGAGTCACGAATCGTGGTCATTTGACAAGCAGAAAAGCTGCAAGCAGCCAAAACCAGACACTGGACTTACTTCTGAGCAAGCTGGATTCAAAAGCATTATACAACAGTTTGAAGAAGTAGCAGTGAATGATTTCATCCTTCGTTCCACAAGAAACAGTAAAGATCCGGAGCAGGCAGGGAAGAGGATGATGCAAAGCTCCCTCCCTAAACCAGCTGCTGAGATGGGTCAAGTTTCCAGTTGCAGAGACCTTAGGACTTGTCTCTACTTGTCTTTGATGCTGATTTATTTTTCCTGTGGACTTTCCTCACCTGGGAGAGGAGTGGGTTGGTGTTTTGTTTTTTTTTTTTTTCTTTTTTCCTTTTTATCTTAATCCACTCTGAAAGTGGATTTTCTGAATGGTTAAGATAAACAGGAACATGGCACCCCTAGTATGGACGGCCTCCCTCGAGAGTTAGTTGGGAACTGCTCCATGATGTGTAGGTTAAATCCTCACCCATCAGACTCACACAAACAAATGCCACAGACATGAGGGACAACATTCTAGTTAAAAACCCAACCAAAAAAAGGAAGCATCACTTTTCTCTGTTGTGCAGGACAACAGAAAGGAGCTGGACTTCCTACAAAGAAATGCTTTTTCCACCATTTTCTCTCGAGGTTGAGTGAAGCCACTAAGTTTCTTGGGCCCTGTCAATCACTGGTCCTTTACCTCCCCTCTCAAGCATACCAATTTGACTTTTAATCTAACGAGGTAAGAAGTGAGATTTCTCTGGTTTCTTTTAAGATCTTTAAGATGGGCCCTGAACAGTGGGATCTCTGTATTCAGAGCTTCAGGGAAGTCCACTACTGGGATACGAAGGGCAAAGCAGTAGAGTTATTAAAGGGTACATAAGAAATGCCAAAGCAAGTCATATTGAAGAGTCTGGGATTTGTACAAAGAGGAATGACCCTCTTCTGGCAGTACTAGCTTCCAGCAGTGAGTCCAATAAGGGCATTGTAAGGTAGAGCTAACGTCCAGACCTCAGAGTGTAACAACCCTGGGGACTTCTCCCCCTTGCATTTACGAACTCCTTTTTGAATCCCTACATACTTCTGGCCTTCTTAACAATTTTGTGGTGAAGATCTCCACAGTTTATTAACATTATGCAAACATTACTCTTCTTCTGGTGGTTTCAAAACCACTACCCAATGAAAATTGAGGACATCTCCCAAAACTATGTTATAAGAAACACTGAACAGTCGTTCCCTGTTCACATTATCCTCAGTGCTAGGGTCCTTCATATATGATCCTAGTCATCTCTTCTTCAAGAAGAAATAAATCTTAATCTGGTTAGTCCTTCCTCATTTGTGAGCTGTTATAAACCCACAGTTGAAATAACTCTTACTAGAAACGTCTTCAGGATTTATTACAACCCATAGACATCCTATAACACTCTCCACTTCTCATCCAGTCTCCAGATAACACTTTGATGCATGTATTTTAATTGCCACAATAAAGAAACATCTTTTCTGCCACCTACATCCCATAGAAATTGAAATGTTTTAGCTCAGTTCTTTACGTACAGCTTTCCTAATCCTAGCTTCAGTGAACTCATGTGAATTCTTCACATGAAAGCTTCAAGAAAATGTTTTCCCCTCCTGTTTCAGCATTTTAATACTGGATTAGGTGACCTGTCTAGACAGATGAGAAAATAACAGGGTATTTTGTGTGTACAAAATCCTTATTTAGAAACCGCCCTTAATTAGCCAACAACCTTTACCATATGATCATCAAAGGCAGGCAATTAAAACTTAGCAAGAGCTTGGGCTTTCCAACCAGGATACAGGCTCCATCGTGAAATGAACAGACAATATAAATACACAAATCCTCACTACCCTTTATTTCAGTATCAATTATACATTCTGTTAGGCTCATAAGTAAGACAAGCACATAAAACATGATCTACCATGTGCAATGCTCTATCTTCAGTACTTGCCAAGCCACCAGCCAGGGCTTGAGTCAGTGAATATTACTAGGTCCTCTGACAGAAAGATAGTTTGGTTTTTTACTTTTTCTTGATTGCCAAAAAGGGTTGGGGTTTGAGGGGGTTTTTGTTTTTGTTTGTTTGGTTGGGTTTTTTTGTTTTTAAATCACAGGGTAAGAACTGTTAGCTGCTTTACTGTGCATCTCAGGCTGTAATTTTACTTCGTGTTCATCTAAGAGCATGGGTAGTACCACATCATAGCCTGACTAACAGTAAAATTCCCCCTGCTTTGTCTTGCTTATAGCTTTCCTGTGAGACAGCTAACAGGCACCAGCTATCCATAATGAAATAAAATAAGAAAATCCAAATACACATCTTCCTTCTCATTTAAAAATACAGCTTTGATCCTCTTACCTCTTGTGCTCTAAGCGTCTCACTCATGGTATTTTAATCACTTCTTCTTCTAGACCACCTCCCTTTTCTCAGACTCTATCACTACTCTGCCCTTCCCTCCCTAGGTGCCACTACCCTTCATTCATCCCTTCTCACTACTGTTCATCTCCTTCATTCAAAAAAATACCTTAAAAAAACCCCACCAAAAAAAAATTTCCGAGCTCAACTGCTGTTTCCCAGCATGCAAATCTTTGCAAAAATATTTTTTTCCTCAGATGGGCATCATTCTACCAACCCAGAATTACGGGTTTCCACTCCTGGCATTTGTACCCTCCAATCCTATGAGCTCCCCATCCCTTCATCTCTGCCCATCTTGGCTATGCACCTAGCCCACTGACTGCTCCCAGGGAAATTACTCTTCATCTGCACAGAGGAGCCTTGTTAGCTTTCAGCAGGACTTCACACCAGAGCTATCACAGCAATAACTTAGAAATAATTTTTAACAGCTTCTTGTGTTTCATCCTTTTAATAAAGATACGTTCTGGATATATTCCCTTTAACACAGAGCATTTTCTACTTATTTAAGTTACAATGGCCCCACAGACAATGGCAACCTAGAAACAGCATGAATGCAAGTGTCACGCTAGGCTTCTCTGCCTTGAATCAAGCAGCAATAGCATTTTGCCAGTAAAACCTTGCAGGTCACAAGGAAGAAGTCAGAGAATTAAGGCAGTTCACAACTGCCCTCCTTATTACAACAATACTCTCTGATCAGGCTATTCTTCTAGGACCGTTAAGAAAAAGGTCACCAAGGCTCCGACAATTTAAAAATACAAACCCAAAATAAACAAAAACATTTCTCAAGGAAATCTGCTATTCTTAGCTCACCCAAATACTCCCTTGATAGCACTGTCTTAGCTGTGATGACACAAAGACTTAGGCAAGGCAACGTACTGAAAACAAGGCTTGCGTGCTTAAAGGCTTGTCTGGTGGTTGGTTGGGTTTTTTTGGTTTGTTTTTTTCACCAGGATTGGTTAGTCTTAGAAAAGTCACCTACCTCTCCCTGTTGAATTCATATCACACAGCAGGCTGTCTTATGATCAGAAGCCATAGCTGTGAGCTCCTGCCATATTATAGACCACAATCACGGTCATCCCAGGTGGGACTCATCTCACCCCATTTCATCATTTGGGCGTCCAACTTGCATCTGCTGTCTGCAGCCTTTCAGGTGAGGAAGGATAATCCATCCTGCTGATCTTTGGCATACCTATCTTAGGATGGACAAGCTGAAAGAAAGCTTATAGACCAGTGTAAAACAATCATCTAACCTTCTGAGTCCTCTTACATTAGCAGTTTAGCCAGGATCGGGAGTTTGCTTTGGAGTGACTTCAACACCTTCACTTCCCATGCTTTCATTTATACTGTGCAGTGGTATCGAAGCAGCCAAACAGCTTCACTCCTTGTGGATGAAACTAAACTAGAAGATGCGCTCCAGGAGAGCCAAAATGTGTCCCAGCCACTAAGGGACATTCATGGGGACAGAGTACAGCAAGTCCAAACTGAAGCCTACAAGGACACATGCTTACAGGCACGGGGACCTCAGCACTGACTCTTTCACTCAACATGTCACCTCATATTACCATGGCATATCTACTGACCTAGAAATAGCTTTCAACAGGTAAAATGAGGTCGAGAGGAACTCAACCTCCAGAAGAGGCAGCCAGTGGCGACACTTCCACATGCTATTCCGAGACTCCTCCATGAGGACCTGGGTTTCTTTCCTAACCACACTATTTGCCTGAATTTTTTAGTCCTTCTTTAAAGTGTTGAATTGACAGTCTTCACATTAACAAGTGTAACAGGCAGTCTGGAGGGTGAGAAACGCATTATCAACAAATTCCCTGCTGACTGCACAGACCAGGCTGCTCCAGCATAAACCGACCAGAATTTACCAGAATTACTTTATTCCCTCTAGGTTTTTAATTGATGGGAATTAGCATCATCCTTAATCAGAAACCCAAACAACAACATTGTGTGTGTCTGAAAGGAACTCAGATAAAAACAACAAAACTTCATTTTAGTTGAAATACTAAATGGAAGCACAAGAAATAAACACACTACTACTTTATTATTATTTTAAATGCGACTATTCAAGGTACTACCAACAGATGACAGGGCACTACATACACATCTGTTTATAATGCAGGTTTGTCATCACAGTCTGAAAGTGTTTACAAACCGAGAATACTTGACACCAAAGGATTAATTCAATCTAAGCAGAGACAAAGCAAGATTGAGCAACCAGAAGCAGAAGCTAGAAAAATTCAGAACAGAAATGTCTATTTTTAACAATGACACTATTCAGCTGTTGAAACACTTTTCACTAAAGACAGAGAGGATATTGCTTGAAACTTTTAAATCAGGATCCAATCTCTCATAGACATTTACGCTTCAGTCCTACCAGAACACAGGGTTGTGGTGCTGGGAATGCTCCTGCCTATATGATGGAGATGGCCAGGACAGATACTCAAGACAAAACGTTCTGGTCTTTACACCTCAGGAACCTACCATCATGCACAACTGTATGTCTGTGACCACATGCATCATTACCATGGTGTTGTAGAGATGGAGTGCACATGCAGGTAGTTTCCAGCGATGCCCAAGGAAGGACAATCAGTGACATAGGCCACCCAGTGCAGGGCACCTCCTGGGCCTCAGAAGACAATTTTTATTTATTTTTTTTTTTAAAAAAGAAAAGGCAAAATTTTTGATACTGAGTTTCAAAAGCCTTTTTTCAATAGATGTAATAACCTCCATTATTTGAAAGCACTATTAGCAGATCCCAAATGCAAAAAGCTTTACAACAGAAACAGAACAACAACTTATTTAGGAGATGTAAAGACACTCCAGCATTTACGCCATTAACTCATTATACAGTCTAGCACTACTTGTACTGAGCAACTGCAATAACAAAATTTTCAATTACCATCTCGAATGCACCTTTTTTTCTAAGCTGAGGGAGAAGTGCTTGGAAGGATTATTCTAGTTTGAGCAATTTTATCTCCTTCAACACCTTTCCAGGCTTCAGACTCGGGCTGTCCACTGAGCATAGGTCAGGACAGAGCAGATCAGATCTCTGAGCAGACACAAAAATGAAGTGGAAGGAGATTTCTGTGCTGGTCCCAGCACTGCCTGTTGCCAGTGCCTCCCATCGCTGTTAGCTGTGGTTCTCCACAGCTCCTGGCACAACAAACAAGCATTTTGTAACTTCTCCCTCTTTTTCCCTTTCATCAGCCTTCTCAATAGCAAGCACATTACTGCCTGTTATTTCAAGATGCTCTTTCCAAGCTCTCCAGGCTGTAAACATGTCAAACTGGAAGATACGTCTCTTTTCTCCTTTTCCACATACTCTCCCTCCTTTTTAATCCAGCAGGTTGCATGCCAAACTTGGTCACAATCCTTTTCAGAATCACCATTTATACCAGCATGGGTTAAGTACAGACACCCTTTCAACAGAAGGCAGGAGCATTATTAATTGAACTTAAGTAGTCCACGTCAGTCAGCTACGCGAGTGAAACAAGCCTGCGGTTATAAACTGCCTTTGTACAGTAGTTGTGCAAACACCAACCCAGCAAGGTTGGGTCTGCAGTGCAACAGGAGGTTTACTGCACACCTCATTTACCCAGCTACCTGGAGAGCTGCAGGAGCAGAATAATGGTCCTCAGCCATCTACGTACATACCAGGGCCCTTCCCAAGCCCATAAATCTGTGCGATCGACAGCACATGCACCAGTGAGATCAAGGTTAACTCATGTTACGCCTGCACATGCTGTAAAGCCACCTCCAGATGGGCTAAAACCACCTGGAGAGTGGCGTTTCATCATCCTCCTCATGCTCAAGGCTTTAACCAATTTGGTATTTTAGTCTAAATAGGTTTGCCGGCCGGATGTGGGCAGCTGGAACAAGTCACTCAGCCCCTGACCAGTCCTGCTGCCCTCTTTTGCAGGCAGCTACCAGGCATGGGCAGGCAGCAGGTCTTGGTAGAGGACACCTGTTCCAACAGCTCACAGAAACTGGAAGTGTCGGTCAGAAGCAGCTCCTGAAAGGCCCTAGTCCAACCTCCACCTCCAAGCAGGACCGTCACCACCACAGTCTCCTTGAATGCAGTGTTTTCTGGTGCTTGAAACAAGCAAGACAGATCCAAAATCCCCTGCTTTTCCCACCAGTTCAACTTGAGTCCCTTGCTCCTCATCACCACTTCATGCCTGGTCAGAGACAGGGGCCTTGCAGATACCGCATGCGGCCATGTGAGCAATTCTCCCTGGATCCAAGCAGGTTTTGGAGTGGAGCATCTCCATCAATCCTGCAGCACCTTCTCTACTGCGTCCCATACCATCAATACAACCCATTTATCCTGTGTGCTTCACCTTTGCCGACCAGCCTTCGTGATGGAAAGAGGACCATGCTCATCTTTCTCACCATAGTGGTGCAAGGAAGTCAGACAGCTTTTCACAAAAACAAGCCAGCACTCCTACTGCAGATGAGGAAGTCAAGTCCTGCCTTATATTTCTGCAGGCAGAAGCTGAAATGAAGTGCTTCAATTTCCACAGAGCTGCTGGAATTTATAGGGGTGGCTGGGAGAGAAAAACAAGTTGGAACTGAAGACAAATGCTACCATCCACTAAAATCTGCCCATGTAAAAGCCAAGCCATCAAATGTGACCTGAGGCACTGACAAGGCTGCAGTTCAGTAGCGTTGATCTTACATTAGCATCCACAAGCTCCGTTTACAAATTACTGACCCACCCCAATGACTGACACACAGTGAATGCAGAGCTGGATCAGACATCAAGGAAGGTAACACATTAACACATAGCGTGTACTCTTAGACAGCAGTATGAACAAAATGCTTCCCATTTTACCCGTATGCCAAACCTGAAGCCCTGCACCCCAAACCTCCTCAGCATCAGTTTTTTTGAAGGCAGCAGAGACCTTCAGGCTGACTCTGCTCTCTTCTTCCTCTGGACACACCCCAAAAGAGACAGAGGGAAATTACAGCATTAACCTTTGACTATCCAAACTCAAGTCTCCTCCAGCTTGAGAAGATGACCTTAGCTGGGCTGCCCAGCCTTTATATTTGCCTGGTAACAAAACACTGCAAGCCTTATCTTCGTTTACTCCTCACTTCCAGAAATATCACCTCCCCACATCTCAGGAGAGACAGAGACGGGGCCATACTAAATTGTTTCTTCTTCCCAAGTTGGGAAGTCGCTGTACCTCTTCAATACACACACAATGACCAATGGACTCCTACTCCTAGTAGGACCACTGACGGTCTGTGGGAGCTTGGACAAGCCATTTCACCTCTCTGTGTTATATAGGGACAACCACCCGGAGCCACCTCTGTAAAACTACTCCACTGGTTATGAATAAGAAGCAGCCCAAACTGCTAGATCTTAGAATTCAGGCCATCAGACCTTATGCAGGCTACAGGCTCCAACGATGGCACCACTCTGTGGTCCTAGAAAAGGAAGCAGAAATGTTTAAGTTCTTCAACAACAACAAAAATTGTTCTGAGAAACAATATTTTTCATAAGTACGATCCAAGACACCTGTCCCATTTGCCTCTTTCCACAAGTCCATCATCCAGGAAAAATGCGGGGGAGATAGGCAGAATAAACTGTCAAATCTGACATTTTATAATTAACTCTGAATCAGCAAAGACGGTGGAAAAGGCTCCATGACAAGATCTCCTGCTAGCTTGAAGGCACTGTGCACTTCCTTTGTCATCTGATTTTCTGAGCAGCTTATCTGAAGCTGTGCTGCAAGAAAAGACACAGCTAGTGTCCAAACCTCTGAGCAATCAGACCAGCAGCCTGTGGAGAGTAAGAAACGTGGACAAAACAGCATGTGTGATAATTCAGTCTTCAAGACAAGGAGGGCTGGGAAGCATTGCAACAAGCCAGTGGTTCCCATACCCATCAAACACAGACTAGTCTCCCTGTTGAGAGGTGATCTGCAGAGCTGGCAGGGGAGCAAGGCTGGGCAGACAATTTCAGACAACAAGCCAGCAAAGATGGAGCAGGCAGGGAGCAGAGCTCACTTTGTAAATGCGCGCCACAGTTCTGATCATAAATTAACCTGCTGAGGAGCACACAAACATCACATGTGATTTATACACCAGTGAGGAATCCACTGCTGCAGCCAGTGAACCCTATTGAATAATACTGACTTCAGGCAAAGAAATGTTAGGATACTTTGTCTTGTTACACTCATATCCCTGCACACCAACGTTCAGTTTGCATCGACTGCAGCAAGTGTTCCAGTAACACACTGAACGGTTCCCAGAAACACTTGCCCCAGTAAGCCTCCTCCACTCTTCAAAGTCACCAAAAATTTGCTAACCGGGAAGATCTCTGTATTTTTGAATGTTTAGAGGAGATTAAAACAAAAAAAATGGGTCACTGGATGGTGCTTTTGATCAGGAAACCACTGCACATTTTTACCACTATGATCCAGCTTGTTTTAATGCCTGCAAATATCCCTCGAGTCAAATGAACTTGTTCAAAGCTGATTCACACCAAGGCTACTTTTTAAATTGGGTAGTTGTTGACAAGTAGAATATATTTAACAAGCCCCAAGCATCTTGGCATGCAGTATAAAGACTTCCTATTATGAGTTGCTTTTTTTTTTTTTTTTAAAGCTAACATATGGGCAGAGCAGGTTGTCTGCCACAGGGCACTTCCATACAGTGCTTGGCACTAACAGAACTGCAAGAATAGCCGAAAAATAAACCAAAGAACATCATGCCAAGAACATAGGGGATGAATCACGCCATTTAAAATACACTGATAAAATGCACCATTATGTATTTTTCAAACCCTTCTCATCTGAGGGAAAGGAAAAGAAAATAAATCAAAATAATTGGCTGGTCTATGGCTGATTCTCAAGCACGTTCCTCTGGCTGAAGGGCATCATGAGAATACAGCAGGCTCAGCCAGCCCAAAGATACTGGGAAGAGAGAAGGCTATCTTGAGCTACTCTTCAAAGACCTCTCTGACAGCCTGCTGGAATGCACCTTGGCCAGCTGGTCAGCATCATAATTTAGAGTATGGAGATAAAATTAAGGACTAGATGATTTCCTCCACCATCAGAAGCTCCCATGGAAGTGCTAGGAGGCAATCACGATCCCCAAGTGATTCCCAGAGAAATGGGTTGAGAATGAAGTCAAAGGCCCTTCAGGAACACACAGCAAGGGCACCCTGTGACGGTAACACAGGTCAGCTATGCTCAGACTGGCTGAGCTTTTGGGACAGTTTGGAGGCATAAATCTCTTCCTTCCCCTTTTCATTGCAGCTTTTCTGGTCACACAAAGCTGATTAGCTCATCTGCAGCTGAGACAATGACTTCCCTGCGCCATGCAGTCTGGGCTATGGAGCTTCTCCTGCCCACACAGCTAGTAAGATCGTAACACTGCCATGCTGTAGTTCGTGTGCCAGAGGCTACAGTATTACACAGGACACAGTTAAAAAGAGTTTCACAGCAGCGACAAAAAGCACAGCTTCGGCATGTTCCTTGCACAACAGAGGACCAAATCCAGTAAATCCTCTGCTCAACAAATCCCCCGAAGACAGAACAAATATATGCTGTAGCTGGCGTATCAGCATCCCCTTTATTTTGAGAGGTTGCAGAGATAGGTACAAGAGCCTACCTACCTAGAAGGTATCCCATAACATCTACTCCATCACCAGGGTCAGCTTGCACTGTTAGAACATGCTTCTGCTGCATCAGGAGCAACTGGAGAAAATAGGGACACTAGAATGGTATTCAACCTGCTGCAATGAATGGGATATTCCTGTATTAACCCCGGTGACAGAAATAGTGACAGATCTAGCCACAAACTCTAACACCTATGGTAGAAATCACTGCTTCAACATCCAATAGACCATCGGGGCCTATCAACACCGTCAGCCAGCCAGAACCTAAACCAGTACAGCAAGATGCAGTTTGGCTGTGTTAGCCTCAGACAACACAAAAGGTTAATAGCCCAGGAACAGAGCTGTTGAACTAACCAGGGCAAGCAACAACCAGACTCAAACTGGTCTGCCTTTTACCATGTCTCTACAAGCTTGCCAAGCCCCGGTTGACCCTGTGGTGGGCAACTTCCCCGTATTTCCAGCTCCTCAACCACTTTCAGTATTGGGAGGTATCTGCCACTGTTCAGCTTCTAGTGAAAGCAAAGCTTGGTGTTTCAGGACTGTAAAAGGAAGGAGAGACAGACAGTAAATTACAGGAAAAAAGGAGCTTACAAACTAAAACACTGGCATAATGGATCAGAACAATGCTGCAAACAAGTTTCCTACAGAATTTGTATTCCGACTGCCAAAAAGAGCTGTACCCTATCCCATCTGCATAACCATGCGATCTTATCTTCACTAGCCTCCTTCTCTCTCCAATTGTTTGGGAAACTTTATCGATAAAATTAGCCTTAATTAAATAGGAAACTTGCCCGTGTTTGCACAACTCAGAACACAATGGGGTCTCAGTCAAATAAACACTGGTGTCCATATTACATTTGGGAATTCTCTGTGGTTTGGGGTTTTAAATTCATTGCAACAAGCTTGGGAGCGAAGTTTCAACAGGAATCTTTTCTTCTCCTCCCATACTGTGTAATAGGAGGGTGAGACAGGCAATGAATCTGCATGGAGAGGCTCAGTACTGGTTCCAACTCAATGTGTACATGAGGATCATTTCAGGACACGCCATATGAGACACGCTAGCCCAAAAGCAATTATTTTTTCTCACCACTTCTCAGAACCCAGACCTAACAAACTGCCCTGAAATAGCAGCACAACTCTCTAAATAGCATCATTTTTTCTCTAGTTGAAAGCAACACCCACACTGAATCTTTGATTTTAAGCCATCCCCAAGCAGTTACCACATCTTTACCATTCAAGCCACAGGGAAAATCATTAAATGCAACAGAAACACTAGGAGATGAGAATCAAAATTAGAAAAACTGAACACCGCACAGATTTATTCCCACAGTAACTAGATTGACTTCAGCCTGAAACAGACTAGATGTGACTTCAGGAAAAGCAGGTCTCTCTAGGTGGAGCTGTATTGAGGGGACTTCTCCTGGGCTTGTGCTTTGCTATAACGTTAAATGCAAACCACATGCTCCAGCTCCAAGACAGCTGACACATAACCAGGGCTGGGTTTAGCATGCTGCAATACACACAGGTTTTTCCATCCTGCATCTGAACAAACGTGCTCACGTATCAGATGAGAGCCCAAGGCAGGGGAATTCAGGTTGGGAAGCATGTCCTTAGATCTTGATGAGGTCTAGGTTGTGGCTGGCAGACTGGCTTTCTGAGATTTTTACCCAACAGAAGCTTCCCTTGAAGAAGATAGGTGTTTTCCCCATGGTGCTTGAGGTATGGGGTTTTAAATATGACAACAAGAAATGTTTCAATACAAAAGCACAGACCTTCTCCTAACGAAACACTGTCTGCATTGAGGTCACGTAGAGATAACCAGAGGAAACTGGTGACTGTTTAAAAAAGAAATCTTATACAGGAATGTGTCCCTGCTGTAAAGCAACAGAAACAATTGATCCTGCCGAGTGATTTTCCTCCTGAGTGCTACGCACACTGAAACAGAGCAGAGAGCAGAAACAGCTCATGAAAAGACAAGGAAAAGAAGGGCAGTAGAGGTAAGAGATGAAAACACAACAGTGACACCTTCGGCTTTGTTTCCACCTTGTTGCAAACTTCAAATCAAAGCCTGAGGATGAAACCTGGTATGGAGATTCCAACAGAAAAGCTCCTCCAGTCGACTTCTTGTGCTTTGAGGTTACTAAATGCCCTACAGGCAGCTGAAGCCTGGAGTGCCATGGGATGCAGACTAATGATGGATTATAACTTCTGCAAGGTGCCTTTCATTTCTCCTGACACACCTGAAGCATTTCTTCCCTGTGACAATCAAGACATTTTACTGAAACAAAGGGAAGTTTACTTTGCATTGCTCCTCTTCAGGAAACTGTGTCTCAAACAGCTTCACAGAATTAAGATAAAACATTGCTCAGAAAGAGGAAAATTAAAAAGCACAGGCTGAGGAAAAAAAGAGAGATTTTAGATCTAAGATATTTTTCACAGAGCAGGAAAACTTGCCATGTGGTAAACAGCAGAAACCAGGAACTGGGACACTTGTGATTTATCTGTTCTTCCACAGCCTTCCCATGTGACTGGGGCTAAAAGAATGACAATCCTATCCATAAATTGCTAAAAATATAGCACAATTTCAATGTGTTTAAATGTGAGCTCATTTTATTCAGCACGTCATGCTTTATCCTTTGACTACTTCAGCTTCACCGTATGTAAAACAGCATTAGCACCTAGCTGTGCCAAATAAGTATTTTGATTAATACCCTCAAATGAAAAGGAATCAGTGTGAAGTATCAAGATACCCACCAGGACTGAGCTATGTGGAAGTCAGAAGAGATAACAAGCCAGTAAATTTCAAATCACTGTTTGCACCCATCTCATAACTACATGCTGAAATCCATACAGCCTACAGATAGGCTGGCATTTTGGCAAGAAAAATTTGTCATTTCTAAATTTAGCAGACACTTCAATTACTGTGCAAGGCTTCAAAAGCAATAGAGATATAAAGTGGAGTTTGTAGGACAACCATTTAAACTTAAATGAGAGCTCCGCTCACTGAGCAGTCTTTTCTTAATTCCCTTCCTGTTTGGACAATTTGATCCACTTCTTTTTTTCCACCGCAACCGCAAGGGTCTGTCCTGCAGTGAATGGATGGGCTTTTTTCTGGGATAACTTCCAGGTTAAAGAGAAAGGATTTACACTTGAATGAAACATAGGCTCTGTATTTGGAAAATTTGTTTTGAAAACTTGGGAAGGAAGCAAAGCCTCCTTCATTTAAAAAAAGGGACTCAATTAACATTCTCCAACAAGTCTTCCTATCGAAAGAACAGTACTTGCTAGGGGACATGTGATTTGAAACTTGTTCTCCTCGCTCACAATGTCCCTTTCTGAAATACAGGCCGCTGTTTTTGAGAGACACGAGGATCTTTGCACAGCTTTCCAGAGGGCTGCCTGTCACAGTCAAGGCCTTGACTCCAGACATAAGATTCTGTGACTTAGGCTCAGGAAACTTAAAATAGAGCTTAAAGACCCTAATGAAGACCTAGAGTGACACATTCATTCTGTGAGCACTGTGGATCCCTCTACAAGGACAGCTCATCCATACTCAGCCACAACTGCAAGGTGAATCCTTCCCAAGAGCTAAGAAGCATCACAAATCTCACCACCTTGTCTTCTTGAAAACATACGGCATTGCACATCTGGTTTTGGTTTCAAAACATTTGTAAAGACGACACTAATTACCAACCAAGCAGGTGTTCTGCTTTTGATTCATAAGTTACTGGGTATAGGTTTCATCTGCAGCAGGCAGTGGCCAGACAGGGCCACCATAATGGTGAAAGTGCTGGGCATGTCCAGATATTGCCCATACAGGATGAGGAAAACAACCTATGCCTTTTTTTTTTTTTTTCCCAGCTGCAGCTAAAGGGAAAAAGAGGCCACTGACAACTTAATATCCACTTTTATTTCTGAATTCCCTTATCAACTGCCTATGACAGAGCATTCTTCACCCTTTAATAAGTATAGGTTGAAGTCTAGCCTGACTCAAAGTTGATGATGGATTGAGTACTGGAGTTTACTTCAGTTCACAGCAAACTGGGATGGTAGATAAAGGTATCGTTAGTGTATGTTACAGAAAGCATGCAACCTTCACCTCACTTAACACTTTGGGGAGACCACCTGTAACAGACCACTCTCATTCACTTCTGGATGCCTCAAACTGAAACCTGACCCAGGCATGCCGCAACAGAAGGGAACAGTTATCTGTAGCTACCCATCATCAGTGCCTCAGCTAGGAGGGCAGGCTTTCTACGTAGTGAAAACAAGGACGCAGACGCTCTCCAGAGCCTGTCCCAGTAATTTAGATGCTGAGATGTGAACTACCCTTTGGAAAAAACAGAATTTTCCCTGCTGACCACGCTTTTAGCCCAGGCACTAAATCAGGTGTGGATAACTATGAAAACTCTTCCTCATTCAACAACTATTCTCTAGATCATCCAAAATAAATCGGTGGTTTGGGAATTTATCTACACTGAAATGAACCAAAACAGTTACCCTGCAACCTTTTCACTCCATTCAAAATAAAAGTAATTTATGGGTTTTGTTATTTAATAAGATTTTCCATGGGAAAGTCAGCACACTTTAAATTCACACCCCACTTTACAGTTTCCTCACATGGACAAGTGCCTAACTCTTAACCCTTACTGGCCACAAAAACACAGATGTCAAGACAGAAAGCATAAGAGAATCCTCCAAACTTCCCACATAAATGAACCACAAGGTAATTTGCACAGCTGGTAAATGAGCTGCCTGGTGATAAACACACTTAACAGAGTTTACATTTGCTGTAGACACTTACAGATTAAGAGGTCTACTACTGTGTTTTCTGCCTACTACAGACAGATATTGGACAGCACGACAAGCTGAAGATACTTTTTTGATGAGGTAAGCAGGCTATTAATGAAACACCCTAGGCACCTCACCCAACATACAGGGCCAACAGTTGGGCTCAACTTGAGCCTTGTGTTAAAACTCTCCATCAATCTCAAGGGAATCCACAAAACATTTGGACAGGACATGTTTCATACAGTCACCCTCCCATTATCTCAAGCTAAGGACTCCCTTGGCAGATGCATCTTTTGTATCCAGAAACGTCCCTTGCACATACCTTCGCCTGAGAATATAATAGGTGGTGACAACTAGTGAAATGCGCTCATATCCACATATTTCAATAAATAAGCTAGCTGCTGGGAAAATATAAACACACATCTACAAGAGTCTGACTTTGTTTTCGTTAGCCCTTCAAAAGAGCCAATCTACTCCAAAAGTTTTAAAACAGGCAAATGAAGTAACTGCATGTTCTCAGGAAAAAAAAGAAAAAACAAAACAAAACAAAAAAAACCACACAAACAAACACAGAAGAGTATTACCATAACCAAATAGCTTCTCTCTGCCATGTAGGGAACTGGTCATGCCAACCCCTGTGCAAGCTTTCTGATCCGGTTCACTCTGCATCTTCTTCATATGCTGGAAACAAGCTTTACGACCAGGAACCTGATGCAAAATCCAGGTACCCCACCCCCCCCACACACATAGTATGCATCTCTCCATGATATCACATTCGATTTAAAACCAGGGATGAAGTTATTCTGCATGCTTTGTTAAAAGACACCTCTGAAAGGTATTTAACCACTAGAACTGTGCTTTGAAAGTGAAATTGTCCAGCTAATGTGGGCAAAGTCTGAAAGTGTTGCAACTCTCTGTTACGGGACTCAAATGTTAACGTAAAGGCTACGGACATACAGAGACTTTGCCACAGAAAGTTCCTAGAAATGAAGTGATGGGGACACAGGACCATATTTACAGCACCGCTCCACCGTGCAGCTTCTTGTGTCCATTGATCACCAAGTGCGTCTTCCCCTCCCTGCTCTAAAGCAGATTAAGTTTAATATACTTATGTAGTTGTGAAGTGTACTGCCTATTATCCAATTAGATAGCTAACAAGATCCAAGTAACAGCACGTAGGCACAGATAACCATTGGCTGATATCTGGTAGAGATTAGACACGTTCTGCCCTTGCAGAACAAGGGTTGGGATTCGTTCAAAGGCTACTGTGAAGACTGGATTCAGGTAATTGTTTAATTTTGTTTGGGACCCATAAGCACACCACGTTTGTTTCCTCTTGATCTCCTGGAGCTGTCATATGGCAACTGTCCCATTACAAAAGTCCCGATAAATCTGGCGTGGCTTGCACATTTAAACTTTCAGTGTGGACAAAGACAGATCTCATCACCTTTAAGGTCCCTTCTAGCTTCCAAAACCTATGGAACAATAAAAGATCTATGCATCAGCAGGAAAAAAATGTATGTCTGTACAGAAGCTATAACGATATTCAGAAGTGCAATCTTTATTAGGTCTGACGCTGTTCCACATGACATTCCCGTAAGATCCAGCCAAGAAAACATAAACTAGATGTAATCACCATAAAATGGCTGCTTGACAGCATAGTTCTCAGAGCATAATTATCAAGGGTTTGCTATCTAATTGGGAGGGCACTGGAAAGCGGGTCCAGCCAGGCACAAGAGCTGTGCAATATCTTCATTATCAATTTGGATGATAGACCGGAATGTATGGACATAAAACCAACAGATGATTCAGCTGGGAGGATTTGCAAGCACTATGGTGTGCAGGGTTTAGATTTCTAATGAACTTCCCGCACTGGTCCAACATCAACAAGAAGAAATACTTAAGAAAGAGAAGTCACAGGTAAAAATGCAAAAATGGGGAGCAACTTCCTATACAGCAAGACTCCAGAAAAGACTCTGGCATTTTAGAAGGTCATGGTACATTGCGAGGTTCAACAATAACCCACAGCTGCATAAAGACACACCTCGGCCTGCAGTGATGATCCATGGAAAGCACTTAGCTTGCAAAGTTTTGTCCTTAGCTGCTCACTGCTGTGCAGCTAATACACTTTTTATAAAAGCAGACTGGAGAGAATCTTCTGGAGAGCAACAAAATTAAAAAACAATAGGTATGAGATTAAGCTGAATCTATTTAAGCCAGACATGTTCCTGAGAACAGACTAGCCCAGGCAAGTAGGCAGGCCACAGCCTGAAGAAAGACGACTCCTTCCTACATCCAGCAGGAAAAATTCAGATTTCAGCTTTTCTGAGTTTAACACTCTGGCTTTAATCTCTGTTTAATAACAAGCTAATGGCCATGAATGTGGATGAAAAGAACAAGAGTCCATGATCTTGTCAACCTAGAAAAAGAGACTAGAAACTACTATTTGGAATCCCATGTGCATTTACTTCACATCCCTATTCTTCCAGTACAATTACCCCATAGGTCAGTCTCAACACAGCTTTTTCACTGTTTTGAAGCCACTCCCTCATTAGCAGATCTTTTAAAGAGTGACCATCCTAGAGACACTTAATCTATCCCCAAAAATGGGGAGATACAGATTGGATGGGTGGAACACAAGGTGGTTAAAATTTGGTTCGATCATTGACCTCAAAAGGTAGCATCCAACAGACTGAAGTCTTAACTGGCAGCCCTTTATGAACGGTGTTCCTCAACAAACAGCCAGTACTGACACTGTTCAATATCTTAAATAATGCCCTGGATGATGGGGTGGAGAGGTCCCTCAGCAAGTTCAGAGGCAACAGCAGGCCGGGTTGAGTCATCGATATGCTGGAGGGCAGGACTGCCCAGCAAGCTGGAGGAATGGGCTGAAGGAAACCTCACGAAGCTGGGAAATACAAATGTGAAGTCCTGCACTTGGGACAAAAAAATACCCATTGTCAGCGCAAACGAGGAACTGACTGGCTAGGGAGAAGCTCTTCAGAAAAGCACCTGGAAGTCCTGGTGGGCAATATGGTGAACAGGAATCAGCAGTGTGCCCCTGCAGTGACAAAAGCCAGTCTCATACTGGGTTTTACTGGGAAGGACAATAGCCAAGAGCTCAGGGTAATGGCTGCTGTTCTCCTCTTGGCACCGAGGAGGCTGTGTCCAGATCACTGTCTAATTTAGCTGCATTCCCCAGACAAGACATTGACAAACTCAACAGAGTTCAGTGGAGCACCACTGGTTACTGGAATACATGATATAAGAGAAGAGAATGATAGAATGGGGTTTGTTTAACTTGCAGAAGAAAAGGCGGTTAGTGCGGGATCTAATTTCTATCTCCAACTACCTAACTGGGGGGTTACAGAGAAGATGGAGCCAGGCTTTTCTCAATGAGTATGAACAAAAGGACAAGAAACAATGGGCATAACTTGCAGCAAGGGAAATTCTAATCAGACAAGAGGAAAATATTCTTCACCATAAGAGCACTAAGCATGACATCAATCTGCCATGCTTGACTGGAAAAGGTCCGAAACTTGATCAGAAAAGTTCACAAGAAATCTACCTTTGATTTTAGCTCTGCCTGGAACAGGTCAGGCGAGAGAGCTCCAGATGCCCTATGCAACCTAAATTACTCTTCAGTTCTAAGAAATCATTTTGAAGAAACACCAAACAAGGTATTTTGCCCAGCAGCCTACAGCACTCTATACCTGTTCAGTGACAACAAGTACTTTAGACTCAAAAGCTGTCAATAAAATACCTTCCCCATGACTAAAGATCCCTGTATCTGTAATTAAGGGAGAAAAAGAGTAAGAAGGAAAACACTACAGCTTTCACTGCTATTTGAAACAGAGCAAGAGAAACTGAAGACCCACATTATACAAGTTATCATACAAAAGCTCTGCAAGAAAACTGTGAGGAATTCAAAGAAGATACGTACTAATAGTTCAAACAAATAAAATCAAGACTGCTCCTCCCTACCTGCTCTTCCACTGCAATAAACATGCGTCGACGCCAAGAGGTGTTTCAGACCTGTCCAGACCAGCCTTCATTTTGGTGTTAGCTTCTTCAGTTGTCTCAGGACAAAGGCTCTCTGTATGTAGACATACATTTCATACATACTTCCTACTGTCTCCCACTGAAAGGTATAAGAGGTGTTAACAGATCTAGAGAAAATGCCTGCAACAATATAGACAATTTTTTTTAATTTTCTTTTTCCCAAAAAATAAAGTGAAGCAGTTCACTAAGTGAAGCACTTAGATACAGTTCAAACAGAACTCCCACCTTCCTCTGAGTATACTGTAAAGTGAACCCCCTAAAACTTGACAACACAGATACAACTATGGTGTACAAGGAGGTCAATGAACACAAACTACAATGTTTTGTGTAATGCGGACATCTGTCCACCTGGAAGCAGTAAGACCCAAATTCATTTTGCCCAGATGGACGAGGAGTCTCTGTCACAGGGCAGCCATTTGGAATAATTTTCCTAAAAATACAACAATCAAACCACAATCACCTTCAAGCAAATGGCTAATTGTTCCTTTAACGCTGGCTGGCATATTTCCCAGTTTACCTTAGTACGTAATAATGTTTCTAGTGCTTATCTGCTGCATTTTCTGTCATTTTTATGTTTGAGTGCTACATCTCCTCTCAGAATAATCTTCACAGCCACATTTTATCAGCTTTGGAAATGCATGAATAACGGTGTCCTTCACACAAATGAAGATGCAGTACCTACAAAATCAGATGCACAGAGCGCAACCACTGCGGGGAGGGAGAATAGAAGGTCACTCGTGAACTACAGCTGGGAAGGCAGGTCAAGAGACCACAATTGCCCAAGTTGCAATCCAGCTAGTCATGTAGACAGCCTTGGTGAGATTAGCTGGCAAGGAGCTTCACCTTACAACAAAGAGGTGCTATTCTGGAACAGTCAGTGAAGATCCATAATACATCCCTGTGGAAAAGATTGCACTTGAGCAAGAAAAGCATTTTCCCTGTTTTTATAGTGGGTAAAGAGACAAAGCCATAATGAAACCTTCCACGACAAAACACTTTATCTGTGCTGCTGTGAGGAAGAAAAAGAAATGCATCCATCATACGCCAAAGTCTACATACGGGAGTCATAAAATCGTGTCTGTCGGCTCACTACAGGTAGGTACCAGACGGAGCACTGCAGGCAAGTTTGGGGCCCTGCAGCTCAAGAAAGCCATGGCCCAGACATTCCCAAAATCTGCTGCAAAGAGCGGACTGAACAGCTTGCTCTGTACAGTAACAAAGGGGCAAGAGGTCAGCAATTTTCAACTGTAGCACAAGAAATCGAAGTCGGAAACTAGGAAAATCTTGGTAATGGTAAGAACAATGAAAGACTTTAAAGGATCACCCAGGGAGGATGGAGAAAGTCCATCACTGGAGACTTTCAACAACTCTGTTGGACAAACATCTGCTGGGAAAGTTTAGATAGATCTGACCCAGTCTTGGGGCAGGAGGTCAGATTAGACAACTTATTAAGGTCCCTTCTGGCCCCACTGTTCTTTTCTTATAACAGAAATACAACAGAACATATCGGCAGCAGCCCCAGAGCACATGAGCTTCCCTAATATTTCCATAACACGTCGGAGAAACGCTGCGAGATCCCACATGCAGTGGTTGCCCATTCCAACATGATAACTTCTCCCTCAGTTCCTGGAGGAGCAATAATAACAGTGTCAGTCTTACAGAACAGGCACATGAACAGGAGCTCCCCATCACAGCCTTTCCAATGAGACAGTCCCTCTCACATCCCACAGCATGGGGACGTTGTTAATAGGAGCCCGTCTGCTTTTTTTCCCCTCTATTTTGTCTCCTTCACATCTCACCCTGCAGTCAGAGGAGCTCTTTTTTTCTCTTAGGCCATTCTTCTGTTCCTCCCTGGAAGATTTTCATTTGTAAGATCTTCAAGACTGGATCCCTTTCACGTTTTGGAGAAGCCCTGAGCAAAATGTCTGTGCTTCTAACAACAAGCTTGCAGATCATCTACTTAGCACCACAGACTCATCTCCCCTCCAGCACTGCCTGTCCCTCTGCTTGGCTGGGAGCCTGGCATGAGAAGTCCCACCTGCATAAACTTTTTATGCAGTAACGCCTTTCGGTCATCCTCAAGATCTGCAAACTTCAGTGCTTCCTACTGGCTTGCCTGTGGCAGTCAGCTATTGAGAGCGAAGCTGACTTTATGTAGCACTCTCATCAAAACTTTGGATCCTCTCCTAACGCTCTGCTGTGCAGGGAGCCCACCACACAGTCCTGGATCCTACCCCAAGGGAAATGGGTGACAAAAAGGGTAATGACCCAATGCCTAACTCTAAAGCCCGCTGTCACATTGAGCCCTTTGTCAAGTTCTCTTCAAAGTCCAAATAGAGGCACCATACGCTATTGTATAACTGGAGAAATGGTGCGAGCTCCCCATGACTATAAAAGGGACATTTAATTTAGTCTACATTACTGGAAGCACTGTGCTTCTGCAAGCATTAATTAATGGCACATAGTGTTCTGTGAGATTAGACCATCCAAGCAGAGTGTAAACTGCAAGGCCCAAAGTACTAACCTTTATCTCAGGGTTAGAGCTTGAGCTATCAACTTCAACAGTAAAGGGGGTTTTAGGAGTTTTTGCTTCCTTGCATGCTCCCCACAACTCCTCCCGGCTCATTCTTGTAAATGCAAAGCCAATCTCCAAGCTCTCAGTCATGTCTGTCTGTAGAAGCACACAGTGAGCGAGATAACAGAAGCAGTCTGAGGCAGAGATATCCACTCGTGTGTGCATGTGTGTGTTTGTGCGTACACCCCAGCACATCTGAGGACACAGTTTTGCAATCCCAGGAAACTTAGATCTAAGTTTGCACTGTCCTTAAGAAGGACAGTCCTGTCTGTCTTATGTAGTGCTGACAGCAGCAGTCACGGGATGTGCCAGGGATTGAATCCAACTGAAAAATAACCCTATAAAAGTAAGTAATAATTTGCTGCCAGGTGTGTGGGCTCCCTGATCAAGATCTCTTTTCCACAGTCACACCAGAACATACACAAGAATAGGACCAACCCTTCCACTAGAAGTAGCGTCTTAAATCTGTGTAAGTCACCCATAAGACTATGTCCTGATAGGGGTGGAGAACAGTTATGCAAGAGAGAAAACAAGCAGCCAGAGACAGGACAGCACAGTGAAAATATCTTAACTCAGTTTCACTGCTGAAACCAGTGTCTTGCAAAACAATGGTCCTTCCAGCAACCCAGACTTTCCGAAAGGGTCTGTGATTTTTAGGAGTTCAATCAAAGGATTACCAGACATACTAATGATGCACATCTTCCTGGCAGAATCCTCTGGGATCACAACTGTGACCGCTTCCAAAAAAGAAAATCCTGTTAGAAGAAGATTGGAGATCAAAGCAAGAGGTTACACCTACATCCTGGAACATGCACACCCATGGGACAGAAGAATTTTAAATTCCGTTTCCAACTAAATGCCTGTCTGTCCAGCAGAAACATTAGGTTAGCATACTTGAATGTTACACCTGTACAATCTCTCCGGGAGAAAAATCATTCCCCACCTGCCCTGCAAAATGAATTAAACTGAACAGAGTTCTTAGAAAGGAAAAGAAATTGTTCCTTTCCTATGCAATTCCCAGCTTAGGGATAGGCCAGGACTACCTGCTTAGCTTAGCACAAGGTATTTTCTGGATACATTAGCTACAAGGTAGTCTGAGTGGGTATTTCACGATGGAAATGATCCAAACCAAAGTGCGCTTTTTCTTTTTTTTCCTCTCTCCTCAAAGTGTGCAAACATCATCATATCCTGTCCAATATTTCAGTCATTCCAAGCACACCAGCAACCTACACTGTTAAATGCCACTCAGTTAAATCTAGCGGACACACTTAAAAAAAAGGCATTATGCAGAATAATGAATGATGAAGAAATGAATAAATAACTATCCACTCTTCAGAAATTATCTACCTCCATTTAGTTCTCTACTTCGTCAGCCAGGAAAACAAATATTTTCTTATTTCTTAAAAGGCAGTTCCTGGCTTTGAATTCAGTAAGTACAAAAAAAAAAAAAGAAAAAAGAAAAAATGGATTTTAATGAAATTTTCAAGCTATTATAAAAACTTTGCAGCCCTTCAAAGACCTATGGGGTAAAAGAAAATGCGAGGGACCAAAACCAAAGATTCCCCACAAGCTGAAATCATCTTTATTTACATCAATTCAGCTCTCTAAGCTTCCCCACAGCTGAGAATCTGCCTCCCTTACTGTGACCTCCATTCTGTCACTGATCTGCTCTGTGGCCTCCAACTCTCTCCCTCCGTCTTCCTACACTCAGAAGCGAGATAAACGTGGTCTCAGAGGATGATGTGGAAAACGGCTCCAAAGAAGGACTGCAACAACCAAAGCTCTGTGTAAATCACTACTCCAGGGCTGTAAAATCTGTTTCCCTCAGACCCAGCAAGTTCCCAGCCGCCATCATTTTGAGTTATCCAACAGCACTAACAATAGCCGTCTTGTTTTACTGAGACTTGCAGAAAACCTTAAAGGAAGGCCTGGTAGCAGAGAACTACCCTGAAATAGCTCAGGGATCAAACTCCAGCGTGAGCAGCAGGGAGGGGCTTTTTGACCCCTCTTGCATTACATTCCTGACGATGAGCTTATCTCACTACCTTCAGAGCAACCCAGGCCTTCCTCAGTGCCAAAACACTCCCTGCTGCATCCATCCTTAAAATCTCATGTCGCTGGCCCCAAGATGTCACGAAACAAAAACTCCAGTGGCCACATAAAAAAAAAAAAAACAAGAACAAAACAAACAAAAAAAACCCACAAACAAAAACAAACAAACAAAACAAAACACACCCCACCAAAATTGCAATTAAAACCAAGGACATGATTAAAATTCTCCAAAGCAACATCACTTTTTAAAAATCTACTGCATTTAAAGATCTTCAGAGGAAAAGGTCACTAATATATACAGTGCATCTCCCAAAGCAGAGGTCTGTGTCATACTGCTGTCAGGTTCATCCTGCAAACAGGTTGTTATAAAAACCCCGCATGCTGTGTTATCCGCAGCCGTGGTGGGCAGCGTAGGGCTGCCAGTTGAATCCCCACTGCCTGCACCGCTCCTCCAGTCACCAGTCCAGTCCCTACCCCAGGGTCCGTCAAGGGTGCTGGCTCTGCTACTCAAAGCCTTCTCTTCGTATACAATGAAAAAAGAACATGCTGTGTATTTTGGTGATGTGATGGACACCCTCTGGTCAGGTGAAGGTAAAGGATAGTGCCATGAACTCCTTAAAGAGCATATGGCCAGCACAGCTGAAGAGCAATACCTCTGCAACACCAATTGATGATATCCTACTTAAGAAGAGACAGTTTTTTGTGTCAAGTTTAACCTCAGGAGGCTTTATTATAGGTTGCAGTGGACTCTCAGGAGGTACAGGGAGGAGCTGAACCTGAAAGGCTCGCCAAAATATGTTCACAACTGTACACAGACATAAACACAGGACCTCAAACTCAGATTCGTACAAAACCACTCTCCAGAGCAGAGCCACACATCATGTGAAACAGCTGCACCACATCAACATGCTCTTCAGGTGCCACAATGCACATGGTATTAACTGGAGTCGCCATGAATTTTTATTTTCCAAGTATTTCATAATCTCACCCACAGTATTTCTGGAATTTTTTCTTAAAATAAAAAGAAACCACAGAAAAATTAGATTTAAAAAAAAAAAAAGCAAAGATTTGTAACCAATTTCCATGGTGACTACCATAAACTCAAGTGAAACTACTGCGCATATACCCACATGCCCTCTACACGGAGCATGGAATACCTGGACACACCAAAGCCAACACATCAACAAGAGCTGATGCAAATGGGACACATCGTCAAGGTGGCTGAAAATTTTCATGTGCCTTCAACAGGAACACAACAAGGATGATAACGTGTCCTTGAAACACCACAATGTTTTGCGATGCCATTCATTAAACTGTTCACTTCTTAGGAGTCCATAATACAAGGAATCGTTTGCATTTGCTGTTTTATGGTTATGCTTCTATGCCCTTGCCACAGACCTGCTAGCACACTTGGTGTGCAAGAGGATTTGAACTCCAGCTCCCACCAGTCAGGAGAGAGCACCTTGCTTACCAGCCATGGTGAGTTACTATCACTCTTCCCCATTACTGCTGTGCTACAGGTTAATTTTTGCACCCAAGCAGAGCCGGGCAGACCCTTAAGCCAGACCGTTTAGACTCTTGAGAAAGACAAGTTCAAATCCATTCTTCACCCATTTCATTTCCAAGAGGTAATCTTTATACCTCTTTAATGTATTATTTACCACTCTGACACAACATTTCAGCTCACCAACAGAGCTAAAAACCTCAGTTATTTAATTTCCATAGACTTGACTTCATTAACTTCTGGAGAGGACTAATGTTTGTGGCCAGTGGGAAAGGATATTTCTACATTTTTCCATTTTCTGGTCTGTTAATTACGGTTACTGAGAGAAGGAGACAGCAGTTAGATTTGTGAAATACAACAGCCTGTATTTTAGTATTTGTCAAAGGCACAGAGAAAATAATTTCTATTTCTTTTTTATATAACCCAGTCATACAAAGTAAGTTAATCCACATATTTCAGAAGTCAGCATTACCGTTCTCCCTAGACCCTCATTTGGGCCAGCAGGAAATTAGATGGAGAATCTTAGATTTCATTAGAAGGGATTATTTTTCTGTGGGATAACAGTCACAGAAAACATGAAGTGACGTAATGGGGGGTTGAGAGGACAGGCAGCCACACCTTTGTAGCAGGCAGCAGGAATACGCTACATGCAGAATACTCCTCCAAGCTTCTGAGTTAGAGATGGGCAGGAGACCACTACCTTTTGCAGATGGAAGACTGTGAAAAACCCCAATCATACTACTTGGCTAAGGTGGAGACGAATCAAAGAGCACCATCGTACCTTTTAGACCAAAAGGTCCTGTAGGGATCCCATAAACCATCAAGTCTCCTGTTTGTGAGGAACGTTAGCAATTTCACAGAGCTTTACAAACTCTACCTCAGCCTCTCCATCCCCACCAAGTCAATTGTGATTCCCTCACCCCAGGAAAAGACTGCTTCAGACACACCACACTTAACTTGTGACAGCACTCGGGCACACTTTGGTGGAAGAGACATAACAGAGAAAAAGCCCTTCAAGTGAAAACCAGAGAGGTCTATCCAGGAGTGCTTTCAGCAACAGCAGAGAGAGGACAGGGGCTCCCAGGACACGTGCAGGGTGTTTGTGGTGTTCCAGGCACACCACCATTTCAAGAAAGCGTGGCACAAAACAGTACAGCTCAAGAGCAGCTTCTCCACCGAGCCAAAGGACTGAGAAGGATAAATGACCATGCCACACAACATCAGCTGGCATTTTCAGGACTTAAAGACTCAGACCTCTGTGCTTATTTCCACATATAGCTTAGCCAAAATACCAGCTAGTTGCTCCTCTAAACCCAAAGATGCCCAGGTAAACATTTGAGCAGCTATGCGATGATTTGGATCCAGGCACTGAGTCAGAACTAGGACCATCAGGTTTTTGCCAGCTCAGTAGTCATCTGAACCTGTTTCCCAGTCCAGCTTCCCACTCAACAATGGGCAGAACAGGGGGATGAGGGAAAGACAGTACTGTCTTTTTTAGAGGCAAAGCCAGCTGAAACTAGGGACCTTGCTACTCACTGAAAAACATCGTACATCTGTTCCACAGAAGTGCCATAAAAGATTAGTAAGTGCTGGGCTAACAATCTGGAAAGGGAAAAGGACCTAGGAGAGCAAAATGTTATCACTAAGTCAATAAAACAACATTTGTAAAAGACTAAAAACATACAGCATTCTTGCACAACGCACAGAAAGGCTCCTAGGCTGATTTCTCGTCCTCCACTAAACCTGTCTGGTAACTCCAGGAACAGAACTGTGTAGCACAGGCTAAGGGAAAAGTGGATCAACAGGGTGAGCTAAGGACAGAGCTCTGAACTCGACTCTGTGCAGGATCACAGAGTGGACACACATTACCCGATACATATGGTTTCACTTTTATGTAAAGCTTGTGTTTACATCTAATATACCAGGGCAATTACAGCTGGCCCCAACACTGGATTTGAGACAGTATGCCTATATACCACGCAAAGGATTTTTAGGGGTGATAAGAGAGCAGGGATCCAGTGGAGCAGCTGTATTTCTGGGGCTGAGGACGTAAATTGCTAAAAAGCTTTGTTTTGAGGTCAGGTTCAGTAACTGACAATTGGCTTTGTGCATTTCGCTACTGAGCGTCCGGGACTAATCCCTCATCCACCACAGCGATTTAAAAGACGAAGCAATCCTGCAGAAGTCAACGGATTTGACTGAAAACACCAGATCGGTAGGAACTGCCAAGCCCCCAGTATTGTAACAGCTTTGTGTAAACAAGAAACACCAAAACACAAATGAACTGCAAGTCTTCACAGCTCGTAATTTACATCCCGCCTCACACATCAGATTATGGTGACTCTCCTACTTAACCTTTATTCTTCATGTCATCGCCTGAAACGCTGCGGCAGAGAAAGCGGAGGCGCGCGCAGACACACATCGCGTGCAGGCGATACACTGACATAAACACGAGGGTAAAAAAAAAAAAATCCAAAAAAACCCAAAAAACCACAAACCTGTAACACCCCAAAACCCCAACACAATCACATACATCAGCGGGCGCTCTGCGCTCAGCCGAGCCCCTCTGCCCCCGCAGCCAGGCGGCGGGCCTTTCCCCCATTCCTCCCCAAAAACAGGGGTAGGGATAAGACCACCACCCGCAGCCTCCTGCTCTCCACCTGGGCTCGGCATGGAACCAGCCGGGGTTTCTCAGGGCTGAGGAACGAGGGTGACGAGCACGCTTATGAGGCGATTTTGTGAAGTTGGGTGCATGGGATGGGGCGCCGGGGTGGGTCCCTCAGGCAAACACCCCCCGCCCTGCCCCATGGCGGCCACCCTCTCCCCACCGCGGGCTGGAAATCCTCCTTGGCCACGGCATGAGGAGGAGAGAGCCGGGCTCGCTGCCGCTGAGGTGGGCGCTGGCCTTCCCGCCAGCCCCTCGACGCCGGCGGCGCCGACAGCCGCAGGTGGCCG
>VYXH01011059.1:0-42611 GCA_013397275.1 Burhinus bistriatus | reverse complement strand
TTCTATGATTCTATTAACTCAAAGTTTTACTGTTAGTTGCACCTTCTTTCTCATAAATTCCCAATGTACTTTGATCCTTGCATCTTGAGGCTTTTTAAGGAAAGAAGATTTGCATTTTTTTTAATTCACAATATGGCTTGCAGATTTCAAGCCACAGGACTGATGGATTATGTGAGAAAAGCACTAGAATGTTAACAGCATGTTAGCAAAATTACATTTTCTTTTTTGTCATTAAATTTCATTTTAATAGTAGTTATACAGGACAGATTATTTAATGTTTACATGTCTGGTACCTGAAATAGTCTCAGCGGAGTAGAAATGACAGTTTTACTTTTTGGCTGAAATTCACCCCTATTGGGAAGCAAATAGATACCTCACACTTATATTACACAAATGATATGAGATGTGGTGTTCTGAGACTCTTCATCTCTTTGCTCTAATCAACTCTCTCCAGGGATGCCTTCACCTTGGATTGATCTGCTCATTGTTTTCAGTCCCCCCACAGCTTCTCTTCCTCATAACCTCTTGGAACTGTTAGCAAACTCCTCCTTCATGAGGCTCTGCTATTCACCTTCTGGTAGTCTACCTCTGATGTTCCTCCTCCATTTCTTGGCCTATGCCTAGTTCTCTATATTTAATGTCCTAGTTAACTCATTCTCTCTTGAATCCCAGCTTCCTGCCCATGTCTCTCTCTTACTTGCCACATCATTCCTGTTTCACCCAAACTTTCCACTTATTCCTGCTGTTCATGTTCCACTTGGTACATTGTCTTTTGCTTGATCTATAGAGATACTTTCAACTTCCTACTGCAGCCTCCCTTAGAGTGTTGCCTTCCATACAGTCTAGTCCTCCAGTCCTCAAGTCTCCTTCTGTTCTGTCCTACTTCTCCTTCTTACTGCAAGAACCACTATCCTGCTCCACTAACCAGTCTGTTAGACAGTTAAGTAACATTCTGCTTCAGGTATGAAAGACCTAAAATGATGAGTGTGAAAGGTTTTTAGTAAACTAAAACTTCTGTTTCCAGTGTACTTGGTATACTTTTTTTTTGGCATATGCTTTAATGGCTTTCAGTCAAAAGGAAAGGAATCCTTTTCTTAAGCAGAAAAATTAGATATGCAGGCATGTGCATTCCTTTACATTTGTATAACAGATGTTTATTAAAACTCTACTTACAACTGCTAAGGATAAACCAAACAAAATTAACCTTAATTTCTTTCTGCAGACACACAAACTGAAAATTTGAGATTTCTAGAACACACTTATACCATGCTCTTGTTATAGTTTTATGGCTGTCCTTATCTCCAGTAATCAACTCAATCAAACCATGTGGTCTGATCTTATGGCCTTTTTCCTTTTCCAGTTTGCGTAGTCATTCTAGCAAAACCAGTTTGCTGTTGTTCTGCCAGTATTGTTACACCAAGTGTGCATGTATTCAACAAGGAAACAGTGTTACAAAGCGGCATTACGGAGCAGGGGAAAATGCACAAGGAACTGTCTCCTGACCAGTAAGACTTCTGGAGATCACTGGGACTTGGGGGTGGGCACCAAGAAAAGATTTATAGACTCTCTACATGAAAAAGGTTCGCAGTTTAATGAAATATGACTACAAAAGAAAAATTTGCTCTTAAGCTTTGCAACAATACTTTGGCAGAGAGCATTTCCACTTAAACTCTCAGTTGGTTTTCCAGTGCTGCTATTACAAATCTGATTTATTAATACCATTTTTCTATATACTGCTGCGTAATGGGCTGACTGTATATTGGATTTGTGTATTGATTGGTAATATAATAGCAAGCAGAAAATTTTATTTTAGCAAGCACAATAGGATTTCTCAAGCATGCAGAAAGTAGGTTGAAAGACATTCTTAGCTGTTCAGAACAAAAATACCAGCTGCTTCAACAAAAAAGCTTCTCGAGATGGCTTGAGTGATTTGTAAATCCCATAAACAAGCCGTACGCTGCAGTAAATGGGGCATTCTGAAGAGCAGAGGCTGGTAAGTACAACTGTAATTTGCATGGATATATATGAAGTGCATGGATATAATACAAAGTGTGTGTGTATTCTCTGTGTTCTATTTGTACAAAACTGAGCTACAGATGGAAGAAGCTTTCAGCAAACTTCAGCTACCCCATTAATAACTTTGTGAAAAGCATCATTGGAATTGTGGTTTTGTTAGTTCTGGTTACTCTGGTTGAAGAACGGCAAAGACATGAGAGGGCGAACTAAAAATAAAACCCACCCTCAAATCACACTCCTACATAGTGGAAAAAACAATGTAGCTCTCACATACCCTTTCACCTGGTGGGCCAGGAGGACCATCATTGCCTGCAGTACCCTAGAAAGGACAGACAGTATGTTCAAAGATTAGACCTCTATTTTATTTAAAAGAAACAGCCTGTAGCCAGTCTATACAGTGTGCTTGACAATTACCTTTGGACCTGGTTTGCCAGTAGGACCTCTGGGACCTCTTGAGCCTCTTGGACCCTGTCAATTTAACACAGATGGACTTGAGAATAATTACTGGATACTATAATCAAATCAAAATAATTCTTCACAGTATAGTGGAGGCAATTAATATAGGAAAGCCTGTAAATTGCAAAGCAAAAGTACATACTGTTGGTCCTCGCTGTCCTCTGGGGCCTGGCTTGCCATGTAGTCCCTGTAGAGAAAAGTTCACAGAAATCATCTTAGCAGACACTGTATTTGTGACATAATGGGTTTTTTTATTTTACTGAAGTGGGGGCAGAGTGCAACTCCTTTAGGTTTAAATGTTATTTTATCTTTAAGTATCTACTTTGCATTTCAATTTACAGAGCCACGGTCCTTGATAAAATTGATTATCTTTCTGAGTTCACTGGGGCTTATAGCTAAATGTGCTAAATTTCCCTCAGATTCTGTCATAGGCATTAGAACATTTTAAACTATTTTAAAACAGTAGTGAAGATGGCATACAACAAGCAGAGTCCCTCTGCAGTAGTCTAAAGGACTTGGCATCATTTCCAATGTAATAATAGCCTTGAAGACAAAGTTCCCAGGTTCCCATGGACATCTCCACAGGTTAGCAGAGAAAAGAATGGCCAAGCCTCTCTTTTTTGTAACAGAAATAGGGACTGTAATAACTACCAGGATTCGGCACACTTGCACAGAGATACAGAACTTGCCAGAATACTAGGACTTAATTTTTTTCTTCAATATATCTCCTAATCATACTCAACAGATTTCTTTCCTTAGGCTTGGCATTAGTATTGCTGTGCATTCTAATGTAAAGAAGCTGAAAATTCAATAGAGTATTCTTTGGGTAGAAAAAGGAATCTGATGACTGGTACTTTGTAATGTCTGAGGTAAACACAACAGCAACAGAAAATCAACAGCTGTTTTAGGATAAAGCTTGCTTTTATTTGAAACCAATTAATGCACACACCTGTTTTCTTGAGGGTTTTCTTGTGTGGGGTTTTTTTTTTTTTAAAGATTGATTTTATTTCACTTATCAAAATAAAAATTATGTGTTGTTCTTAAAGTGCCACACAGCTTGTGAACTTCTCCGCGACAATGACTGTCTTTCCTAGTACCAGTGTGCTTGGTAGCATAAACCACTCTGATATCCCTTTAGACAAGATTAATAATACTTCATTCACATTACAAAACCAGCAGTTATTGTCTCATTGATGAACAGCATACTACTTAAGTATGTATGCAGTTTGAGGGTATTAATTATGTGGTTAGTACCCTAGCTGAATTGAAAGCTTTATGAAGGCCTGATAAAGGACCAATATAATTAGAATTTTGTAATTTTAAGTCTGCTCTTTGATGTTATCATTTTGCTTGTTTTTTTAATCTGATTTCTTGATTAGCAGTCATGTCTCATTTTTCCCAACAAGTATGAACTGAATATTGTTTTACTGCTTGTGTCTGTCCATAACAATTTATCTTTATCTTAGCTAAAGTTATACAAGAACAATTTAAATCATACACAAGCAACACAAACACAATTGGATTTCATATATTTCACCTTAAAATAATGAATTTCTGTTTGTTTTTGTGCTGCAAATTAGAATGGATTCTTAAGAACTACAATATACATTATTTCAGTTTGACTTTAAGTTGCTATCATCTATGAATTCTGACTCATCCTCTTAATTTCATCACCTTTCTAACAATATGTTCTGCTATGTTCAATTGAGCTTTAGAGACAACAGCATAGTAACCTTCTTTCTAACCTGTATTTCATTTTTACAGTTTGAAGAATATGCATAACAGATTTTTCCTCACCTGCTTCAAGTTAACAAAGCAGCAAAAGCTGTCATTTTACATCTATTTTTTAATATATGTAATAGTACATGTTCTTCATCTTGTCTGGTATATTTTGCATTTTCAAAGCTCAGACTATAAAAAAACCTTGTGGCAAATCAGAATACTTATGAAATACAAGTTGAATTTCCTTGAGGGTAAATCGCATGGTAGCAGGATAATTCATGGGATACAAGAAAATAGTCCTTCCCAACTCACTCAGCTATACTGTCAAAAAAGATGCCTCAGCAAAGGTGATTTCTTTTCTCTTTTTCAAATATATAACTGTGGTAGCATACACAGTGAGAAAGTGTCCGAGTTCCTGTAAATTTAGATTAATACCTTAAAGAATAAGAACCAATGTCTCAGTATGTCCTGTTTTACATAACTGTAGAGGTTCATCTTAAGTGTAAAAAGCCTGGTTTTATAGTTCTTTAGATAGTAGCTTGTATCCTTAGCTTTCAGTGACTTCCCATAGCACTGAGTTCCAAAAGTTAATTAAGTGTCATGCAAGCATGAATTATCATACCCTTGCACCTTTCTCTCCATTGGCACCTGGAAATCCTGGGAAACCAGTTGAACCCTACGTAAGAAATACAAGTATCAGAAGATATCAATAGCATAACAATAGTACAGCCAACATTTAATTTACATGTAAAGCACACTTCCAAAGTCACATACATTGTACACATCAAACTTGCAAGTATGACAGCTCTGATGAATAGCCGTAAATTAACTTACCATAATGCTTCAAGTCCAGAATGCATTAAAAAAATCAATGTATAGAATGGACATTATTTGTCATCTTATTAGATAATAAAGTAGTCATTAAGTCTGCACCATTTTTAGCAGTGGGAAAGAAATTATCAGTAACAGCCCACTAGAAATAATTGTATCATAACGAAGAGGAGAAACAAGGCCCTGCTGCCTCACAGTATAATAATTCTTTTACAAAATAACTTCATTCAAAATAAATGTAAGGTGTTGCCACATCTGAACAGTGGTCCTCTATTCACTTTACTGAGCTGTAAATTACTTCAGGTGCTTTATTCACTGTAAACTGACCACTGGCCTGTTTCATGTAACTCATACATGCAATTTGTATATGTGCTTGTATGCTCATCTCGTAAGTAGAGTTTATGGGGAGATTATCTGACTTGATTCTATATATAGAAACTGCTTCCAGGCATTCCTGCTTCTCCTTTTTTCTCCCCTTTCCTTCTGCTAACTGCCCAGTCTAATCTGAACAGTACTATTTTCTTCTTTATTTCTGGTATACAGGTCTAGAGGGACAGCCAAGGTGTTAATTTTTCATAAGGGACTTGGAGTCAAAGAGGTGATAGACTTGATTAAATATACTTTTAAGTGACTAGAGATGAAAATCAAACCAGTGTTTGGTTTGGTCAGCCACTAGAAATACTGGCCAGACTCCCTGCTGTGATAACGCATCTATACCTGTGCAGCTTGCTATTAGTATTTTAGCTGCAAATAAAATGCATATAACAAAAACTTGAAATAGAATTTCTGAGCGCTCTTCTTTGAAACATCAATAAGTATTTTTTCCTTTTTTTCCTCCTTTTCTTACTTACGTTTTCCTTTTGATGACTCTTGTTTCACACAATCGTTCCAATTATCCATTAATGACTTAGGGGCGGTACAACATCACTGACACTGATTCTCATGAAAACCTGACTGATATTCACCAGTGGGAGAAAAGTAAGAGATTTTCCTTTCTTCCTTTCTTTCTTTCTTTTTAATTCTTCACCAGTTACAACTTAAAATGTGAATAAAACTGTGAAAATTCTACTCTGCGAAGCCCAAGCATGTTGTTTGTAATTAAAAGGCCAGAGGAAAACCCAAATTCTAATGATCAAGCACTAATAGACATGACTTGGCTGTAAATATTTTATATATACAGTACTTTTTGCAATTGCGTTAACCAAGAGGGACTGTACAGAAGAAAAGAATAGAGTGAAAATTATCAGATAATAGCAGTACTCTAAGAACAATTCTCAGAAGAAAAATAATGAAAAGCAAGTAAGTGACAACAACAACAACAGTGTGAACTTTCTTGACAATACTGGGACAAGATTTCTTATTTGCTTTACACAGCTAATATGTTTTTCTGCTGCTTCTTTTTTTCTCTTTCCCTTATGTTAATTTGAAGCGGACTGTGAATAAGTTTCAAAACAAGTCTCTAGCGAGTTGATGTATTGTAGCTGTCAGTACTCTTCCTCGGAAGTTTAAGTAACAAATTAGAAGACCAAACAGTGAATTCAACTTGAGAACTGTTTTTATTTTTAATGTGATAAATATTTAATGTAATGAAAGTCTTGATCAAGTCTTTGCCGAAAAAAGAATCAATCAACTTTTATTTGAACTGTTACCCCATTTTTGTTCTTAGAACTGAATAATGTAAAACCTCTTTGACCTTAGACTTTTCAAAAGACAGTTCTAAAGGAGAAAAAAAAGAGACACTGAAATCTAGACATTTGAGTTAAGAAACAGAAGCATAAACCCATGTCTCTCAAGGTGAACAGTTTTCATGAATACTTTCCATAGATGGTTCTGATATTTTTCACAAACACAGAGTGTTCGATGAATAAGCATTCTTCAGATAGTTTATTCACTTGACTGGAAAGGGCCAAAGTAAAGGCCAGAGTCAGAAAAACACTTTGCTTAGCTAGCCAGGAAGTTGTATTTCTTCCAAAAAATCATAATTTCAAATTTGAAAATAAAAATAGATCCCAAAGTAGAGCAAAGTTGAGGATTTTACTGCAGGTTGATTGTTCAGTTTTGTAGAAGGGGTAACGGATTCTTTTACTTGTGATATTTCCCTAGATGAGTCATCTTTGAGACAGTCTGGAGATGCAATGTCTCCCTAGCGGCCTCCTCTACACTGGGAAATGTCTGTAGAATTATGTTTTTATTCCATTTTTTCTTTCTTGCTAATCTCAAAAAAAGATGGTTTGCAATTCATTTAGCATGCCCATTTCCTAAAGCTGTGTTAGGATGACTTTTTAAAAAATATGTTTCATTAAAGTGTTTTAAAAATATAAGCCTTCACTTAAACTAGAAGCCACCAATAGGGTTTTCTATTGCAATCAAAACATAAAAGATAGCTGAAGGATAGACGTAGGCACATAAATCAACTAAGGGTTGGGTTTTGTCATGTTTGCCTTAACGGAAGCAAAAGGAAAACACACTGAAAATCGTAAATATACGTTTTAAAGAAATATGGCTTATTCTGTGGAAGAAACAGTAATGACACAAATAGAATCCTTGTACCACACGCAAAATCCCCATCACTATCAGCCTCCACTTAGTGGTCAATATAGTGCTCATTCTCTTTCAAGCATATCAGCAGTTCCTTAGTTTTCAAATGCATGCCAGTCTGATGCTCGCACAAAAACACAACTCATGAGAGGACGGCAAAGGTTTCAAGGCAGTAGAGTTAAGAAGAGGAAAGGCAGTGTTCCTTAAAAAGCCTGCCTTAGTGATCCAATGTTTTTAAAGATTTCACTTCAGAACATGATCGTTAAGAAAGAAATGTGAAAAATGGCCTTTGCTTTGATACCCACACCCTGCTTCCCCAAACACACAACTAAAATAACTGCCATTGTGACTAATGCCAAAGAACAAGATATACAGTTCATTTACAGCTCACCTTTGGACCTTGTCTTCCTGGATATCCTGGCAATCCAGGTACACCAAGCTTTCCCTACAATAAGAAGGCAGTGTTAAATTTTATTTTATCCTCCTTAGTGGTTCAGCAAACTCCTATAGAAAATATTTTTTCCACAACTTAAGAGTGATGATACTTCATGGAATATATAATATTCAATTAAATAAATTTTTCATTTTAACTATTAAACACCAGTGGACTTAGTTTCCTCAACTTAAATAAAAATCCCACTCCAATGAATGAGTTTATCAAAGCCAATACCTCAGTGTCTTCTTTTTTTCCACCATGAAGTGCTGTGTAGTGATGTGGGGCTGAGGTCATTAAACTATTAATATTCCGCAAGAAATCAGGGTGTTAATAAGTTTAAGTGAGAAGAAATCCTTTTTAATTTATGCTGTGTGACGGCTGCTTTGTTTTCCACAGATTTTTCATGAATAGGCATTTGAAGAATCAACTTTTTTCTTGAATAGTTCTAAACGGTTTGAGACAATGATAGATCATACCCCACTAACTGTTTGCTCACAATAGATTTGTCAACAACTATTACCACCTTGTCAGAAAGGACAACAGGATAAGCAGTCTTATCAACACTGACATTAACCATTCCTAGAAATGAAATACAGTACCCTACCCCACTCTCTTCAGACCTCTAGAGAATAAATGATGGTTTTCCACTTTCAAAGGCAAGGGAAAGCAGTTTCAGTCTTTGAAAGATGGGAACTCTGGGGAAGAATTTGCCTATTTGCCTATTCTAAACACAGTCCATGTTCCAGACTATCACATTTCAGAGAAGATCTCAATGGAAAAGATATGATTATGCAATATAGTATGGTACTCTGCAGTAACCTTTCATAATGAAAAAGAGAAAGGAGAGAGCTGTATGGGAAAGGAAATTTGCCAAAATAAACATGTCTATTCTTAAGAACTGCAGCACATGAATAAAGATGTCATGTATTATCATATTCATGTACATGCATGTGTTTGGCTGAGAAATTATTAAAGAATTCTTCTTTGATTTATGAAAATAATAATAATGCTGCCAGTTATGTTCCACACTGAAACGAGCTGCACGCATTACAATGATTGAAATGTTTTCCAGCGTGACAGTGCATCAAACTCTTGCCACATTCATTGAAAGTTTTGTCCCTGATTTTAGGATTAAGCAAACCCAGTTGCCTAGGTTTTGAGTGTGGATACAGATTTTTTTTGATTATAAGCTCTTTTCTGATATGTTCCTCATTTTTTTTGGCACCATACTTGGCATTTTCTTTACTAGGTAAATCCAGTCCTAGACCTACTCGGGAAAGAGAGTTTTCTTATCACAAGTTCAGTTGAACATAGAGAATAGGAGACTACTCTGGTACTTTCATTACTTTGGAAGAGTAGTACCTTTGCATTAAATAAGTCATAGGAATGACAAGGGAATAGGACATTCATAACTGGTCTTACAGGCACTTCCCTAATATTGAGGGGAGATCTAACAATTCACAAGGATTATTCTAGTCTTTGCACTAAAATAAATATCACAGGACCAATATAATAGAATTCTCTGACCCACTCTGTTTTGGCCAAGCATCCACAGAATATCCACAGAAGATGTTTGACTTTCAATGGGCAAGAAAAGGTATGAATATTTGTAGAAAAGGGAAAACATTGGATCTACAATTCAAAGCCCAGCTAACAGTAGTAGTATCAACACCAGTAATTTTTTCAAATATCTTCTCATTTTTAGAGCTTCAGATTTCAGACTTGTGAGACTGTCAGAGTCCCATATACGTCATAGTGAAGAAGAAATGCCTGAAAACATGAATCTGTATTCACATTGAGTAATTTGAATACGAAAATTTAAAAAAACCCTCAAATTCATATTTAAAAACTACCAACTACAAACCAAAGTTTGTTTTGGTTTACTGCGGTTTCTTTATTTAGGTTATAAAGACTTGAGAAAGATGAACTATTTTGTAGATGTCCTCAATCAATTAATTATTCTGCAGCTATCATGACAACAATACAAATTTTTTGTAAGATTCCTAATTTTCTTACATTTTTATCAGGTCAGTGATACTGAAAATGACCATTGCCATGAAACATACAGTTCTTTCTGGAGAATGCAAATATATTGTAGGTAAAGATAATATGACTCTTATTATACCGGATTGTTTTGCTGATCTAGATAAACTGGCTTTCTGGTGTGATCTCAGCTTGCATTCATGTAAGAGAATAGTTTTGAGTTTCTTCTTTTATATGTTCTTTGATTCATGACCTAATGAGAATTAAATGACCTAATAGCTGGTGAGATACGTTGCAAAACTGTGGAGAACATCAATTCATAAATAGTTTCAAGTAGTTAAGTAAACAGGAAAATAAATGTTTTTTGTAATGAGTGAATGGAGGTTTTGGATATATACTTTTCTAAGAGTTTATGAATTACATTAGGCTCAAATGATAACCTTAACTTCTTTCTGAACTTCTACTAATGACATACTTGCAAAATGTAGCAACTTTTGATGAAAAGAGAGCTTGTTCCCAAGTTTGCTGAATACATTTTTTTCTTCCTGGCAAAACTCTTAGCTGTGAACCTTGTTACCTTTTCAGTAGTACCACATACTCATTAAGATTTCAATATACACTTTCAAAGACTGTATATAGATAAAAAGGCAGGCAGAATAATTAATCATGATGTCAGCTGGGATGTTACTGGAAAATACTAATTATTCTTATTTTAAAGACAGCGAAAGTGAGAAAGAAATGTAAAATACATCCTCTGTCTTATTCTGTCCAAGACAGAACTAGCATTAAAGCCACAGTTACCAAAAAATTTAAAGGGAAATATTTTCACCAGCATCTTCTCACTTTTGTGAAATACAGTATACACATTTCTGAACCATCATTTTTGGTTTATTTTATCATTGTTTGCCAGTTATCCAAAATACCGCTGCTGAAATCATCTTTCTATCCTGATACTTTCATCCAGTGACATATGGTACTCTCACACGCATTCCTCAGCCTCCTTTACTCCTCTGTATCAATCTCAAGTGATTTTTGTAGAGGTCAGGATTCTACAGAGATTTGTACTTATCTTTGTGCTTGTTCTCTCCTGTATTTCATATCACTATCCTTTTTTCAGTCCTCCCTTTTAACAGCCCCTTTCACTTTTACCAACCCTATTTTGGATTTTTATTCAGGATATGTTTTCTGTTTAAAACAATCTTCATGTCACAATTTGTCATAATATGACTGAATATTAATTCACTTTCCAGCAGCACCTTTATCCTCCTTTCTGCCCAACGATCTTCTTTGCATCATATTTTCCCTAGCTGGCATGCACAGTATGTAATTTGGGACAAGAATTTAGCTGCCTTACATGCCTATGAAGTATTATAATGCCTTTTTGTATACTTACAAAATAATGATTCTTAATACTTGTTCAAATGTGAACTCCAGTGGTCTGCTGTAATAGTCTCTCATAAAAACCACTGTTAGGTAGCTAAAGATTTTGCAGATCCGGAGGCTTGTATTTTGTGATGAAGATCATGGGCTCTATCTACGTTATGAGGCAATGACATGTTTATGTTGGTGTCTGGCTACTGACCTTTTCCCCAGCTGGACCAGCAGAACCTGGGTCCCCAGATGGACCTGCTCGACCTTTAGGGCCTTCTGGACCATCTTCTCCTCGTGGACCCGGCTGACCAACTTCTCCCTAAAATACACCACCTTATAAATATGGAACAATTGCCTTTATGCATATATTACAAAGACTACCTACAATTACTTGAAAAAAAGTTTTCAGTAAATTTAAATAGCGATTAGAATCATAGAATCACAGAATCACAGAATGGTTTGGGTTGGTAGGGACCTTTAAAGGTCACCTAGTCCAACCACCCTGCAATGTGCAGGGACATCTTCAACTACATCAGGTTGCTCAAAGCCCTGTCCAACTTCCAATTAGGAAAATACCACTGCTTATGTTCATTATATAAATGTAAATACATATAAATTAGGCACTGAATATTACTTTCATAAGTGTAAGAGCCCAGGCACCTTGCCTGAAGAGAGCTGCATTTGGAAACTGCATGTTCTTATTTTTCCTTCCCTAAATTCTTGTGAAGGCACTCTAACAGTCCATAGAAAGAAAAATGTCTGTATCTAAGTACTTATGTGGATATCACCATCACAGTTATGTATCCAGACAACAGATATAGGCCAGGAGCCTCTTGTGAGAGGTTTTTTTAGAAACTCCTCACTGCTTCCTATGAAAGGAAGTAAGTGCCCATTGGTGTAAATAAACAACATTTTGGCAGAGATTTGCAAGATCCTAGGTTGGAATGGAGACATCTTTATCCTGGATAGATTAATTTTCCTCAGGCAAATATTGGAGATCTTGGAATCTGGAAAAGGAGATTCCTAGGAAGAAGCTTAGTGAAAAGGATATCCAAGACTGACATTCTCTTCCTCTGTAACTGTGCCATTGTTGATTCACATGAACCAAATCTCTGGCTCAAATCTGTGCATGCACAGGGAATAAAAATAATTTAAGCTACAAGCTTTTATTTTATTTTTGGTTTAAATTTATTTGTTCATTTCAGTGATCCTTTCAAAATAATATCAGTTAAACTTTTTAAGAACATATGGGCTATGAATACATGCTTACCCGGTCACCTTTAAGGCCCATGTCACCTTTAAATCCTGGAAAACCATCTTCACCCTAAAAAAGGCAGAAATGCACGTAATGACTTTTAGTAATACAGAGGATTTTCTTTTTTTCTGCAGACAGAATAAGAAAATACATTCACTATAGATTAAAATAATTTGCATAAAGTGAGAACTTCAGAGACCAGGAAATATAATATTTGACAGAAAATATATCAGTGCACTATAAAAAATGACTTTTAGTTTGAAAGTTCCTAATAACAGCTTTTTAAAGCTGTTTAAAATCTATTTAAACATAGACACAGTATAATTCTTCTGTTTTATTATGAATTACCCTGTAAAGTCTTTTCTTCACTCTTAAGCTGTTTTTGATTACCACTCTTTCTAACAAGGCCATCCAATCAATTAACTAAAAAATTATTCAGTGTTATTCTTTTTGATAGCAGAACGTCCCTTTTAATTAATTTTTCTTTTAGTCTTAATAGTATCATGAAGGGAATCAAAAAATTGGCTGGTTGTGACATCTTAATAAAAAAAAAAAGACATATAGGTTCATAACCTAAAAGAAGAAGTAGTTATCTCTATATAGTAGTTTGATGTCCAGCCTACTCTTATTGCCTGACATGATTGAAAGAAAGTAGAAAAAACAATGGACATTAAGATTGGATCTATATACGGTAGCAAAACAGGTGCACATTATTGTTATTCCTAGTGATAATTACTTATTTACTGCCTAGTAAATTCTGGCAGGGAATTTACTCCAAGCATATTAATAGGTGTCCATGCCAAAGTACAAGCAGACTGTACTCAGTCAAATTTCATTTATACCTGTACGAGTTATTTCAGATACAACCAGAAATCTCCAGAGTTGTTCAGTGGAGTTGTTCACGACTTGCTCTAGCATAACTGTTCAGCTTTTGGCTCCCTCTTTCTTAACCTAACTCATCATAGAAATCACAGAATAAATCACAGAATCGTCATACAACTACTGTTCCGATATCCAGACAAAAAAAATTATTGACTGCATTTTTATCTGATGCTTAGTTATATTCTAGGAGCAAAGGTCTTTGTGATGAAGGAGCACATAGTAAAATGTTTTACTATGATGCTGTTAGTTTTGCTATGCTGAAGTAATATTGCTGACTTAGAATCTGAGTAATATTTGGACTGTAAATAAAGCCAGGAAAGAGTGATACTGTAGTCCACGTTACTGAAAAAAAACCACTTTGAAAAAGAAGTTTGCATTTTGCATTCCTGGGCCCACAGAAGTTTTATCTTCTCCCTGATCAGCAATCGAGACTGATTGCAACGCTAAAGCCATTTTGACTCTGTTTAGAATTAGTCACACTGCATGCAGCAAATAACCCTAGAAACAGTGCTAGAATAGATTTGCTAGTAGTAAACAGCTCAAAATAGGTGAGGAGACATCAAAATTTTTTAAAAAATCAAACAAGAAAATATAGTTTCTCAGTGGTATGTGTTCATGTAAAAAATGATGAGGTAACCCATCATGATTAATTGAAAAAAAAATACTAAAAAACATTCTAAAAGCAGGTTTCCCATGCTTGCTAGATGACCACAGAATCACAGAATCATAGAATGGTTTGAGGTTGGAAGGGACTTTAAAGATCATCTAGTTCCAACCCCTCTGCCATGGGCAAGGACACCTCCTACTAGACCAGATTGCTCAAAGCCCCATCCAACCTGGCCTTGAACACTTCCAGGGATGGGGCCTCCACAGCTTCCCTGGGCAACCTGGTCCAGTGCCTCACCACCCTCACAGTGAAAAATGTCTTCCTAATATCTAATCTAAATCTACCCTCTTCTAGTTTGAAGCCATTACCTCTCATCCTATCACTACATGCCCTTGTAAAATGTCCCTCTCCAGCTTTCTTGTAGGCCCCCTTCAGAAGGCTGCTGTAAGGTCTCCCCGGAGACTTCTCTTCTCGAGGCTGAACAACCCCAACTCTCTCAGCCTGTCCTCATAGCAGAGGTGCTCTAACCCTCTCATCATCTTCGTGTCCGCCCTCTGGACCTGCTCCAACAGGTCCATGTCCTTCTTATACTGGGGGTTCCAGAGCTGGATGAAGTATTCCAGGTGGGGTCTCATGAGAGCAGAGTAGAGGAGCAGAATCATCTCCCTCGACCTGCTGGCCACGCTTCTTTTGATGCAGCCCAGGATGCGGTTGGCCTTCTGGGCTGTGAGCGCACAGTGCCGGCTCATGTTGAGCTTCTCATTTACCAACACCCCCAAGTTCCTCTCCTCAGGGCTGCTCTCAATCCACTCTCCGCCCAGCCTGTATCTGTGCATGCGATTGCCTCGACCCACATGCAGGACCTTGCACTTGGCCTTATTGAACTTCATGAGGTTGGCATGGGCCCACCTCTCAAGCCTCTCCAGGTTCCTCTGGATGGCATCCCTTCCCTCCAGTGTGTCAGCCATTCCACACAGCTTGGTGTCATCAGCAAACTTGCTGAGGGTGCACTCAGGCCCTACATCGATGTCGCCCACAAAGATGTTAAATAGTACTGGTCCCAGTACTGACCCCTGAGGAGCACCACTTGTCACTGCACACCACTTGAATATTGACCTGTTGACTGCAACTCTTTGAGTGCAGCCATACAGCCAATTCCTTACCCACCGAGTGATCCATCCATCAAATCCATGTCTCTCCAATTTAGAGACCAGGAAATCATGTGGGACAGTGTTAAATTCCTTGCACAAGTCCAGGTAGACAACTTCTGCTGCTCTCCCCTTATCCACCAAGGCTGTAACCTCATCGCAGAAGGCCACCAAGTTTGTCAGGCATGATTTGCCCTTAGTGAAGTCACGCTGCCACCAATCACCTCCTTATTTTCCATGTGCTTTAGCAGAGTTTCCAGGAGGAAATGAGCTCCATGATCTTGCCAGGCACAGAGGTGAGACTGACCGGTGTGTAGTTCCCCAAATCATCTTTCTTACCCTTTTTGAAAATGGAGGTTATGTTCCCCCTTTTCCAGTCATTGGGAACTTCACCAGACTGCCACAACTTCTCAACTATGACGGATAGTGGTTTGGCAACTATATTCGCCAGTTCTCTCAGGACCCGTGGATGAATCTCATCAGGTCCCATGGACTTGTGCACATTCAGGTTCCTCAGCTAGTCTCACACCTGGTCTTCTCCAGCTTTAGATGGTCATCTTATATTGCATAAATTAAAATTTCAAGGTAATCTTTCTTAAAATTTAGAAAGAGGTGAAAAAGGTAGAGTGCAGAATACATGAAAAAAGTTTTAGTTGTAAATGTTGCTCAGCTATGGCCATGGACAGTCATAATTATATGAGAACACTTTGCAACATATCAGCAAGGACTGACCACGTTCCAACTACTGACCAAATGGCTGACAAATGAACTGAAACTCTTCTTCAGCTTTCACAGTGAGGTTCCAGCTATTGAGATCTACAAGAGGCTGATTTTATTCCATGTAGGAGGAGAGAGCTGAATGCTCTATTTCCTCTTCTGCTGTTAACAAAAAATAAATAGCTAAAGGCTTCTAGTCACATTTACTGGTCAGTACAGAGATGGACCTCCTCTGATACCCCTGGGACCACTCCAGATCTATAGAGGCTTTGCTGAATGATCAGTTTATTTATTTCTGTGCTTTTCCCCAAGTAATGGCATCTGAGTAATTTCAGTAAAAAAGGCCTGTGTAACAGACCTTTAAAGCACTGTGAGGACAACCTACAAAATATCTTTGTGTGACCTTTTGAGGTACACAGTAGAGTTCAGTGTCTTACTGCAACTGTGAGATCAATTTTTAGGAACAGAGAAATATTGTGGAGATTACGCTAATCAGTATTCATTGATACACACATATATATACATACATATATTAAGCTTATTTATATGTGAGTCCTTTATTTTGTTCTAGCTGGGTATTAATCACTCACTAAGGCACAAGAAAATCTGGTTTTTTGAACCATCCAGTCTCCACAGGTATTAACCACACTCTTTTTGAGCTTAGATTTAATGAGCAACTCTAAAATGTGTATGCAGACTAGACAAACCGTGGTTTAGGAAAACCTGAAAATGTGCAGCAGTTCTTGGCATCTGAGCCTGAAAGACAGATCTCTAGTGCTGAAATCAAGTTTTTTTGGCAAGAGTGAGTCTTCTGCTTTAGAAATAGCTATAAATATATACACAGTAGCCACCAGAGCCACAAGGCTGAATTTGCCTGTGTGGTCAGGAGGTATGACTGATGGTGTTATCTGTCTCTTATTCTGAGTGCTGAGGAAAGTGGGAATTTAAACCAATGCTGGCTGTAGTTTCAGCCACTGCAGACCACCAGAAGTCAGTAGAGATCACAGTAGTTGGTGTTTGCTCTAGCAGAATCATAGAATCACCCAGGTTGGAAGGGACCTTTAAGATCATTGAGTCCAACCGTTAACCTAACACTGCCAAAACCACACCCTAAGCTGCCCCTAAGCACCATGTCTACCCGTCTTTTAAATACCTCCAGGCTACTCAACGACTTCCCTGGGCAGCCTGTTCCAATGCTTGATAACGCTTTCTGTGAAGAAATTTTTCCTCATATCCAAAGTAGACCTCCCCTGGCACAACTTGAGGCTATTTCCTCTCGTCCTGTCGCTTGTTACTTGGGAGACCGATCCCCACCTCTCTACAACCTCCTTTCAGGTAGTTGAAGAGAGTGATAAGGTCTCTCCTCAGCCTCCTTTTCTCCAGGCTAAACAACCCCAGTTCCCTCAGCCACTCCTCATAAGTCTTGTGCTCTAGACCCTTCACCAGGTTCATTGCCTTTCTCTGGACACATTCCAGAATCTCAACGTCCTTCTTGTAGTGAGGAGCCCCAAATTCAACACAGTATTCGAGGTGGGGTCTCACCAGTGCTGAGTACAGGGGGACGATCACTTCCCTAGTCCTGCTGGCCACACTATTCCTGATACAAGCCAGGATGCTGTTGGCCTTCTTGGCCACCTGGGCTCAGTGATGGTTCATATTCAGCCAACTGTCGACCAACACCCTCAGGTCCTTTTCTGTCAGGCACCTTTCCATACACTCTTCCCCAAGCCTGTAGCGCTGCATGGGGTTGTTGTGACCCAAGTGCAGGACCCAGCACTTGGCCTTGTTGAACCTCATACCATTGGCCTTGGCCCATCGATCCAGTCTGTCCACATCTTTCTGTAGGGCCATCCAACCCTCAAGCAGGTCAACACTCCGACCTAATTTGGTGTCATCTGCAAACTTACTGAACGTACACTTGATCCCCTCATCCAGCTCATTGATAAAGATATTAAACAGAACTGGCCCCAATACCGAGCCCTGGGGAACAGGGAGAAGGAGCTCTATGTACAGAACTAATGGTATCAGAGGGACATAAAATCTTTCTTCATGTTTGTATATATGCATCTGACTGCAGCAAAGCCAAAGATCTGGGACAAAAATACCTGGAACCTAGAAAGCCGTTGGAAGATGTACACAAAAATTACAAAATCTAGCCCACAGCACTATCAAAACAGATAAAACAATACTATTATCACCACAAATCTCTCTGATGCACAAGCTTCTCAGTATCCACTATAGTATTGATTAATAAGAGAGGGGATGTCTAAAGAGACGGGATGTCTAATTCTCTACTTAAGAGCACCTTAGAGAGAAGTTACTTAAACTAGTGTGAAGAGGATCCAAAACTATTCTAATAACTGAAGGTTTTATATTCACTTTTTACCAGTGTAAATAACCACAGAGGTCACTGATTTATGAATTGGGCTTGGTACATCCTTAGGCTAAGTCAAAAATAAACCCATTGCTGCAAGAGAAAACACACTGCAGTGAAGGAGACAGAAGATGTTGCAGTGAAATAAGCAACACAGAAAAAGGGAAAAGAATTAAATGCAGTCAGATTTACCTTTTCACCTTTGGATCCCTTGAGACCACGGACACCATCAGCTCCCTGAAGAAAGAATACAAAGAATTACCCACATGCAAATATTCAAAAAGGGGTGGGGGGAGGAATCCAGTAATTAAATCTTACCTTTACACCACGAGGACCTGGATAGCCAATGGGACCCTGAGGACCTGGAGGCCCCTAAAATATATTGGAGTAAAGAACTTTTGTTTGTACAGTACTTGGTTAGCAAGCAGTTCTCTTCTGAGTCTAATCCTTGTTCTTTCACTATAATGCTGCAGTCTTGTGTGAGACATCAAAATAACACTGGGCTGCCTGACACTAAGAAAAGTCATGGCATCACAAAACACCCTTCAATGTCACTATAAAACTATTAATAGAATTATGAACTTGGTTCTACTTGTATATACGGGAAACATCTATCCACAATATAAATTCTCTGAAACAATGGTAATTGGAAGATGTAACAAACAAACAAACAGAAACAAACAAAAGGGTGCCAGTTAGAAACCAGTGGTGTCTTACTGGAGAAAATTTATATATTAATTACGATGATGATACAAGTCAAAAGTAGAGATCAAAATAATGATAATAATAAAAACCATGGCCTTTAAAAAAAGAGAAATTCCAAACCTGAAAGCTAAAAGGCTCATGGTGCTATCAATACTGACCAGTGTCTGGATGCTGTTATTTACTGTTTGCTGAGCATTTTAAAGATGCTCAACTTTGATACTAAGCAATCCACAGGCAGTGTCTAAAGAAGATGAGTTCTGTAAACAGTGGAAGCACGGAAGCCTGTAAACATATACATCTGTGTCTGAGGCTGAGCTGCTTTGTTGGTTCTTCGATGTCTTAGATGGACAGGGAAGAAAATCTTTCCCTAATGGGGCCATTGATAAGGGCTTTTCCCCTCTCCAACTGTGCCTTTTCACAAAACCTTTAGACTGTTAACATCTCAAAGAAATAAAATTTTCAAATTTGGCTGAAATTGATCAGTAAATTCAAAAGGCATAATGAACAACTGACAGATGGTCACATACCTGTACTTTTAAAACATAAATGATCTGTCTAAGCTTTATTTTCTTAAGAAATCTACAAACCTCTGATATTTTGGACAAATAGTAATACGCTGGTGTCAGTGGAATTGTACTTTCTGAAATGTCCTGTTCATTCATTCATCCTATTTATCCAGAATACAACTTTTTAGTATTGCCACTGAAATCACTACTGCAACTGAAACTGATTTCAGGTGCTATCAAGAGTGCTCTTCTGGATAAATAAGGGTCAATATTGAGCAAGCAGAATGCTTTAAAGAGCCCCAAGACCCTCCAGTGATTCATAAAGAAATTAAGAAATTACTTTTCTCTATCACTGACTTGAAGGTGACCTAAAAAATACAATGTTTACGCATGCATTTGTAAATCTTTAAAAAACAAGGTTCCAAAGAACCCTAGTGGGTACTCAATGCAATGGAATTGTAAACTCAAACTATTTGCAAGTCATCTATATGAAACGTATGCAACTTTTATTGCTTGCCATTCTGTCAAGTCCACAATCAGTTTTACTTTAAAATAGTAATCTCTATACTATTTAGAATCTCTATAATATGAATATATTAGAATATAATAAACACATTTGTCTACACACAGATGCTTTGCATGTCATGGGTTTTCTATTACCTTCCGAAATAGTTCTTGGAGCAACAAAGGTGTCATAAAGCTGAAAAAGTGGCAAAGTTTTTCTTGAAAGCTATGTAAATAAATGGAAAAGTTTTAAACTCACCAATGCACCTTTATCTCCAGACTGACCCTCTTTGCCAGGATGACCCTGATTTAAGAGAAATGTATCTAATTTGGAAAATATTTTTCAGTAGTGACATTTTATTATAAAAACACAATTATTTAAACACTTGAATTTCAGGTCACTAATCACCCTTCTTCTGTATTAGAAAATATACACACAAAATTTTGAGGAAAGATTTGCCTTTCAATACTGATTTAATTTACATAACAAAGGAAAAGCTGGACAATAGTTATGTTAATGTTAATGTTTTAGGAATATCCTGGTCACCCCTTCTGTTTTGTTAATGTTTCAGCAGTAAAAGGTTTTTAATACAAGACACTTGCAAATCTAATTTTGAAACAAGCAGTATGATTAATATTACAGCATGAAGACATTCCTAAAATTATTTAAAAGATTACGGAATTTATTGCAGAAGTCAATAGAAGGCTGGTAAAGTTTTAACATTCTATGCCTTTGTTTTAAACTGTGACTTGCTTTTAAACCAAAAATATGTTTATGTCTTAGTCTTTGTTCTGTATCACTGACATTAATACTGCAGCACTCAAAACATTAACTGATCCATTATTTTCCTTTCTTACAAAATTTACACTAAAATACTGCAAAATTTAAAGGCAATTTAATGAAACTAAAGGTTAAAGAAGATTATTGTTTCTGAGAATCAGGCAGGAATCCTGTTTCTATTGGTGTTCATCAGTCTTATTAGAGGAGCATTGTAAATCTATAGTTTTCCCAAACACATGGTCCCACATAACGTGCTGCCAGTTACAGAAACCATTCATGTTTTGGTGTCATTGACATCCCAAAATATTTTCAGTGTGTCAAATATGATACGACTTTGATGTGGTTGTTAATCTTATATGACAAAACCCTGGTGCTTATATTCAATTTTCTGGCCTTGGAAAACAGTTTAAAATACGGTTTTTATTAAAAGAATGATTAAAATAAAAAGTATTTGATATTTACTTACCAGTGATTGTTAATTTTTCTTTAAAGAGTTTGTCTTACTAACACTGAATATTTGTTATTTGTTTTTTAAAATGTACATATATCAGTTGTTTAATCCTAATCTCCTAGAATATGCTTTCTTCTGTACAAAATTTTAAATCTTCATCCACTATCAGAGGTCTCTATAACATTAAATGACTTCAAAAATGCTGCTATTAATGATAATATTTGTATCCCTTTAGATTTCCATTAATTCCAGTATAATATACCACTTTTAACAATGTCTCACCTTCAAAATTGAAGGACATTTCCTCACATAGAAGTGAAACAAAATAGCATAGCAAGAATTTTCCTGATCTCCTGAAAGAATGCTCTTGAGATTTCACCTGATCTTAACACAGATATCATGGGAACTGTTACAAAGCTCATTACAATCAGGAAGGTGCTGCTCATTGCCTTCAATCACTAGTCTAATTCTATGGTCATGTCAATTAGAATGGACTTAGTTTAACCTGCCTCTCCTGCCCTTCCTCTGAACAAACCTACTTGCGCATGAGGTAGATAATTTTGGGGAGGTGTACCACGTCTGGCTAGGCAGGAGTTAATTTTCATCATAGCAGCCCATATGGTGCTGTGTTTTGGATTTGTGACTAAAACTGTGTGCTTGCACAGCATGGAGGTTTTCTCTTTGTCCCATTCTAACCCCTCAGTGAGTAGGCTGGGGGTGGGCAAGAAGCTGGGAGGGGACACAGTTGGGACCGCTGTCCCAAACTGACCAGAGGGATATTCCATACCATATGATGTCATACTTTGCAATAAAAGCTCAGGAAAAGGTGAAGGAAGCAGAGGACATTCATGGTTATGGTGTTTGTCTTCCCAAATTACCCTTGTCTGTGCTGAAGCCCAACTTCCCAGCAAATGGCTAGCCATCTGCCTGCAGATTAGAAGTAGTGAATGCATTCCTTATTTTGCTTTGCTTGTGTGTGTAGCTTTGCTCCACTTATTAAACTGTTGTTACTTCAGTCCATGAGTTTTCTTGCTTTTGATCTTCTGATTTTCTCCCCCATCCCACTGGGGGAGGAGTGAGTGACTGGGTGGGTGCTGAGCTGCTGACTGGGGTAAACCCACCACAGCAGGGATGTATATCGGGTACAGACCTGTACTAACACCTGATTATCTCTTACAGCATTTCTCCCCTGCTTTTAAGGTTTAACAAGACACAGATTTTAAAATAATGCTTATGTTTGGAAATTAATATTGTTCCCAGAATGCAGAAAAGGATAAGGGGAAAAGTTCAAATGTTTAGACAATGATTCAAGATACAGACTTCCAGCTGCCCTATCATTGCATATTTAATATTCTCCATGAAAACGGTACTTTGGTGGGTAAAAGAGACATTGTGAGAGGCCTGGGTACAATTCTGTATTTGTAATACAAGCATCTATGCAGTGAAACCCCTGCAGTCAGTTCTGTTGTTCTTATCCTAGCAAAACTGTGCTGAAAGTCAGGTTTACGAAATGCAGATTTAACTGAAAAGAAAAATTTCAAGGGAAAATGGCATGGGGAGGAGAGAGATATGGTCTGAGAAGTCACACTGACTGCCCAATGGCTCTTGGTGGTATAAAAAGATGATGTTTTTGATGCAAGAAAACTTGTGTATATGCATGTCATTGTGAACAATGATTCCATTTAAGTTTTATGCCTGAACTGTAAGCAATGTTACTCAGGTGGTTACGCTCTCTGTTCACATGAGTACATTTCATCACCTGGGACCACATTTTAAAAGCCCATAGCCAGTTTTAGCACCTGCTTCAAAAAAGTAATTCTGTTATTTTGAACAGCTCAAATGATACAGGGGTTTTAGATGGCTTTTATAATGCTATTGCCAACTAGGACTATTAGTGCTTTTACTCTCCCTTTTCTTTTTGCAACACAGGTATCCAGAAATATTTATTACTTGGTAAAAGTATTTAAACATTCAAGGGATGAAATACTTGGTTACTTACAGGAGGCCCATCAGAACCAGGAAGGCCAGGAAGGCCAGGCTTGCCTTGAGGTCCCTAAACGCAGTGACAGAGACACATTTTAAGAACAACAGCGAACATTCTGTCATTTGCTAGGATGATGAAGGATCATCCTTGCTAAGGACTGGTATGTCCTAAACCAGTAAACTACCTTAAATCTTTTTAGTAGTTTAATCTCTGTTACTGATGAACCCACCCCAGGTGTAGAGTAGCTGTAAGAAAAATAGTAATAATTTACAAAAAAAGAGGAAAGAAAAAGGGAAAAAAAACCCCACCCATATCCAATAAACTTAACTCTATAAGCTAAGGATATAAAATGTAGTTATACCTAAATTACTCGATAGGGATGTCAAGGATAAACAAAAAAAATATAACAAAACTAAACCCAGAAAGATACTATCTTACAATGTATAAATGCAAGGCCAATTCTTACAATCTTTAGCAAATACAAATCACCCGTATTTTTCAATGAGGTGTTTGCCTGAGAACAGGCTTCAGGAATTACCCTATGAACATGTGCACACAAAACACAAGGTGGGGAAGAATTCTCCAGTGTACGAAATTAACTATTATTTGGAATTTCAGGAATAAAATGATTCACCATAAGAAAGATACCAACAAGATTAAGAGGCAAAGAGTACAGGTTACAGATCCCCAGTGCTCACAGCTGAAAGGCATGGTACACCTTTGTGAAAGCCTCTGGAATGTGTATATTGTGGACCTAGCACCTTTTGCTAGAATAATACTTCTTAGGCACACAGGCAGGTCAAAAGCATGTATATTGTCTCCTAAAATCTCCTTCAATTTCTTCTAAAGTATATACTAAATAGCGAATGGGAGCAAAATCAAAGACTCAATGGAGCAGGAATTCAGCAAAAAGAGGAGAAAAGTAAAATTAGTGTAAAATTAAATAGTGACATTTTTGAAATTAACAGAAGACATGTTTCAAACCACAAGAACAAGTACAAACAGATCAGGAAAAACCACCAAGTCACACTACAATATGCCAATTAGACTGCAGAGTTATGTCAAAATATAATTCTTTAAAAAAGAAAGCAGTCAGACTTGAATAGGTAAAATGTTGTTATAAAAAGGAGATTAAAAAAATAATTTTCACAGCTTGCTGTGAAATTAACATACAAGTACACACTGTTTAATATTGTAGATGGGGTTCCAAAGCTAGTAACAGAAAATTAGTCCAAAATAAAGGGAGGAAATTATTCATGTGAAAAAGTGTATACGAGAGGAGGGCCAGGCCTCCATTGGTTATTCATTTACTTGATGATTTCAGGAAGATCCACTAATTTTTAGATCTTAGGTTACTATTCTGTAAAACATAGCAAAGCCCTTAAGCACATAAGCAAGGTTGTTGCACAGAACTGCCTGTGAAATACCAGAATAATGCTGTAACTTACTTTTTCACCAGGAGGTCCAATAGGACCTTGCGGACCAGGAAGCCCCTATTAAAAAGAAACCAGTGTGAGAAACCAGGGAGAACAATATACATACATTCACCCTACCAAAGGTCCCTCATTAATCTGTTTAAACACACTGGCAAATATAAGTGGCTTTTTTCCCCCCCTTATGAGTTAGATCAGGAGTTTTGTGTGAGCCTTTTGCACAAGCCACTATTCTGGCAGTAGGTCTGTAACAAGATCCTATTCAGAACCCTCCTCCAGGTGTGGCCGTTCCTGCTGCATTCCAGGAACACTGAATGAGTCATTTTTCTCCTGAATGAAAAATCCCTCTGAAAGCTTACTTGAAAACTCTGCTCCCACTGCCCTCGGCACATTTGCAGTATTATTTATAAAATCCTTGAAGCTTTATCAGTTTTACACATGAGAAGCTAACCTCTTAGTAATTTCCATTTATTAAACATTTGCTGCACATTACATTGTATTTCTTGAAAGTTATTTTACACTTACTTGTGGGCCTGGGATTCCTTGTTGACCAGGAGGTCCTGGTTCCCCTTGAGGACCCTACCATGCAAAAAAATACCAGGGCATTAGGTTTGCATTTCTGCACTACAGATCTTCATTGTCAGGACTAAAAGGAATACAAACTCATCTTTGTTCCTCCCTCTTTCAAGTCTACCACCAACTTTCTATCCAGTATGATATTTTTTCATGCTAATGAATATCATGGCCTTTTCTTTAACTGAGAATAACAGCCTACACGTAGGACCTAAGCACTGGCATCCACGGTGCCAAAGGAGCTTGAGAGAAAGTGTGGTTAGGCCTTTTGGCTGAAAACTAAGTAATAGAAGGCTTCTCTTTTCTGTGTAAGATCATAATAATCAGAATATTTTGACAGAAAAGTTAAATTAAATGGAAGGGATGGCATAGTGACAGGGACAAGAGAATGTGGAAAGGATTCTTAGAATCCACTCCCTTTTTAATTCCCAGCTTACTTACTCACCATGTTTCCTTTTGGGCCTGAAGGTCCATCAACACCTGCAATGCCCTACAACAAACAATATAAACACGAGCAACTTTCAGTGGACTTCCATTTTTCTTCTGGGAATTGCAAATACAAACCAGTTCATACGTACAGGTTGTCCAGGGGGACCAGGGGTACCTCTGGGGCCCAGTAACCCTCGTGGACCCTGGAAGAGAAGAAACACTTATTATTACCTGCATGACTTTTTCTGAACAAAGAGAAGCCCAGGAGCAAGACTGTGTAAGGAATGTCATAAGCAGTAGGAAGGATGAGGGGAAGGCAGCATAGGGGTTGAGAGAGAGGGAAAGAAGGAAGGAAGGAAGGAAGGAAGGAAGGAAGGAAGGAAGGAAGGGAAAAATTCACTGATAAACAGGATGTCAGTGGAAGGACAAGCTTTGATTTAGCTGCTGTATGGTCACTTCAGAGAATGGTTAGGAGATAACTACTTATATTTCCTGGTGCAGAACATTGGCACAGTATCTTCCACTAAAGTTTCAGCTGTGTCTTGGCCTGATAATCTGACCTGAATAGCAGCATACATTTGTATGCTTCTCTTTAGAAAACATGATGGTCTGTCATACTCCATACTACTATTCTAAGTGTAAAATCGTGCTTTTATTTGTAGTAAAGATCCAATAAATAATTAAAAATTACTAATAATTTTATTATAATAAATGCAAGGCATTCTGGAAACCAAAACCAGATTTGTTCCTCTTACCCCTAAAAAATTCCACAGAAGACCAAAGGCTATTCTCCTAAATAAGGTGAGCAAGATTTGGTCTATAACATAATCTTTTGGCTTTATACTATGTAAATTAATATTAGTTTTCATCATTTGTGCCACCATTCATGTCACGCTGCTAAAGTAGGCAGGACTGAATCTCCAGTCTCCTCATGTATGATATAGTCACAAATCACTGTCTCTGTAGCGACTTCTTCCTACTTTGGAAGTAGGCAGCAGTATATCATACATTTAGGGTAAAATTCCCCTTTCTGAGGCTTGCCTGCAATGCAGAACTCTGTTCTGCAGTGACAGCACCTGCAGAATTCCAACTGACAGCAGTGGAAATTCTGTATGTGAAACAAGTGTAAAAAACCACAATGAAGCACAGTAGTGTGAAAAAAAGAGGAGAAGCCAGGCCTTATTTTCTAATAAATAGATGTTTGTAAAACATTCTCAAAGCAATAGGGGCTTGGTTATATTGTCATGTATCAAGGACTGCAGTGACTGTTTTACACAATAGGATAGGAAACACCCTTTGTGATTCTGGAAGTTGTGTATGCTTGGCTGGTTATATTCCTGTCTTAATTCTAATCCTGTAAGCAGTGTTTCACCCCTAACAAAACTGTTCATTTATTTGCCTTTCAGTCAAAATCTGTACTCTCTATATACACACACACAGAGTAATTTTTATACCTGGATTTCAGAACAGTTCAATAGAAAGGGAAAAAATCTGAGAGTGACTTTTGTTTGTAACAGGAACAGAAGAATAAGAAAGCATTGCTTACAGCTTCACCTGGGAGACCTCTTGGTCCAACTTCCCCATCTTCTCCCTGTTTTTGTACAAAGGGAATAGAAGTTTTAGAAAAAAAGAACATGTATCACCACCACATTCCCATTACATGAGGATTCACTCTAGATTTTACTGTGTAAATAGCAACTTACTCTTGATCCATCTTCACCAGGTAAGCCAGGAGGTCCCTGTGGGCCACGGTCTCCCTGTAGAATAAGGGAAGTAATTAAAATAATACATCTGTTGCTGGAAACAATAATGGATGGGAAGGGAAATGAAAACAAATGTGTTAGCTGAAATCTGATGTGTCAAAACATGTCTTGACACAATGATACAAATCTGTAGGTTATAGTACTCAGTGAAGTCTTTCATTACATTAGTATAAAAACAAATTAACATTATTGAAACAATGAAGTATTTGTGTTTGTAAAATTTCACTGTGTAACTATTCTTGGCCCCAGAACATACACGTTCTACTTCTACAAAAGGCAGTGTTACCCACATTTTTCGTTGTCTCATCAGCACCTTGCCCCTCCTCCTATACAATGTATTACTGCTAGTAAAATAAGGCATGTGTACATGGGCCAGAAGTTAATAAACCAATTGGTGGGCCCTGGAATATACATGCTGAAGAGCACTGACCACATTCAGAACCATGCACCCTGGCACCAGTCACCGAGAGCCTTGGGACTGATTTGTCTGGGGCTTTGGAAGGCAGCCAGACTTCCACACTTCCCCTCAGAGGCTCGGGCTTTTCAAGGCTATATGTGCAGAGCCTCAGTAGATTCTGGACCATACTTGTGGGATTTATTTTTCTTTCCCTATTTCTAAAGAGAACTAGTGTGCTGCATAGCTCAAACACCACTGACTGACCTCTTTCTAGGCAGCGGGTTTTTAGACTGTGACTTCCTTCTGGCATTGGACAACAACCAAGTATTCATGCTGTTTTCCTTAATTTTATCAGTGTCTCCAAGGAACCTGACCACAGCTGTGGATCCTAGTAGAGATTTATGTGGCTCCATTCTTTACTCTTTCAAAATTTCCTAGGGAATTTTTGGTAATTTTCTCTCTTACTCCAGAGCTATCTAATATTAGGGATGTCAAGATTTTATTCTACTGCCTTTCTGTCCTCTATAAGTTGGAGTCAGCATCGCAGAGAATGAAATTCTATGAATTGCAATTTCATACCTGTAAGATGAATTAATACAGCAATTTCTGTACTTTGCTAAGTTTTAGAACTACTCGACACGGTCTGTTGGTACAGCATGTGTTTTTCTACATGCTAAATGACACTCCTGAAAGACGACACATGAGATGCCTGATCTGTGCCCTGGCTCCCAATTAACATGCAGGTGAAGACTGACTGGAGCTTTCAAATATTGAAATAGTTCATCCCCTCAAGGACTACCTTTCTTGTCTTGCAATCATATGGCACTCAGAATTAGATTAGGAGCTTGCATTCAGTGTCCTGGTATTGTCATGCAGTAAGAACAAAACTTCCTAACATTATCAGCATTCTCAGTTCTTCAGTTCTGTAATTCTTTCCTTCAAATGTTCTGTGAAAGCCTCAATTTCTTTTTCCTTAGACTTTTTCTTCTAGTATACAGTGTCTTGCTTTTATACTCGAGAAGGGTTATACATCTAGTAAATCTAAATAAGAAAAGTTTAAAGTCATAGATGTTGAGGCTAAAAGGAATATTACAGCATGTAGTCTGATCTCCCCAACACTTGATGTCAGAGAATCTCATCCAGTAACTCCTGTCTGACAACTTGTGTTTGACAGAAGCATAACCTAAGAGAGACATCCAATTTGCAACTCATAGTTCAAATACAACTAATTCTAAACGTACTCCTAAAACTTCTAAAGTTATGGATTTTCAACATCAATTCTCTTACAGTTGAACCATAACTACAACAGAAAAAGTGTTTCTCTTGTATTTCTTTCAGTGTTCTTTATTTCAAACAGAAGAGAACTGAATATTTGCATTATATGCTGTCAGGATATATGAATCCGAAGAGCTACAGCTATCTGATCTGGCTTCAAATTGAGCTGCTTTCAGAAAGATCATCGTTTGTACTTTTACAGAAGATTTCCATAGAAACACGAGAATGCAGTTGATGAAAGAAATGATGAAAAGAAGTCATTATTTTCATTACTATTCTGCAAATTTCAACCCAAAATTACTCTTCTATTTTTTTTCTATTTGTTTAGGAAATATGAAACAAATAGAATATTAAAAAAAATATTTCTTTATGACTTGCAAGGTCCCACAGACAGAGAATTCTGGTATTCCAGGTTGGAAAGCAGACACACATTCCTCGACTCTGAACCAATTTCTGCTCAGCCTTCAGAGTGAAGTAACAGCAAGAGCTTAATGTCTAGCCCCCTCTGCTGGTCACCTGCTGATCAAGCTGGATTTCAATTATGTGATGCGCTCATTTCTTTACACTCTTAAGTAAAATGGAATGATGAAAGAGGATCAAGACATCTCTGTATGACACTAGAAGATCTTTTCCCATTGCAAATAGAACTCAAAAGACTATCCTTAGATGCTATTATGAAGAACTACATTATGGGCCAGTAGCCAACACAGTTGAGATTTTCTGGGAAGGGCAGCAACTGCGCTAACCCATTGAAGGGTGACAGCTATAATCATTCCTTGGTCATCAAGCTTTAGCGCATATGGGAATGGTTCTGTTGACATTTCTACTCACTGTTCCTTTTATGGTGCATTGCACTTAAAAGGACAATAGTAAGGCAGGTACGTTCAGTAGATTATGTTGTTACTAGCATCTACATTAGGGGTATAATTTAAAGCAGAAATCTCCCATTGTGACTTTGCAGGGAATGATGGAGTCACATCCTACAGATTGGTACGACATAAGAAGCAAGTACATTAGCTGTTTTAAATATTACTTCAAATTTTCCTGACTTATCTAACCTGACTCTGATCTCTCTTTAAGCTGCAGTTGTTGGAATAAGCCACACTAAACAATTCAGTTTGCAATTCAAATATTCAAATGCATTTTTTGAGCAAGCTTATCAGCAGGTTAAAATTTTTCATGCTCCTGACACAGAAACTTTATGCTAATTTCCTTTTCCTATTACTATTTCCTTTAACAATCACTTTAAATCCAACAGGCAAGTTCCTTAACTAAGAAAAACTAGAGCAAAACCTAGGTGAATATGAGATCTCAATTCTGAAAAAATATATAAATCATTAATGTATATATGCATTATTGTCTATTGATTGATATTACTAAAACGTTTCATGAGGAATACATTACCTGACAATACAGACATTATTCTGTAGTGTGAACAGCTGACATTCTGTTTTAACTTCCCCATAGTCCTTAGTGCTATTCTTAATGAATAGTGCATTATTTCTGTGATGGTATCAATTTGTCATTGTATAAATATACATATTTTTCTTACCCTGTTACCTTTGTCACCAGGGAGGCCAGGAAGACCATCAAATCCTCTATCACCCTAGGAAAGATGAAATCACAGCTTTAGTAAATTACTATTACATTCTGTATTACTCTGAATAAATTGTGCCTTCCCTCTAAAAGTTAATTTCTACCCTTAGTTATATGCACACTTTTGTTATTGAATGAAACACATGGAGGGGAGCACAGAGATCAAACTCACAAAATTTGCTTCTATGCATTAAAGCAAGATGCCACACCAACTTTTTCACTGTGCTGTAATTATACTATTTATAAAAAGAAGTCTACATTGAAATGAAAAGCTTGATTCTAGCTGCACTTTGCATTTGCAAAACTGACTTTACTATTATTGATACTCTGTAACTAGAAACTGACTCAGAGGGATAGGAATCATGCCCCAGGAACCAAGATACTTCAAGGTCAGACCACTAGCCATTACCATTAATTACCATATTTTAAATGAATGATTCATTCTCAGCTCTTGCATCTGACGCAGCTATCTGAAACCTCAATATTTTCACTTGAGAGAAGAACTTGTGGTTGGCCTGGAAGAAACTGTGGTACCTACATAAAATCTGTCTAGCCCATTCCAAGACTGAAATAAAGCCTCAAGTCTCATTATTATTTACCTTTGCACCAGGTTCTCCTGGCATTCCTCTGGCACCATCAGCTCCAGGACGTCCCTGCAAAACCCCAAAGGGACAAACATTTGAAAATGCAGTGGCAACAGGTAATATATAGATATATTTAAGTAGAAACTGTTTACCCAGAGCAGGATTAATCCATATGCTACCTACCCTTTTGCCAGCTTTTCCACTTGGACCAGGGGCACCTTGAACACCACGAGGACCCTGAATTTAAAAAGTGTAATTCTTAGAATCACATTCATGTCAGCAAAAAGCTAGTTAAACACCTCACCTCAAGAACAAGGTAAAATTTTTTTTTTTATAACCAAAGCTGCATTTTTCTCAGGAGATAGATTCTGGTTTCCAAATTCCCATTAGTTTTAATAGAACATGGGCATCCAGACTGGCCTTTGCTCTACCAATTTTAACACTAGTTTTCATGAGATGGCACTGTACATGGTATAACTGGTCCTTTTAACATTAAAAGCTTCTTACATTCTTTTCATGGCTTTGAAGATGTCAGTCCTGTGATGTGAAAACCCTTCTTCCTCACACGCCAGAATTATTTTAGTCACATAATAATTATTTGATGAAAACTAAAGAGTCCTTATTTCAGATTCCTAACTCATACAAAAACATGAGTTGTGCTGGTACACAGCTTGCATGCTGTCTTAGCTTTACACAGCACAGTTTTAACTACAGGAAGATCAAATTACCCCAGACTGAAAAACCTAATTCCAGTTTAAACCATGTAACTTTCACTGATGACTGTGTGGGCATATATTTCTGTGGAAGCTTTCTCATCCCCCATCCAAATTCATCTTCTTCAGGTGAAAATAGAAACGGTAAATACCAGCCATCCAAAAATACTGAGTAGGAAGAGAAAAAATACTAAAAATGTAAGTAAGCAAACTGGAACACTGACTAGCGGTTCAGAGTGCTTTTTTTGTTTAATTCCTTTATTTTTCTTCTGCAAATATCCATGGGGAGTTTTAAGACAGGCACTTAATAATGTAGCAAATCCATGGTATCACCTGAGATCTGGCAAAATCACTGTTCCAGAGACTCTTTAAGAACCCCCTATTACTTTTAGATTTAAGCTGAAAGATTTCAATGTGTTTCAGTGCACTTTAATATCACTGCACAGGAGATGATATAATAGCAAGATGAGTAGAAATCATGCACTGATTCCTGCTATTCTTGCTATGTCACGTCTTTCTTGAAAATATCCTGTTTAATTACCAATTGAATTCAATCTCTCTCACCTTATGAGATCTGATAAGATCAGAGCCCAAGGTCAAACAATTGCAGACTGACATATGATTATTTAACAGAGAAAAGAGCCTGAAGTGACAATGTTAAAACAGGTTTTCAAGTGACGACACTCTACATGTGATAACTACTCTTTGTTATATAAAGATTGTTACTTTCATATTTCAAAATGAACAATCAAGCTATTGCATTTAATTAGGATAGTATTGTAAAAGCTATTTTTCTTCAACTGCACGTGGAAAGCATATCACTGATTGACTTCTTCTAAGTGATATGAATGCATTTTCTTAAAGATAAACAAGCTTAAACATAACAGGCAATATTATTGTACCTGGGGACCTGGTTCACCACTTTCACCCTTAGCACCTGCTGCTCCAGGTCCACCCTTGATGAAAAAAGCAAAACATATTTTTTAAATATACAAAAAACTTTTAAAATGAATGTTACTTTCTATACATTAATTACAGGGAGAAAAAACAAACAATCCCCTATTCATTAGGAGGTGTGAATTCACCATTTGAATCTGCAGATATACCCTGCTATATCATAGTCTAGACACTGGGCCTAACTGGGTCAAAAATCTTTTTATTACCAAAGAAAATGCCCATTGATTTGAATGGGATCAAATGTATCACTTTGCTCCATATTAATATTTGAAAGCTAAATATGGGCACAGTAAGAACATAAGTCATGCAAACAGAAGTGCATCTGCTGTAGGGAAGGCAACAGAAATGAAAGCCACCTCTTTTTACCTTTACCTATTTCTGTGTTGTACAGAAAATAACAGAGTCTTGGAGTTCAATCCAAAGATCACTATAGTCAATGAAAAATACTGTCTAATCTTGTAATGAACTTCAGTAATGTTTTAATCTAGGTCTCTGTGCATCTGGCCCCAGAGAAGTGGAAAATCTATATAACTGCATCTCTTTACTATCATTAAATGATGATACAGATTTTCAGAGTAAGTTTTACTCATAAACAGACCTAAACCAGATCTTCATCCAGGGTAAGATACTGTGCATGGAATCTGGGGCAGAACTAGTTAAAGCAAGTTTGCGTCTTCTTAATAATGGTCTCACAAAAATTGACAAAACAAACAAAAAAATTTTGACATGCTTACATAGAATACAAGCTCAAGGAAGGAACATAGTTTACTACTATGGGCAAAAGGATTTTTGCATTTCTGACCTCTGAAATGTGTTGAGACCAAATGTATGCATTTAACATCTTCCAGACCTTGGAAAACTGATAGTCCTCCTATATTCACCATAGTGACCATTCAAAAAAAGAAGTGGTCTCATGGCTTGGCTTAGTGCTGAGTCTAGCATCCTGGAGTAGAAAGATTCCCACTGACCTTGCAGGTATTGAATCAAGTCCTAAGCAAACTGAAAATCAGACCCTGAGCTGGTACTGGTAGTGGTTTTGGTAGCTGATGACTGTCTGTTTGGGTTTCCCGGATGTAAGCTCTGCTTTTTATTAATATAAAGGATTACATTTAAATATCTGTAGGCAGAAGAAATCCATTTTGTATGCTATGTTAATTAAGCACGTGAAGTCTAGACTCAGTTGAAGCTAGACTGGGGTTTTGACACTGCGACGTTTAAGACTTTTAATAACTGATATGTTTCTAAATGTATCTTATTGGCTACTAATAACTTAACAAAATACAATTCATCTTAAGAGTAAAAGCTCCAACTATTTCATTCTTAAGGTAAGCTGGGCACACAAACAATTGACAGATCAAGAATCTGTAGATGCTTCTGGAACTGTAGGCCAAAAACGTTGCCAGATCAAAGAGTTGGATTTCTAGAGCCTCCTGGTGGCTTACAAGCAAAAAAACTATTACTATTATTCATTTGTTGAACTTTGGATACATAAATTCATGGAGGCTTTTAAAATATGAAAGCGTGAGTGTGAGGCCAGGTTATACCTCAGCTAAAGGCATATAACCCACTGTCAATATTATACCAGTCTTTACAAACAAATTCCTTGCTTACAGCAGTTCTACAGTTACTTTGTCTGTATAGACTGAATGTTATCCTGCAGGTCTCTTGATTTAAATACTCTGCTGGAAATAGTGTATTAGTTTGTTAACTAGACCCAACATGTTTGACTACTTGTAAGTATTGCATGCCTAATCATGATCAATCAGGAGCCTGTGAGCCAAATTCTCTGCTTGCTAGCAACTATTTACTTTGGAAGAATTACTCTAGAAAAGAATTGCTCTTGTTTAGGTCTGCTTAAAAATATAAGTAAAGGCCAGTGATTTCAGTTTCTGGGGACCAAGTGAGATTCTGGTGGGATATTTAGCTAAAATTTACCTGAAAACAGTAAATTTCACCTAGATGAACAGACTGGGTTCACGAAACTGGCCAATTTGGAGCACAGCATAATCTGGAACAGATTTGTTGATGCTGTATAAAGATGAGGCAAAGCACTACCAAGCCAACTGAGAATACAACTTAACACAGTTTTAGTATCATTTAGCTTTCAAGAGTCACTGAAGAGAATGTTAAGCTGCTAGGAACAGGGAAAAACATGATCCAGAGTATTCCTTATGCTCCCTAAAACATTCCTTCATCAGTTTGTAATTATTTTATGTCCCCCATGGGTTTGCTTTGTTAATAAAAGTAGTCACTGGAGTGAACAGCAGCAAGAACCACTGAGGCAACCTTTCAGTTGCATTGTGCTGCTCTAATTATACACAATGAGATGGATGATAACCTGGCCAGTATTTTCTGTTGGTAGTGGTAGGATGCTATACTCATGTTTGTCCATCTGCTCTCCTGCTTTCAAACTAACAGACACTGTACATTAAGGAGAGTGAGGATTAGAGGGAAAAAGAGGCGGTTGGAAGGGGAGGACTTGGTTGTTACTGTTCAGCTATGGACTGTTGCTGAAGCATCACATTAAAGAAGGAAAGAAGCACAAAAGAATGGAAAGGAACCATATTTCTTATACTACAGTCTCACCACTTCTAAGGTATGACCAAATTTCCACAACTGGGATAAGTGGAAGGAAACTACTTTGGAGGAAAATGCTATTGCATTCTGAGGCAAGGAGAAACCAGGTGGCCTCCAGCAACTTCAGCTGCTGTCTTCTATGTATGCTGCTATAGTTGTGACTGGCATATCTCTGCAGTCACTTTTTCTTCACACAATAAACCAACAGGAACTTGCTTCATCCTTTTCTCTTGGTTATCCAGTGATCACTTGTTTTCATTTCTCAATAGCACAATTGTATTCTTGTCTGTGTTTTACAACTAGATGCTTGTCTGATCTCATGAAAACTGCTAACATTACTCTTCATGCCCATCACCATAATGACAATATAAATAAAAATTACAGCAGACATAGACCAAAATGTAAGAGGCCAAGTATTTGCCAACCTAGCTGTGCCATCACAGTAGACAAAATAACAGTTTCCAAATTAAGTGGATCTTTCAAACATGGATGCTGTACTAACTGTAGAAGAGACTTTCACTCTGCATCAGAGGATAAATGCAATAACCTGGGAGAAATTCAGAAAAGACTAGTCTTCTACAAAGCTTATGATCTTGGCTGCAGCATTTTTTATTTTATATCATGGTACAGATGCTTTATAATAGCTTTTTGAAAGATGGTAAATGCTAAATTACACCATTTAGTGGACTATTGAGTCTGAAAAGTATCCATTTCCTAAAAGGAAATTGCAATTGCAAGATTGGTCAGGTGATTTTGGCTTGCTGATCTTCCTACCTGGTTTTATTCTTTCATTGTGAGAATTGTCCTTTTAAAGCATTTGTAGGGATTACAGATGCAAACCTATTTGTGATCAAAAAGTTGTCAGAAAAACTGTTGTGTTCCACGTATAGATTTTGTACAAATATTAAGCTTTTTTAACATCTGCGAGGCCATTTTCCAGATCATTTGGTATTAGCAGTCAAGTCAAATCCAGGACCGAAGTAAAAAAGTACAATTATTTTAGAAATCTGCATGGTTTTTAATTGCTTATATGAATGCTTCTTAAGAACTTTCCAGATTAAGCTTAAATAGTGAGGCAAGGTCATTCTGCACACTCTTGCTTTAGTATCTCCTTCTGGAGAGTTTCATATTTACCACAAGAAGTTTTGTAAATATTATTACAGAGATGACTGACTGTAGAGGCATATATAGTTATTTATGTAAAACTATTTGCTAGTTTTGTAAGTCTACCAGTGTGCTCTATCCAAACACCACAAAATCTACAATAAACACTGATTTAGCATTCAGGTTGCACTGCAGACCTTGAATAAGAATACAAACTATGTCTTTCATTATATCAGGTTTTTCTCAAATAAAATAAGTACAAACACAGAGGTGTAGGCAAGGCCAGAATGAGATCCATGGACTTGGCGTTACTGTGTTCTTAAACCTGTGCCCCTGTTTTGTTTACATACCACAGGACCTGGTCTTCCAGTGAGTCCCATGGGACCAGGTGGACCTCTCATAGCAATCTGAGAAAACAAACAGAACAAAACAACAGGTATCAAGAAAAAGCTGCCAGCCAGCATACAAATTCTATTAATACAGTTTCACAATGCATTAGCAAATAGCTCCCATCATTGACTCAGTTGTCAATAAAGATAACTAGTGTGATGAGATGATGCTTAGAGGTCTTTACTTCACATCCTGCATGATATAAAATGGAAATTTTTTTGGAGCTGTACCCTTGTGGCAGTTTTGTTTGCAGGCTCCTTGTGCTCACCCTAGCTTGCTGGAGAATAGCTTGGGCTTGAGCTTCCTGAGCTGAGATTGTTGGACCCTTCTCACCATCTCCACCAAAACGGAACTGCAAGTATCAAAACAAGAAAAGGATTCAGAATTTATCAAATTAAAACCATACTTGTTATTCGCTGCAACTGTGTAAACCACTTCAAAGACACAGGGTCTCTGTCTTTAGTACATTCCACTAACTTCAGAAGACTGCTGCATTGAGGCCACTGGTTCCAGCATGAATATTAAGTCATTGGTAATAGTTTAGAACTGAAGTGCAAATCTAATCCCTTATGAGCAAACATTTTCTTGACTTCATAGGATTTTGGTTTTCATTTTGTTTACTTGTTTGTTTGTTTCAAACACATGTTACTTGGTGTTTTGAATGTATCTCTGTGACAAGATGGTTTTCCACTGCTAGATTCGATTCCACCTGTTTACTCCTTTATACCAGGATGGCTCTCAAGTTAGTGAGACGGTCATCTTTTATAAAAGGATAGTGGCCTCTCAGTGGGGTTTATAAATGTGGAAAAGAATTCTGGATGGTGGTTAAACAACTAGGCTGGAATTCAGGAAACCTGAAGCCAATTTCTTCCTTCCTGAGAAATTTCTGGTTTGACTTGGTAAATCAGTTGTGGTGACTCATTAACATCTAAAAAGTTACTGATAAGTTAAATATTAGTCCACAGTTACTACCTTTAATGGAGAAAACTGATACAACAATTACAGAAGGAAGAATGATTTGGGAATAATTCCCCTGAGGAGCAGCGGCATCTTTCCATCAACTAATTATTGCTAAACAAATATTTCTGTTACACAGCCAGCTGTGATAACAGAACTTGGTGCAAGCATGAGATCAAAAACATTAGCTTATTTCAATATAAACTTCCATTGATGATTATTTCATAAACAGAAAATAAACTTTACCAAATCATCCTTTCCTCATTGATACTGATGTAGTCCTGCCTCCTGTATCAGAACGGCAGCAACTACAGCTCCAAGACTTTTCCTTGCTTTGCTTTACTTACCAAAAATACTGCCCCTTCATTTACAGTTGGTTTATCAATTCTCTGGGAACTGGTACTCATCAGAGCTTTCAGGTACACACATACACTTAGGAATAATGAATTCCATGCATATAGCACTTTTCATGCTGCAAAGCTGCACGATACTTTAACAGCTTTGGGCTTGTTCCTCCACCTGCTAAAACAGATGGTGTTTTGCTTTGACTCCAGTGGGAGCAGAGCTGGCTATGTGCATATATTTCTATTCAAAGGATGCACTGACTCTTCAAAGAGGACACTGAAGTCCAATTTTAAGCATGGAATGCTTAAAATTCTCAGTGTCAAGGAGACTTGAAAGCACACACGCCTGCTGGGACTACACGCCCTTTGTGCAACAGCAAACTCCTTGTTCAGGACATATAGTAGCAAATAATAGTTACTGTTGAAAATATAAGGAGGATTTCAGTGAGTGTAATACATTCATGTAGGTTCCAATCTGGCAGCCATTCAGAAGCTAAAAGCCTACGCTTTGAGAGGAAAAAAGGTACCCTATGATCTTGAAAGACTTACACCATACAAGAAACTGTATCATCTCTCATTCCAAAGACAAAATCAGATGAAAAAAGAAAACACCTATACACTTCTTGAAACACACTTCCTCTTTCTGGAGGCTGGTTACCCTGTAATAATAATCCAACTTACCGGCAACATTAACATGGTACCTGGGGGACCTGCTAAACCATCAGCACCAGGGAGACCAGGGCGACCAGGTGGACCCTAAGAAGGATGACAGAAAAGGGGATGAGAACAAAAAGACAGTTATATTAGATAAACCTTTTGAGTCACTCACACACACTTACATTCGTATTCATAATGACGCACTTTAAAGATTAATACTGTTTTTGCAAATGGTTTGGGAATGTTATTCATTATTAGTAAGGTAATTAAAGAACTGAATTTGGAGAAGACATACAGCAATAGGGAAGCAAGCTATTCTCTTTAATTATTTTACTTACAAATGATATTTAAAAATGAGTATGGAGTACCTAATTATGGAGGCTCTGCTAATAACGCCCTCACAGGTTGGGCTGAGCTGAGATTTGCATTGTGTTCCAGTGTTTGCTTTATTTGATATAGAGAACTAACACTGCTGTTATTCTCTTTAAACCCTTTGAGCAGGCTTAATTTTCAAAGGCTAGATAAGTCCTGCAGCTATGACTTGAAGTCTATGTTTTATGAAATCTAACTCTTCCTGACAGTTTAAAAAGAGCTAAACCTTTTGTCTAAGCTGGAGTTGAAGAAATGTACCAATGTGTGTACATGATGCTCATGATTACTGATCCAACATGGCTGCATAAATAAATATTGCTGTTGTGACAACAGTTAGATTTATAATTGCACCTTTCCTCCCAGCAATTTGCATACTGCATTTTTACTAGTTGAAGCTGTCAAGGGCAGGAAGGACCTGCATCAGGAGTGCTCATTTGCCTGCTGCATATCTGCGAAACAAAGTACTCGTTCACTGGAATGACTCTCTGCAGGGTTGCAATGACAGACCAACAAACATCAAACTGTCTTAACTGGTTCCTTCTGCTGCTCAGGAGTTGAACAAAACAATAGGAAAGCTGATCCAAAAAATTTTGGTGTTTTTTCCCCTCTTCAGGAATTAAGATCACTAGTCTGTTACTGAGTCCGTATGAGTTCTTTTTCAAAAAAGCCTGAGGCATCAAAAAATAATTCCCTACTATTACTAATTCAGATGTAAAATATTGAATAAAATGTTGTAGTTGTTAAAAAGAACCATGATATATCCAAGCAATTTTGAGTTAAGGTTAAAAAAATAGAAAAATAATTAAATGCAGTTGCAAAGCACCCAAAGAACCTTCACTCTGACCTGTAGTTACTTTATGCCATATGATCATGAATCTTTGTGAAGATTAGAAAAGAAAGATTAGATCAGAAGATGAAGATTAGATTGCTGAAGATGAAACTGAAGATTAGATTAGTTCTCACTTTCTTTTTCCATTGCACCATTTTATATGAGTGAAATTCATCCCCACAGTAAGTAAAAGTGGGACTATTTATGGTCCTCTCCAGAAGGCTATGTTCATTCATTTCTCAGTTGTCTTATACCCATTATTAGGATTAGAATGATATAATAATTTAGTACAAAAGCTGAAGCAACATAGGCAAAAAGTGGTGGATTTCTCAACTAACTGTTCTGTAGTTCCGTGCTTAAACAACATTCTCAATTATTCTAGGTATTAATGTGTGCTTCTTAAAATTAAGCAGTGTGCTTTTCGTGAGTGATACTTTTCTCAGAATATTACTTTTCTAAATTTTTTACCTAAGATGAAAAGTAGTCAGAATAGTTATAGCAAGAGCTAGAGCTTTTATTCATATACACTGATTGTTGTTTACGTAAAAAACCAAACCTGTCCACATAGTTTAAAATTTAAGTAAGACATGTTATTTCATTAGGATGGAAACTGACAGCAGAATCTGGTTGCAGAAATCTGTATTGTTCTCATGAATTTGGTAATTCATTTCTACAATTATTTTTTTGTGTAATGTGTCCTTTTTTATATAAAACATGAAGTCTGTTCCATGACAGGTACATGACGTGTTTAGTCAAGAATTTCCTTATGAATATTTCAGTAAGCAGTTAGTTAAAAAACTCAGTATTATTAGTAGTCATTGCATTATAATGTGTTAAAATTCCCATATTATAAGTTTAAATTCCAAAATATGTTGTTTAGTTAATCTACAGGAAAGAAATATGAAAAAAGTGTGGATGCTGACTTACTATCAAGGTGAAGCATTGTTGGGATTTTAACATTACCTCATTATTCAGTGAAGCAATAGCATCTTCTCAACATCTTCTATACACAAATACAGCATGAACATGCTAGACTCATCAGCAAATTATCACTCACAAAACTCAGGAAAGTTTTTTTGTAACATATTTTCCTCAAATAAATATATTTAGGCTGTTTCAAAATTGTGTCAGTTGTAGCAGTAAGAAAAGGCTTGTAAGAACACATCAGACTAAAATAACAGCTTAAATTTCAATCATATTCATGATGGGATAGGCTTCTCATGCAGTTTGTTATTTAATATGGTCAATAAATTCTGCCTAGATTGTCTAAATATGATCCATCACTTTCAATATTTCCATGTGTATTTTGATTCTGTAGAGCTTGTTTTTCTCTGTATCTCTGCATGTTATAGCTGAGGTCATACTGATTTTTTTTTTAAAACTCATTCAAATCCATATGAAATGTTTGTACTTATTGCTTTATTATATTTTAAAATAATTCACATAAAACCAGAGAAATACAGACAAATAGGAACTTAACTTTTCTCCAGTATTTACAGTACATATTTCTACCACTAAGGAAACATTTGTCCCAATTCTCAGTTGATTTGCTCATCTGAGTAAATCAGCCTCAGTTCCACTGAAGTTTCTTAACCTATGTGTACATATTTCAGATCAGGATATAAGCCACTTACTGTTGTCACAATTAGTGCAAGACATACCATGAATACCCAGGATAACCCAGATGTTGACTTACCCTTTCACCAGGGTCACCTGGAGGACCGACAGGACCTTGTAGACCTGGGGGACCTGTAAGACCCTATGGAAAATGAATGACATTATTATGCTGAATGATGGCGTGCAGCATTTTTGAACTATTTTTTCTCTGGAAAGTTATGTTGAACGCATATTTGGATAAAATAATTTATAAGGTGGCATACTTCTTTTTCTTACAAAGATTTATAGTCAACATTCAAAAGTTTGATTTACATGTGCACTCAGCTTGCAGCATACTGTCACTGAAAATGCTGGAGATGGCCCTTTTTCACTCCCTTCTAAAAACGCTAAGTCCAATGTACCATTTGGGAACTATGATAAGACCAACATTAATTGTGTTAACTCATGAATACTAAAGCATAGTGGATAAATCAAAGGTAATAAAAGGAAATTGTGATTAATCTACTTACAGCAGGTCCTCTTGGTCCTGGGGGTCCTTCAATGAGCATGCCCTGGGGGGGGGGATGAAAAAAGATATTAAATTGGTTGTGTCTTGGACAAAAATATAAGATATCTTTTTAGCTGAACTACTGAAGTTAATATTTCTTAGTGTTTTTGGGGATCTTTTCTCCACAGTTACTAGAATTGGAATCTGAATTGCTGTGTGGCTTTAAAAGTGAGAAAGACTTCTAGGCTGGAGGGATCTCATAGTACTTGATTCACAGAATCACGGAATTT
>VYXH01011054.1:0-21230 GCA_013397275.1 Burhinus bistriatus | reverse complement strand
AGACCCCACCTGGAGTAGTGTGTGCAAGTCTGGGATCCTCACTACAAGAAAGATATGAACCTGTTAGAGTGGGTCCAGAGCATGGCCACAAAAATGATCAGAGGGTGGGAACACACCCTTATCCTTTGAGGACAGGCTGAGTGAGTTGGGGTTGTTCAGCCTGGAGAAGAGAAGGCTTCATGGAAACCTTATTGCAGCCTTTTAGTATTTAAAGAGGACTTATAAGAAAGACAGAGGGAGACTTTTTGCCAGGGCCTGTAGTGACAGGACAATGGTAAACAGTTTTAAACTGAATTAGGGTAGGTCTAGATTCAATACAAGGAAGAAATTTTTTACGATGCAGGTGGTGAGACCCTGCAACAGGTTGCCCAAAGAAGTTGTGGATGTCCCATCACTGGAAGTGTTCAAGGTCAAGTTGGATGGGGCTTTGAGCAACCTGATCTAGTGAAAGATGCCACTGCCCATGGCAGGAGGGTTGGACCAGATCATCTTTAAACGTGCCTTCCCACCCAAAGCATTCTGATTCTATGGTCTATTTACTTACAGAAGGTTTTTCTTTGTCTTTGAATCACAGGCTCATTTAGGTTGGAAGGGTATTCTTGAGATTCTCTAGTCCAACCCTCCTACTCAGGCAGATTCAACTACTGTGGGTTTCCCAGGACTGTGGCCAGTTGGGTTTTGAATATCTCCGCAGACTCCATTTTGGAATGACTCTGAAGTCTATCTGGGTAACCTGTTCTGGTGTTTGACGACCCTCACACTAATATGTGTTTCCTTATGTTGAAAAAGAATTTCCTGTTTTCTAATTTGTGCCCATTGCCTCTTGTCCTGTCACTGAGCACAGTTGGCATATGTTTGTTTAGATATTTGCCTTTTTCATTAGTGGTAAAGAAGGCTTAGGACCTTCCCACTAACATGAGGAGCAGTAATAGTGTTTGTGAGCTGATAAGTATATGTGGTGCTAACAGACAAATAAAATGGAAAAATAGTAAATATGAGTTAAACTTAAAATATCCCACTCTAACATTTTAGCTAAGTACTTACTAAATATGTCTATGTAGCAAGAAGTTTATAATTGTTTTCTATATGTCTTTAGGCGGTTGCAGAGTGTTTGCAGTGTTGGTCATCAGCACTGAACAGATACTTTAACTGGCATTTGTTACATTTTCTTTACAAGTTGTTGCCTGTAATATTTCGAACTACCACAGAAGGCATAAGAGATGCAAATATGTGTCTTGTTAATAAGTAGAAAAAGCAGTTATTTTCTATGTGCACTGAGGAGAAAAATGGTTTTTTGATCTAGCAATAAGTTTTTTCATATACTAAAATGAATTTTTCTTACCTGATTTTGACTCGGGTAATTGTTAAAAACAGGCTGCTAGATACTGTTTCCAGATCTTGTGTGAAAATTTGCGTAGTGCTCTATCTGCACACATACTGTCATGTTGTAGGCTTAATCTTCTGATAAAAATTTGCTATATGGTGTATTTCAATATTTTATTGTATACCAAGTTTCCTAACCTCTGTTTTATAAACACTTAGATTTAAAACTTCATGGCATGCTTTTGATTGTGCGGTCTGAATATAATGTTTCTTCAGCTTTCTGCTGAAATGTATCTTATAGAAACTTTATCTTACATATTTGCCCAGACTGAAAATGAAAATTCTTCTTTCTTTCCATAGGATAAGAAATGGGTTCTCAATCATGAAGATGTCACACTGGGAGAATTACTGGGCAAAGTAAGTAATCAAGTGAGCTAAATAACATTTAAATAAATATATATTAATCATTAAGCCTATACATTTCCTGTTTGCCTTATCTTTTAAATTAATGCAGTATATGATTTTTATATCAATTCTTTTACTTTAATACACAAGGCAGCATTGTGCTTTAGATAAATGCAAATTGCGTTTACTGGTAAATGATATAATAAGTGTGCTGAAAGTGTTTAGCTAGCGTACATATTTTTCTCTTTTGGAAGGTTTTCAAGCTAACTAGATTTCTGTAAAGCATGATTTTGTGTAGTCTTATGAAAAATATTGTGAAATACAAATAAAAACATAAATAAACAGTTTTATGTTTATCTATGTATAAAATTCAGGTATTTATGTATAAAATTTGATATAGTAAGATTATTAAATTCATATATGTTAAAACAAATTTTTGTTGCTTTTGTATGATTTTTTGAGTGTTATATAACTTCACAGTCATATATGTATTCAATTAATTCTTGTATAGTGTAGTTTATATCACAAATTCTGCTTAGGAGCTATAAGTCTTTAAAATCAGGTAAGCCCTTTACCTCGCTTACTTTTTTAGCACCTTTGCACCTACAAAGACAGTTACAAGTGCCACTCTGGACACAATGTTCCAAAAGATTTCCTGAAAAACTGAAAAATAGGCTTAAATGAGGAGGAGACAAATGAAAGCAATAATTGCCTTCTTACTGTGATACACACTAAAATAATTGATAAACTGTTCAAGAAACGGGGGAATTAAATACTGCCAGAAAGTTCTGTTACCCAGGATAAAATCTCTTTGGCAGCATAAGATGACAAAAAGTATTATCTACCCTTAGAAAGAGCTATGTCTGTGTAAAATACAGGTACTTTGACAGCTTCACATTCTTAAACAGAATAGTATCAAGGGAGAAAAATAAAGATGTTTCAGGCATTAAAAAAGCTTTGTCTTGCTAAAGATTAAATATTAATTAGGTTTGATGCGTAAAGACAGTTAAAGCAGTCTGAAAATTGATTAATTTAGTAAACTGAATTTATGTGTGCCTTGCATTTATTTGGCACAAAGCATTTTTAACATTCAAGAAAGACAACTCAGTGCTTAAAAGGGATTATAGAAGGATGTGTTCTTTAAAAAATATAGAGCAGGATAAAAACTTTCTTGGAACACAGTATAAATCTGTTATGCATCTGTCGTCTAAAAAGGCATAGTCAAACTAGAAAAGATAAGAATGATAGGACCATCAGCATCCATATGAGAAAATGTTAAATAAACTACAGCTGTTCACTATGGAAGTGAGAAGTCTAAGGGTCTATAAAAATCTTGAGTGGCCTGGAAAAGAAAACCATGAAAGCTTAATGCATAAGAGGATACAAACTTTAAAGCAGACAAAGATTTTCCTTCACCTCAGGAGTGAATGCTGTCTTTATTTACTTGGTATTGATTCTATAATACACCACAAAATGAAAGTTATATGAAAGGAACATGTTATATTAAAAATAATGTATATAATAATAATTAAAATATTTTAAATAAAAGAAAAAAGCATTTTCAGTACTTAAGTAGTCCTTAGGGTGGGTTCAGCTTTCACTGTTAAAGACTTCTGACCAGAAGGCTACAGGAAAAGTGTGTTGAGAGTGACTTGTCTTACTACGTTTGGGCACCTCCTGCCATTTTAGATATCAGAAGTAGTGTCCTGGCCTCTAAAAGTCCTGTTTGAGAAGGGAAGATTACTGTCATAGATCCTGCACCTTGCTTGCTGGCTATACCTTCCTTATCCTAGGTTATGTAAAATAATACTGGACACCTGTGTTTAGACCTAAATTTCTTCCCTTATTACTAGCAGTGCATTACTATTTTCCATCTGTGAGTTTCTTTTTTCAGTTTTCTGTCCTCTTCCTTTGGCAATACTATATTCAAATGCATGATGTAATGAAATCTTCATCTCTCAGGAAAGAAAGGAAAACATTTCCAGCAGAGTTTTAGTGTTTTTTAAAATCACATGCAGCCCCAGATACCAGGACACAGAAGTGGAATTCATGTGGAAATTTATCAGATGTACATTTAAAATTGAATTGTATTTATTCTTTGGGAAATACAAAACTTAACTAAAAGTATAAGATCTTCAGTTTTCAGGGTTTTTTCTTCTCTTAGGTTTTTTCACTGATACCAGTGTTTTGTTATATATCCCACAATTTCCTTCTTCCTTCAATTTGTGTCCTAATTAATTTTCCTTTTGTTTTTATTTAACTAAAAATATACATCTGATGGAGATTATTCTATGGCCTTTATTATTTCAGTTTCCTTCTGTGAGAGCTAAAACTTGTAAACAGCTTGCCCTGGGGGTATGTTGTTGAAGACCTAAAAAATCTCATTATAAAGGGAGCTACTTCCTAAAGTCTCGTCCAAATGTGAGGCCTTACATACTTGCCTTTATGTAGCAGTGCTGACCTCAGCTTTTAAAAGAATTGTGGATCATGTAACTTTTTCAGGGCAGACACAACAGTACATTATTTTGCAGTGATTTTAATTTGTGATCAGAATTAATATTGTGTTTTCATTTTTCTTATTTTGCATTTTTTTCTTTCTCATATATGTGAGAATGTTTATGTTATTTTGGTGTGTTTTGTCATAGTTTCACACATCATATTTTGGTCTGTTACAGACTGCAAGTTTAAAAACTATTGATAAAATACAATAGTGTGAAAATGAAAGAGACCAGGAGTAAGAATAAGAAAAAAAAAAGCTACTATCAGTGTCTGTTGACTTTAGAAGTTACAGAGAGGTTTTATGAGAAAATTTTAATCACGCAATTGATATATTTTTTTCTCTTTCCAGCAAAGTCAAAGTAGAACTCGTATGCTGTGTCCATATAATAGGGTACTATGTCTGTATGAATTGTGTGAACTGCACTGTATTAGGGGCAGATACTGGAAGAAAACCTCATTTGGCTTCATAAACACATTTCAAAGCTCTATACCCGTTACATTAGCTGTCTGCATTATTTTTCTGGAGATTTGTGAAGAATTTGTTTATTTAGAATAAGTTTGGGTTTTTTACTGATTTCAGGGTAATTTTGGTGAGGTGTATAAGGGAACATTAAAGGATAAAACTCCCGTTGCTGTAAAAACTTGTAAAGAAGATCTTCCTCAGGAACTGAAAATAAAATTTCTGTCAGAAGCCAGGTAGGTTCTCTAAATTTAATTGAAATATATACTTGTTGTGGTGGTTTTTTTCACGTTTTATGACTAGATGGATTTACAAAATCTGATCTTCAGAAAAAATCAAAGAAGTAGTAGTGAAACTTTTTCCTTTTTTAACGTGTGAATACAGTAGCACCTGCACTTGCTGAAACTACGTCTTTGGCAAAGCAAGCTATGCCTATAAAACACAATTCTGTTGTTTTAAGTGCTTCCACTTAGAACTTCTTCTGAGATGTGCCTTGAGGACTGGTATAAGAAGACTGGATGATGCTGTTAATTTAAATGTGATTATACCAGTCATAGAGCTGATCAAATGTGGCTAGGTTACTGTATAGACCCCATTTAGTAATTTCCTCTTTGTAAGAAGAGTTCATGCCAGCAGAGGTATTTTATGCTGTGTCAGGCAGCATGTGATTGCATACTTCTTTTTCAAATGACAGTCATGCCACAACATGCTAAGTATTCTGAATATAGGCTGATGTAGATAGGTAGGTTCTGAGACCTCAGGACAGAGGGGTATATTGACATAACTTCACAGTTGTTTAAATTAACTTGCTCCCTTTTGCTATGAAGCTTCGTATGTTTTCATTTTTACTCCTAAACTGATGTGATCAATATGGAAAAGTAAAAGATACTATCTATATTTAGAGAATGAAGATCAGCTACTGTATCTATTGAATAGTTCTAAACTGCTCGTGACTTGGCAACTGCAGAGATGTTTCATTTGTTAAGCAGCCTGCCACTAGTGGAGCAGTGTTAGTCTGAAAAAAAATGACATGTTATTTCTCACTTAATATGTATGTATGGGGTAGGTTAGTATTTTACTCTTGATCCTAGAAGAAAAGGCAGAAAGAGAAGGTGCTTTAAGTCAGCAGACAGAGAAACTTTTAAGTTACAAGGTCTCTGTAGAATTCTTCCTTGCGGTTCATTTCGCTTCTAAATCATAGCATGCTGTTTTAGGCTGCAAATGTTCTTATTAAAGTATTGCATGTAAATGCTTTTGTTTAATTCCCAAAATTAAAATTGTTGTCCTTATATTCTTCTAAAACTTATTATATTAATCTCTCAAAGTAAATTTGGAATGAGCATGCATTTGAAAAGTGCAGCAGGGAAGTATAGACTCATGCTGGGCGTGCTTTTTTGATGTAGCTCTGCTTCTGGTCCACCACTGAAATGCTATTTAATTAAAAGGGTTCTTGAGAAACTGAAAACCTCTCAAGCCATTTTTCAGTTATATAGACAAATGTTATGTAGACAAATGGTAAAATTACAATAAGAATAATATAGTGTTCAATCTTGATTGATTAGTGAATCAGTATGCCCTCCGTTTCAAACAGAATGACGATTGATCTGCTACGTTGATTTTTTTTCTTTATGATAACAGTGATGACATGTTCCATTAAAATAACATTAAGAGTTTAAGATATTTTCCTATAATATTTAATCAGTTTGTACAATAAAGTCTATTAATGTAATACACTTGCTTTGTATTTTTGCAGAATACTCAAGCAGTATGATCATCCTAATATTGTAAAACTCATAGGAGTTTGCACACAACGACAACCTATTTATATTGTTATGGAACTTGTTCCAGGTAATTTTTTCCTCTTTTTTTTCAGCATATTTTCATAGGTATTGTTTCCATAATGTAAAATGTATTGTTTTCTGTTTGTCTTTATCTGCATTCTTGTGACTGATCTCAGAAGTAACCTGTGTTGCGATCTTTGGAAATACTAGGTTCTACTAGCTTTGGAGTGGAGTGAGCTCCACAAATCTGTTGTGAGCTTTTCTGTAACCGTTCAAGACAATGGAATTTGCTGAATGGTATTTCAACTCTGTCTTAATTTTCCTCTTGACAAGATACTATATGGTACTTTCTTTAAGAATAGAGGTATATGGTGAATGTTAAAGTGCTTTTATTTAAAGAAACTTCCTGTTTGGGTAATGTTTCGATGTCAATAACTCAGATTTGGGTCACCTATGGTAATTTAAGAGTTTTTTTCTTTAGCAAAATATACTGTTCAGTTTATGGGTTGCTCTTAATTTATTTTTGGAACCTTGAGTTCATGTTATTCAGCAATGCCTGGAGAGAATTTCAAATTGTTAGGATGATAACAACTTTGGGGCAATTCTGCCTCTGTTGATTTTCTCAGCAGCTGGAAAATGTGTGGGTTTAGTAACCTCTAGTACTGCTTAATATGCAACACTGTATTGTCTTCAAAATTATACAGTCTTCATTCATGAAGACTTAGATTGTTTATAATTCTTGAGTACTAACTTTAGTACAAGAGCACCTTAACCTGTTAGAATTTTCTGCCTTTATTGAATTAGATTATATTAGATTATTATATTTGTACATGTGATTAACTTTATTAAAATGGAGACTAAAAGCAGTGTCCTCGGTTTTAAGGCATACTTTGGTAATCAGCTTCTCCAGACATCTCTGAAGATAAAAATAAATCCTGATCTTTTAACACCTTTATCAGTCTGGTTCAAGGTTTTCAGAGCCTAGGACACGTTTTTGAAACATACTGATACATACTGAGGAGGAATTAGTGAGAACCGTTCTCTGATCCTCATGCCTAATTTGCAGTCCAAGCCTATAAAATAATTCTTCTGTCTCCTGGCTTTGAATTTGCAAGAAACTTCGTAATTCTTCTCCTGTTTTGCTGGTCTGTAAGTCCTCTGGCTAGCTTCCATGCTTGCCTGCCCTCATAAACACTTCACTATGTTCAAGCCATCACGCTTTTCCATATTCTTTTACACCTTGGCTAGCACACTGTGAGACTGACCAAATCACCTAGAAACAATGAGAATGCCAACTCTGAAGAAGCTGGCAGAGGAAGGACAAAACACTTAGATAGGTTCAGAGAAGCAGTGATTCTGATGTTACTTGTTTTCTGTTCTCTAATGGCAAGTTTGGATGAGATTACCCCAAATAATAATTACTAGAGCTCTGATTTGGTATTTAATGCTGCCCTTTGAAGAACAGAATAGTCGTAGACTTGTTGACTTGCACTCAGCACTTAACTTTCTCAGTATCTGCTTTTGGCTGGGTTTTGTCTTAAATATGTTTACACCTGAAGGTGTTTAAGCAGTTTAACTCTGACATTCTTATTAATCACTAAAAATGGCATGTTTTAGCTTAGAATTGTATTCTGTAAATGTATGGCTGAGAAGGCGTGTAATTAGTATATGTCTGGCAGTTTTTTCCTTGAGGAAAAAATTAGAAACATCTTCATAAAATGTGGAATTTCTCCCGTGTTTCCTGATTTCTCTTTAGTGTTTGCACTTTTTCTACTATTTTTATATCCTAAATAGACACAGGCTATACGCATACTATGTCTTTTGAGACTGCTGTGGTGTGGCTCAGTAGCAGCTAATTCTGCTTTTCATTCCAGATTCAGATTTCAATTCAGATTCTTAATTTGTTCAGGTATTAAAAATGTGTTTTGAAACTTAGCACTTTATGTAGGGAGGTGCTGCTCTGTTAGTGATTCCGTCATAAACTGTCTCTGCAGAGAAATCTTTTTTCCTTTGTTGCAAATGTAAATGGGCTTAAAAACTATGCATCTGGATAAAATCATCAGTGAAAACAATAGAGAAGGAGGCAGATGCATATTTAAGCATCTGTGCATCCACTGTTACGTGCAAAAATAACCCAGATGTTGCCAACAGATAACAGAGAAATAAAGCAAGTTGTCAAAGGCAATTATCCTTTGTTGGTAGATCCCTTTTCTTGGGGGGTGTGTGTGTGTGAACATAACAAGTGACGTGTGTCCTAAAGTAAGAATCACATTGATAAAGAAATTTCAGGACGGGTGATGTAGCAAGGATTAACTGAAATAATAAATAAGGGAGCAAAGCATGTTGCAGATACATGGGCAAAGTGAGAAGGTAGTTGAGAAATGATACATGTTAATGAAAAATGACCATCATTTACTTACTATTCACTTACTTACTGACTTGTTGGTCATACTGATCTCACTGTCTACGTCCACTCAGTGTCAATCCAGATTACTCCAGTACAGAAAGAGGTTGTTATCTTTTTTGCAATCCACCACCTGTCAAGAAATCAGGGAAATATCTTAATGTAATGTGTATGTATACTGTATAAATTCTCTTTAAGGGATGCATATGTGGAAAAATACATCCCATCTCCCTGCCATTGGATGGGTTGTTAGGCACCAGGACTCCTTTCTTCTCAATCTTGTCCTGCAGGTCTTTCTCCAGGAACCTCTACAGGTGGGAAGGGGAGGAACATCCTGTAAGCAGAACGTGGCATCTTTTTCTGCAGCTGGTTGGGATGAGGTTACTCTAGTCCTTCTGGCGTCTCAGACAACATCTAATGAAAGAACCAGTCCTTTAAATAAAGAAAGGAGAAGGCCTGAAAAGGCAGAACTTGTGGGGTTTTTTTGATACTGTAACCATATTTTTATGGTGATGATGATTGATGATGACATGGATTTAGGATGCTTTATCCATTAGATTGAAAACATGGGAGTAAGAGTCTTAATGATTTTTAAAAATTAAGCTGCACGTGATTCTTATATCAAGTTAAGAGACTCCAGTAAACTGGTGAAAGACAGTTTCTTCTGAGGACTTGGAGATCATAAATATTTTAACAAAGATGTGTTTTACAGTCGTCTAATAAAATATGCCCAATGACCATCACAAGATAAGCTTCCTTCTTATATTTTAAAGAACGTATATCAGGCAACATGCATTTTAATATAGGAAAAAACCTACTGGAATATTTTTTAAAGAGATGAGTTCTCCTGTTTTCCAGATAAGTGACTGGTACTATTGCACAAGTAAAGACGTATAATAAATAGTTTCTCTGAATACGAAAGAGCATATTCTAACAACTGTTTGTTATTCGTGACACACATACCACAGATTAAAAACTCAGTAAGTTGTGGTGGCTACCTACTAATAAGAAACCCCCAATTAGTATTCTAGAGAGCATTATTTGGGAGGTATGTGCTTCTGTTTTGTATAATTTAAATTTATTATTGCTTTCTAAAACTTACTCTTCTAATTGATAAAAAAAAACTAATTAAAATATTCCCTGTCATGTATAAACAGAAGCTAAAATGCATGTAGCAGCAACAATGTCCTTCATATATACATGGAAAGTTACATGTATAGAAGAGATGTGACGTAAAACTGACATTCAGGAATTTGTTGTGAGAGTTACTGAAAAATAAAATTAATGATTTTTGAAATCCCAAGCAAATTGTTCTCCCTCTCCTCCCCTCCCCTTCCCTTCCCATAATTGCCAAGATAGCCATTGAAATTGAATCAATGAGTACTTAATATTTTTTCTTATAAACATTTTATATATTTGTAAGTTAACAGAGATCTGTAGAAAAATCTTGTTTGCAGGTTTAAGTTATGCTAGCTAGCTGCTGTGAAAAAGCAATTTAGCAAAGCAGATGTTTTTAAAATGTTGATTTGTGATTGCATAATGGATAAATTTGTAATAACCTTTAAAGCACTCTTGCAAATAATTAGGGTTTTTTCTTTTTTACCTAAATTACATTGAAATATTAACTACTGCCCAGATCCTTACAAGGGCCCCATGCTGAAGTTACTGTGCACCCCCAGCCTGCTCAGTAGCGGGGCAGTGTGAGAAGGAGAAAAGGCTTCTGTAAGCACTGCTTATCAATAATGAAACATCTCTATTATCAGCACTTTTTTCAGCACAAATCCAAAACACAGCTCCATACGATCTGCTATGAAGAAAATTAACTTTATCCCAGCCAAACCCAGCAGAGGGTTAAAACATTTTTTAATGGAGAACTTCTTATAGAGATTTCCTCTTCTTGTTTGGTAGTTACGACTCTTTCTCTATGACAACTGTTGTTACCAGTTTGAAAATATTAAGACTGTTAAGAAGAAAGAAAATTTGTTTTTATATGCTGATTTTTTGCATGCATTTTTTGTTCCTGATAGAAGTTGGACTTTTATTTCTCTTTTGCTTTGTGCTTACCTTTGCTCATATTTTCCGATTTCATATTGCTAGCTTCTACTGTTCACATTCTATTGGGACTCTAAATTTAGGATGGGCCTGAACAGCGTGTATGTGCATGCCTTCTGCACTCATGTGGTAAGTCAGATGTGCTGGTTTCTAGATAGAGAGATTCAAGTAGTCTCAGCTCAGCTCAGCTCCCTCGGCATGTGGTCTGATGTCTTTGAGCCAGAGAGCACATGATGTGAGATCCCGAATCAGTGTAATTTCTTGTAGAGTTCTCTGCACAGTGAGCCACGGCATCTAATTTGTTAAGCATTTGCTGGTCATCTGCATAGCATTTGCACAGTAAGTGGGATGCATCCAGTGGAGTACTGTGTTTTAATAGTAAGCTATTATTTAGGTAAGGAGCTTCTAAACTTGGTTTATGACCCCAAGCTTTACTTTGCAGGAATACCTAGAGAGAATACAGTGGGTAAAGTCTCCCTACTGATTCTGAATCCAGTGAGGCTACTGAATAGAAAAAATCGTATTTGACTACTGCCTATTTCTTCTTGTCTCCACTGCCCAAGAGCAGATTTCAGATGCTGTGTTAGCACATAGCTAATGAGAAATCCATGTCAAAAAGGCATGTTTTATTTTACAATGCAGTGAAATAAATCTTACTGTAATTGCAATATCATGCAGTGAGTTTTAAATCGTGCATTGAAAGAGTAGAAATTATTCAGATCAGCTCCAGGAAAAACAGAGTACAAGCCTTAAGTTGATGTATACTGCCAAAGATTTTCATACCTTTCAAAAATTCTGCTGAGAAAAATGAGACTATTGGAACCTGTTAGTATTTGAAGATAATCATACAAGTTGCTATAAATTATTTTCTTTGTAGTATTATTCCTTTTTTTCTTACTACTTTATAATGAAATGTTGGCTAAGGTGTTTTGATAAGTTTTTTTGCAAAAATGGTATTCGATGGAGTTTTCCTCTGATATCTTCTGATCTAAAAATAAAAATACTGCATTGTTTCGTAACTTAATACAGTAACTTTTTAATAACGTGTTGTGATACATTTTAAGTATTCAGTTTAGCCTAAAACAGATAGAATTTAAAGTGAGAATTGCTAATGATTTTTCAGAAAAGAAACCCCATATGTTGAGATTTGCCAAACGCTTGATGTTAGTATGAAGCCATGCGTTTGTATTGTCATATGGACTTGACTAACCTAACTGAAAAGTAATGTGGTAAAGGTGGGATACTAGTCTTAAAATTCTTCAGTGAGGGTTGCTGCATATTTGAGACTGTGAATGCAGTCTGTAGCCTTCACCACAGGAATTTTCTAACATAGATAAGCCTTTGTCAGGGATGGTTTCCAATATGAAGAACAGCAGAACTTTGTGAAAAATTATGGTTTATAGTACTATGTAAGAAAGCATGTAACTCTTCTGTGATGCCACATCAATCTAAAAAATTGAGCATTTTACTCATTTTCTGAGTTAATTTATTCATTTTTCTTTGCTCTGTGCTTCTTTTCCCAGTGGTTTTTTTGTGCTTTATCCTGCATTGTTGACCTTAAAACTGAAGAAAGGGAAGTAATTATGAGGAGCTGCTTCGGTATTCAGAACAGGAAAAAAAAAATTTGCTAGTGTCTCTTAAAGCCTCACAGGGCATAAAGAGTTTTCATAACAGCTCATTTTTAGCAAATTTAAGTGGTGATCAGAGAGACTGCCTGGAATACTGCTAACATTATCTGTAAGCTGGCCAGAGTCCAGACTGATAACCTGAGACAAATGGATACTGGATTTTGATGGGGTGTAGAGAAGATTATCAGAAAGATGGTGAAGAGGTTGACAAAACCTTCTTCCTGTTCTTTTCTCCTTTCACAGTGAACTCAACATCTTCTAATGGAAAAAGACAGGAAAAGAAGAAACTAGAATATCTTTCTCTTTTACCCTTCCTCACTATTATCTTCCTGCTCCCAGATTCTCTCTTAGCGATCATGGATCTTACTATGGTATTTCTGCTTTGAGAATAAGGATTTTAATTCACTGAAACACTCAGGATCACTTAACTGTGTTTTCATCTGCTCTTAGTTTATCATGCAATCTCCCTTGTAATCAAAAACAAATTGCAGGAGTCCCTTTAAACTTTGAATGTTTTTTTCTCTTCCTAGGTTTAGGGGAAAAACAAATCAAAATCAAATGTAGTCTGTAAGGTACAAGAAGCAATCGCAAGCCACAAAAGTCTTTCTTCTCCTTCTTTATATTAATTTCAATTTACTTGAATTTTAGCTTGCCCTGAAAGGAGAACTTAATTTAGAGGTAGGAACTTCGCATGTTTGTGAACTATGTGTTCTAGAGTGGGGCATTTTGAAGATAGATGTGTAATCCTGTGGTGCAGTTACCACTTCATGCAACTATTTCAACAGTTTATCTTGTAAAACTTTCAAAGGTGCCTCTGTCCTTCCAGCAAAGAGTCTGCACAGGTTGTCAAGACAAGCACCATCATCACGCCTGCACCAGCTCTCTCTGGAAGGATTTGTCTAATTGACAGTAGATGCAGATATCTTTGTATGTTCCAACAGTTCATTCAATGTCGTATAAGGAAGTTTGGAGTCACATTTTTTGTGACCTGCTCCTTTTAGCTGTTGTTCTGTTTAATCACAAGCTGATAGCCTACTTTCTGTTTCAAGTTTCTATATAGTTAAACATTTTTATAATCAACATAGTTAAAATTACATCTCCAGAAATATTTTGAAAGAATTTTCTTTTTGCCAAGTCAGACATTCAAAAATAGGCTATTCAAGAATCTGGCTTGTCTGTTGAGTCTTAATTTGGCTTCCTCTAGCATATATATTATGGTAATATATTATGAGTATATTATGAGGACATTTTTCACTCCAATACTAAACGTATTGTAGACATTTCTCTGGAATACTAGTGTACATTCCTGATAACACCATAGAATTCCTATTTGATAATGGATATGTGGTTGCAAAAAAGCAACTTCCTACTTAACTGGACGCGGAGTTTGTGTTCTTCTTGTATTGAGGCTCATGCTGACATACATTAGAGTAGATTTGCTGAACACTTGCAGCTGGAAACAGGTTGAGCTATGCTTGTACATACAAACAGCTATGAAAACATCCATTAATCTAATAGTGTGGGAAGGTTGTCCGAATTAGGTTTCAACTATGTGTATTCAGCTTATATCTAGACATACGTAACTGGTTTTCAAGGTGGAGTTCAGCAAGGTCTTAACATCCATCTTTGCAACTGAGTAAGGTAACCTCTTCAGATTTGTACTGAATGATTTGGGATGCAAATTGCCTATGCCATTGATGCAGAAACGATTCAGAGGTGACAAGTTTTTTTAGCTCAGGTGCAGCACTGCTTGATTTCAGCTACACTGGCTCCCAGGCACGTTCAGAAAGAGCATAGCCATTTCTGTAGCGCCTGTAACAGAATCTGATAAGCCATTCTTAATCCAAGCTCTGGGGTTACCTCTGTTCATGCTATCCTACCTACAGCTGGCTTTGGTCCAACCTGATTACTCACTCCATCTCTTTTGAAATTGAGGTGACTCCATTGTCACTTTCTGTACGTTACAGCACTTTTTACTTCCACAGGGCATGTTAGATCAGAAGCATTTGAAAATAAAACCCAGTATTCTGCCTGACCTATCAGGCCCTCTTTTTGGCCTTTGCTGTAGGAAAGGGCTACATGGCATAAAGTGGAGAAATACCGACAGATCTACAGATCCCTTACAGCTGATGCTACTAAATACTAACAGACTTTTGTGGAATTACTCTTATTTTCTGCAGGTAGTGATACATTAGCATATAGCACCAAATCAAAGCCAACTGCATGTATTTCTGCTGTTAGTTGCACTGAAGCCAATAAGCCCATTTATAACCAAAGTCTCAGAGCTGAGACTGAGGTATGTATAATTTATTTGTTGATATGATGTACAATATCCATATTATCTGAGCTTTTCTGCTAAAAAAACTATCATCTTGAATGAAGGAGAGCTGACACTAAGAGTAGCTGAAGTATGTGTATGCTACGGCTTACCTGAGCCTGAGGTTAGCCCTGCTGTCTCTGAAGCGTAGCTGATTTCGTACACAGGCCTGGAATGCTGAAAAAAATGTTAAGTTTTAGTTTCACTTTATGTGATTCAGGTGCTGTGTTTTCTACTTTGTAAGGTGCGTTTTGTTTCTTTTCCTGCTTCTGGAGGCAGTGAGATCTCTATAGAAATCATGTGGGGTTTTTTCCAGTTGCTTCTATTTAGAGATCCTTTAAAGAGTTTTGCATATCTACCCCATCAGTTGTATTGTGCATCCTCAGTAGCTGACTTTTGCCAGCAAATTTCAGATCTGTGTTCTATCTTGCAGTCACATCCTGAGTCTTTACTGCACGTTGTCAAAAATCAATGCAACAAAAAAAATGGTCAGTCAAATTCTAGATGAATTCAAATTAGAGATAAGGTGCAAATTTTTAACAATGATAGTGACTGTCTGGCTTTGTTTTCCATTCAAGTCTTCTTTTGTTGTCTAGTCAAATAAGTTATCTGGCTCCATACCCAGCTGTTGCTAAAGCCACCTTCTGTCTGCCCTGCAGTTTCTCTTCACACAAATGTGATCCCTGTCTGTTTCTCTGGTTTTTGTCTCTCTTTATCCTTTCCTCTTGCACTCTGCTAAGCTTCCAGCTTCCATTTTTCTTTGTCTTTACTACTCTGCAACCTGCCGTGCTTCTGCCTCTGCCACCTCCTGTCTTGTTGGGCAGGTCACCCTGTGAACCAGACACCCTCCCATGGATTCCTTCTCTCCATATGTATGTCCAACTGTGCTCTCTCCCGTGCAGCTTGCTTGTAGTCTTGTAGTACCCATACAGACCCCGTACATTCTTCCTCTCTTCCCTTCTTCTTAATCTTCTATGTTCACATGTGCCTCTGCCTTCCTGTTTGCTGCGTGTTTTCCAGCTGTGAGGATATTAAGAGAAGAAGCGGAACAGTGAGATTCCTTTGTCGGGGTGTAGGTGGTGGTGATTAAAAATTCATTTCAGCTCAGAGCTTCTTTATTTCATAAACAATAGCAAAGCTCAACGCTACAATATTTGAGACTAGAGTTAGATTTTTATCTTTTCAAATATTTTGGGCTTTGATATATTATGTATCAAGATTGTACGAAAATACATCAACAAGTAGATGAAACTAGAAAACCTGTTTGAAAACTGAATAAAAACAAACAAAAAATCAGCAAGATGTTTTGGTAACTGCAAGAACTGCTGTATGCATCTTATATCTTTAGTTTTATTCATTGGTATTCCTTCACATTATTATTTTTGCTTTACCTAGAACAAGTTTTAAGTAAAAATATCTATTATTTAATGTGTCTTCATTTCAAATACAGTCATTGTTTTTCTTTAGATTAAAAAAACCTCGTTCTTCATGTATGTTCTGTTTCACATGGGCTATCACGACTTTCTAATCTGGAATCCTTTTCAACTCTAGTGATTATTGGTTTTTAAGCATAGTCCAATTATAGGAATTAATGAAACAAAACTGAATGGAAGACTAACTAGGGTAAGATGATTTACCTTCTAGTTAGTTTCTGAATCTACCCACTCATAGTCCTGTATCCTCGTAGCCACAATACCAAAACACAGAGTCCAGGTAGTCTGGGCAGGATTATTTTGTGCAGCACAGAGTACAAGGTATGCTGGCTATTGATGTCTCATTATGATTTCTGGTTTTTCTTGATGGATGATGACAGAATTGGTTTTGGACAGGCTTTTATGCCATTTGGGAATAAGTAGTTAATGTGGTAGGATCATTGACTTCACAATCTGGCTTATGTGATTCACCTTAAATCTAAGGCAAGGTTGCTGAGCATTTTCAATATTTTCCTCATTTTTAATATTGTATGTCTGTAGTCCGTCATCCATTAAAAGGAAGTTAAATAGCATACATAATGTGTTGTAATCTTCTCACCTTCATTTTATTGTAGTATAGTTACTTTGTTCTAGTGAGTCATCTCCATTGTGGTCTCATCACAGGTCGTCTGCTAAAATGTCATCCACATCGCAGTCCTGGTGCAAGCAACATCTTCTCTGTGTTTACCTATTTGCTGCAGCTCATCGTGTCCTTGGGTCTCAATGCATGCTGTTCTTTTAACTCTTGTTTTTTTCTTTCATCTTTTGTTTTTGCATACATGCATTTCCAGTCATACTTCATTAGTACCATTGTTAATATTACTATGGCAAAACTTTGCATGATTATAGCAACTTTTATTTGCTTTGCTTAACAGGATAAATGAAATTTTAACTGGATTTCGTGCTAGTACTCTGTAGGCAGTTGAAAAACCTTGAGTTTATTTACAGTTTCTGCTACTACTTGTGTACAAGTTAAAAAAAAAGTGAAAGCACTGCATTACAAACAAATGATCCATGAGTTGAAAAGTGAAGGCACACTATTTTATGGAAAATGACTGCTTCAGCATTTCTAAACCCTTATGTTTTTAATAGTTTGTCAAATAGCTGCTTACTTTCTTAAAAAAGTATCTTTTAAGATTGCTATAGATGCATGTTTACTATTTTAAATTCATAGACTTAAGTAGCTGTGTTTGGGTTTGTTTTATTGATAATGTATATGGGATTAAGATAAAGAAATAAATTCAATCAATCCAATCAATGAAATAAAGAAAGTCTGAATTTCTTTACATTAGTCAAAAGACTGACCATATGAATCCTCAAATTTATAAATACTTACAGGTGCAGATAAAGGTCATTTCAATAGTACTATAATAGCATATAAAGCAATTACAAATACTGAATCATGGAGCCCCTCTGTGTTAGGTGACCATTAAGTAGTATGGCCAGAAGCACACTGCATCTGCATGATCAGTGTGTGTATAAATGAAAGAATAAAGTGGACTCTTTAAACAAACTGCTACTTAACAAGGCTGTTTAATAAAGGAAAGTCTCCCACTTTATTAAAACGTATTTGTAAATAATAATATGTATAATTCCATATCATTCTTAGTAATTGCTGTTAACACATTTATTAATATTTGTATAATTATTATTGATAACATTATTAAAATAGTGTGATACTATATAGAGATATATAAATAATATATGTCTATATGTCTAGATATAAATAAGAGGGAGATTTCCCACAATATTTTCAAAACTATATTTTAATTATGTTGAGTGTCAATATTGGGTATCAGAATAACGCCAAGAGTTCCTAGAACAAGTAGGTAGGTACTGTTTTGGGCACCAGCTCAGGAGAACACTGAAGTATGTATCTATAGTTGATTATAAATGCCATTGAAGTCAGAGACTGCCATAATTAAGTATTTTCTCAGCTGATTTAACATATTTCATTCTGTTTGTTGTGTTTTCATTTCTTCAGATAGATCACAAAGAGTTGGGGTTTTTTCTCTTGCAAAACATTAGCTTACTTTTGTGTATGCCATTAAGTGAACTGTTATATTGCCGTAAAATACTACTTAACATACAGCATAAGGTTTATGCTATAAAGTATGGCCAACACTAGGAGATGCTGATATGTGGTATTTTCACTGTCTTAAAATTTCTGCATGTAATGAGAAATAGTTCACATTCATAGTGAAATAGCTGAAGGGCTGTTTTCAGGAATCCAATTACAGCAGGCTGCTCTCATGGAGCTTCTGCTTATGTAGTACACTTTGTCATCTACTTAGTAAAATAATCCTATCGTATTGGGCAGACACTGCAGTACTGTTACTTATCCTCTTGTGGACCCAAACCAGGCAGTCAATTTCGGCTTGGTGATAATACTATAATGGTCTAATTATTTCCGTAGTACTTAGAGTGGTTGGAGCAAACCTCATTTCCTTGTAGTGTTGTGTGCCATTAACTGGAATAACAGGGAGCCATGTAGAATACAATGGAAATTCCACACAGAAGAGAAAGCATTACTTACTATTACATAGTCATCTATAGTTTTGTTCCAGTTGTATCATAGTCTAATTGGTCTGTTTATTTCATTTTTATCAACAGCTGTTACATTGGAGATAATGCTCTGTCAGTATGTGCTGCAAATAGCGAAATAGGGCTTTTTATATTTAAACTTGTTTTAAGAGGCACATAAAGATATTATGTAGCCACAATTCTATGCTGAAGGGTTTGTAGTGATAGCCTCTTAACTCAACTTTGAAGGTGTTCATATGAGTGCTTTCCTGTGAAGATGAATGGCAAGAACATTGGCCACAGTAGACAGCAGAAATCAGAATTTACTAGTAAGAGTAATTCTTTTAGTTAAGCCTATGTTGGTATCACAATGATGAGGATAATCAATTTAACCTAAAATGATGTATCTTGTACAGAGTGAGATGTGTATCACTTCACTCTTTTATTTCGTCTGCAACTAACAGTGCTTTCAAATCGATATTGAACAGAGTATTTAAAAGACATTTTTGTCATCTCTACGCAAGGACAGATACAAGAAAACAGAACTGCTAGCGAAAACATAACTTTGCTGACTTTTTTCACTATTGAGACTGTGCAACAGATTAAGATAATTTTATTAAAACTGTGTTTTGATGATAATCATAAAATACACTGTATGCAACTCGAGGTATACCATGTTGGTTTTGCTCAAAACTCTAGGAGTTCATACAGTACATGCCAAATACTGAAAACTAGCAAGTCTAAATCACTTCCTGATGGTATGATTGCATTGGGAAGTTACAGGCTTGTGCTCTATGTTTCACATATTCTGATGGAAGGAACTGAGCAGCTTTTAATCCTGTTCAGGGACAAACTGATGAAAATTAGGATGTTAATTTGATTGTCTGAGCATATTAGAAACAAATTTATGACATGTATTATTTCTAATTTTTTTAATGGATATGGTAAGCTTTTCTTTTGATACCTTGTTATCTTTAGTAGCTTGTTATTTGAGAACAGATTTTTTACTGCTGATTGGGGAGAGAAGTAACTAATTTGTACAAAGAATTTATGCTAATTGTGAGGAATATGAATTTAGACTCACACTGATGTTGCTATAACACTTTTTATATATAGACCTTTCTTATTTAGGACTTGTTCCTTCATTTTTAGTATGGCTGTATGAGAAGGTTTCTTTTTTTTTTAGTATATCAAACTGAGTTTTTCTGTCTTTTCGGTTCTTCCTGCAGTAAGTTGTTAGAAATTGTCAGTCTTCAATATTGGAACATTGGTTGATTGAGGGTGGGTTTTTTGAACGGATGGCCTTATACATTTTTTCTGTGAGCTTCCTTGATTTACTGTTCTCATTCAAGTAATGCTATAATTTGTCAAGATTGGAAGACTTTCACATTCATAAAGGCATGTCATGATACTTACTAATTAAAAGATGATTCCTATGTACAGAGCAGTGAATTCTCAGTAAATAAACAAAATAATTTTCATCAGCTTGTTTGTATGTGTTGGAGGGTGGAATTGCTTAAACATTAATGTTAACTGTCTGCTGTGACCAGAGTAATTCTGTTTACATGTGTAAGAAATGAGACATATTTCAATGCAGTGCTTATCTTCTTTCTCTATGGCAATACCTACTTTTTGCCAGTTACAAGACTGTATCAGTAACCTCTCACATTAAAGGAAAGGTGATTGTTACCCAGTCCAGTTCGCAACAGTATTCTGTTCTTTTAAGACTTCATTAGAATTTAAAATTCAGTATCCTAAGATTCACCCTGACAGACTTTGGAGGTGTAAAGTGTGTAACTATCTTTTGTAAAACAGAGGCTATTTCAAATTGGATTTAGAGTCAAGGGCTTCCCGTCAGCTCTCAATTTTCTATCTGTGTGTTACCCAGCCTTGGAGTAAAGGTCATTGTAGGCTCCGTGGATGCCAGCAGGTGCGCTGGTGCATTGATGTACAGTACTGGTGTAGTCATGATGCAATATTTGCTTGCTCACCTGAGGGGTTCTCATTGGCCCAACATGAGAGCTTTCACTGCGTTGTGGGTAAAAAAGATCATTCACCTTTGCTTTCATCCTTGCACTTTAACAATGTGTTCTGGCAGTCTAATTTTAAATACCTAGATGATCCATAGTTTTGGATTATGTGGATTGTACAAACCCTTTGTTACCCGTACAAATTGAAAATAGACAATATATGCTTTAAATAGACTGGGTTTTGCTGTTACGTGCACTGCTTTTTTAAAATTGCCAGAAATTTGTCACTGAAGAAAGAATGTATCAGGTAATGTTATTCACCTGTTTAACTGGAATCAGAGTATTAAGAAAATTGGAGGTCAGGAACTAGCGATATACCCCAGGGGTCAATACTGG
>VYXH01011042.1:72637-89591 GCA_013397275.1 Burhinus bistriatus | reverse complement strand
ATATCAGATAGCTGATGACAGGGAAGAAATGTTAACACTGTAGTTTGAAAGTTTTTAACCCTTGCCTTTCATCATCTAACACTTATTCAATCTCATGCCCCTTGCTTCACTGCTTCAAAACCTCCCGTACATACCAAGGCGATGACCACAATGTAAGCTTGTGCACTGACTGATTAGATTTAATTAGATGGATACTTTGTTCGACTGATCTTTCAGCTATAGAAAGTATTGGGTTACTTAACCATATCGGTGAAAACATCGCTTGCACGTTTGAATGCGATGGATGTGCGACACTGTTCCACATTAAAAAGTGCAATAGTTGGCTAAGCTTTAATGGCTGAAGTGAGATCTATTTTAATTGAGTTTGCGTCCCTGGAAGATAGTCTCATTTTTCCCATTATACCAGTCAGTTTAGGGAAATGCGATGCCCCCGTGTATAATCCTTGTCCTGTCTATGTTCTTAAACAACCACCACTACCTTAAACTATTCTTTTAAAAAAAAAAAAAATAAAAAACAAATCTTGCTTCTTTCCAGTTTCGCCACTGTGTGTTCTTGCTGTTCGCACCCCACCGCCGGTCCTCGGCGCAGCGCAGCGCAGGCTGCTGTGTTTTCACGGGATCGGTTCCAGTGGCAAAGCACCAGCCCATCGATCAGGCGTCAAGCAGCCCGCGAGCGCACCGGCACGGGGGGCGGCAGCCCTCGGCTGCCGTCACCACCGGGGCTCTGGCACAGCCCGAGCGAAGGTTCGCAACTGAACTCATGGGCATCGTCGCCTTCCCACAGTTCAAGTATAATAATTAGTGCAAACCCCGCGCTCTCAAGGAGCTCCGCTGTTAATAAGAGCAAAGCAAAGCCGACGTACAACCGACTACTTTGAAAAAGTCTATGGGCTAGGTCAGCCTGGCAAAGAAATTCCTCGTACGGCTCTGCTGGCAAACGACTCTACTGTAACTGTACCTTGTACAAATAAAAAATGCTTTTGCCAATAAAGTTCATACTAGGTCCCCCAAAGCAACGGGTTGTTTTGACAGAAATGCCTTTAACACTAAGCCTTTTGCCAGTACACAAATGCTGTACACAAAATGACAAATTTAGAAGTAATACATAATGTTAGTACTTGAACTAAAGTTTCTGCTGTAGCCGTTAGTTTAAAGGCTAATTTGAAAGATCACGCTGATTCTACTTCTCCTTTGGATTTATCTTTTTCATCATTTATTGCTTTTCAGTTTATTGTTTGTTCTTCACCCAGACCCTGTAACTTGCGACTGAGATGAAGTCTGTTCAAAAACTTTCAGTTTAATTCAGTACTCAGAGCCACGCAGCCTACTGCTTTTAAAAAAACAGCTCCATATAATTATTATAATCTCAGTGATACCCAGAGCTCAGCTCCCCCTGGTCAATAATTAGTGTGATTGTGGCTTAATACAATTTTCTTTTTTTTCCCTGAAGCAAATACAATCTTTTTAGATCAATTTGTAGATTGTTACCCTAGAGGAGGACAACAATGTAAACAAATGCTTTTTTTAATACCATATTAACTCATTTAATTTGCACACAGATAAAAGCGTGAAAATATTTCGTTTCGCCGGCGGAGGGACAGCCTCGGACCCCGGTGAGCTCCGCTGCCGCTCGGTCTGGACTAGTGAATAAAAAAAAGAAAAAAACCCCACGCGAAACCTCTCTGCTGAAAATCAAATCCACATGCGGCGTTAGTTATTTATGCACCGAAAGGCCCCAATTCTTCGCCACAGCGCCGCTACTTTCTGCTCCAGTGGAACTAAGCTGCTTTAACCTGGCAGCCCCGAGGAAAGGGAATCCCTAGGTGGCATAGAGCCACCACCTCCTCCGCTGGCTGGGGGACAGTGGGCACGGCGGGAAGGTCCCAGGGTCCTGGCATGGCCAGGCTGCCAAACCAGCCCTCGGGAAGCGCTGGCAGCCCGCGGAGTGGCCTTGTTACAAACTCATCCCCATCTTGCACAAACTTCTCTACGGCCGGGCCAGCCTGGCCATGCAGCTCCTCCGGGTCCCCGGCCATTGCCGGTCCCACACTTGGCTCGTTCACAAGTCAAAAGTTGCCCAGGCTGGCGGCGCCTGCCAGACCACGTCAGATCTGGAGGAGGTTTCACTCCGCAGAGCCCAGCAGAGGACGTGGGATCTGAACACTGAATTAAGTTTATTAGGAGGAAAGGGAAGGCGAAAGAAGACACCAGGAGAAATGGGGCAAAGCCAACGATGCCCAAGAAACCAGGCAGAACGGGGCAAAGCCGAGGATGCCCAAGAGACCAGGAGGAACGGGGCAATGCCAAGGATGCCCAAGAGACCAGGAGGAATGGGGCAAAGCTAAGGATGCCCAGCTTGGGCTCTGCTACAAGGAGCGAAACACAACTTGTAACCACCAAACCTTGCTTGCTCCTCGGATGTATTAAGCAACTGAAGTTCCTAAGCCTCATTTCAACCGGGTTACTGCTCTCTTACACCAGCGCTGTGGGGTAAAGGCGATGACAAGCAGGCAAAATTAACTTTGCCTAACTTGAAGTGCAGAGGAGCCCAAGAGTCAGCTGCAAGCCCATCCCCTGCATCTGCCCGTGCTGCGAGGGCACGAACAAAGGCAGCAACTTACTGAAACTTCAATGTTACAAAAACATTGTACCTATAGGAAGAAGACGGGGCATGATTGTACTTAAAACGCAATGAGAAATGTGTGGCACTGACACATTTTCCCACCACCACTTCCCCTGCTCTTCTATGTACACATGTCTAATGACGGTTCTTAGCTTAATGATTTGGGGTTGAATAGGCTTTTCATTGCTCCACATATATAAGAAAGCAACATTGTGATGGACAAGGGAGAAAAGAGGGGACCTCCAAAACCAGACAGGACCCTGAATAACGAGGGACAAGCTAAGCGAGACATATTAACAAGTCAGTGTCGCAAAAATTTCACTTAATTGAAGAGGGATTCATAAGAGTACCATCTGGGAACACCTAAAGAGCCCTTCTGCAGGCTGGAACAAGAGCTTGCAAACGCGTCTTTGCCTAGGCACCTTGCACGTGACAGTACCTTGACTTACAGTGTAGCTCTGCCATAGGAGAATAAATTTGTTTACAACAAAATTGTGGGACTGCCTGCCTACAGATAGTTTTCTATATCCTGTTTGAAAAGTATACTTGGTATTTAATGGCTTTTTTGGGAGACAATATTCATCAGTCAACTGAAGCACATCATTTTGAATATCTCTGCAGCTAGGGAAGAATTGAAAATCTTGAAGGAGTCTCCCTGCTACAGCCACGTGCCTGTTCCTCCGCAAAACATACGGGTCTGGAAGTCCTGGGACACCAGATAACTTGGAGCAGGAGAATCATTCCCACGTGGCTGTCTGAAACACCGTTTTGCCACAGGGATTTTGCCCAAGGAACGTTCAGATCTCAGAAACTGAAGGGGAGGCCATGTCGTATGCTCTCTTACCAGTATAACCAGTATCAAACCTGGACAACTCACCTCAGGAATTAATATAACTCCTCGAGACCATTCTGCAGGAGGCTGCTGTTGCAATTTACTCCTGGTTTGCGGGGTGGGAAACTGAGGCACGCGTGTTTGGGATCAGAGTCTCAGCCCCAGAGGGGCTTCCCGAGCAGCCAGCGTCCCCCCGCACACCTCCGTGCCGCATAACACGAGTCCAAGTACCACGATCCTCCCCGAGCAACGTGCCCAGGACGTCTGCGGCCAAGGCATGATCTAAAGCCAACTTACTGGTGTCCCCAGCCACTGCCGCTACCACAAGGCCACGTTTCCGCTATAGATTACGCTCTGACCATTAATCTTTAAAAGAGCAGAATTTGCCGCTAATGCAATCGGAAACGACGGTAAGAAAGGCTCCCATTAATGAGAGCCAGCTTAATATAACAACCGACTTCTACATTTCTTATCTGAAAATACCTCCCCTGGAAGCTGTGGATACATTACGGGCTTAAAAAGAATTACTAATGCATTAATTCTTGTCAGATTTGTAGTGTCCTAACCCACAGCTGCTTCACCCACTGACCTGGGTAACATTAGTGAGAACTATATAATTTAGTAAATGAGGGCCCGACTGTGCACCGTGCTCTTGGGCTGTTATTTGGTCCCGGTGTGAGCAAGGGATACCCGCTCAGGCACTGAGATTATCATTAAACAAATTTCTAGGATCTTTGGTCTGAAAATGAAACACTTTCCTTCTTTTCTATTTTGTGTTTACGCTAAAGCAGATCTACGTGTGTACTTTTATGTAGTAAAAGCAGTCGTTCCTCTTTATCCTGTGTGAATCCGGGTGGGCTGACGTTAAAATGGCAAGTGTGGAGTGGAGTAAAAGTGCAGTCGGGGTTTGGGGATTAAACGCTGACTTTGGGAACACACTGAAAATCGTCCTGTGTTGTGGCAAAAAATGATTAAGTGGATATTTGCAAACGCGTGGGTTCTCGGGGAGCCAACTGGCTGGGGATGAAGGCAGCTATCGTACGCACTCCTGCGGGATCCCGGCGTTGCACACGCATGTGAGCGGATCGGCTCGACTCAATCTGGGAACCTTTGCAGCCCCGGTCCCGAGAGCAGCTGTGCCGCTGCCTATTCCCTAAAATAACCGGTCCGTGCATGGGAAGACCATGAAAGCCCAACTCCTTCCCCGCCACAAGGCAGAAACAGAGTCTCTTCCATCACAGGAAAGGAGAGAACATCCTGACAAATGCCTGCGTTTTGGACGGGTGACAAAGCTGTCATGGGAAAGAGGCGGCAGCTCCCTTCGGAGACGGGAGGTGGGGAGCGGGATCAGGAAACTTCTGAGCTCTTCTGGCAGCCCAGGTCTGGCGCCGGGCCACCAATCCCCCACTCCTCGCGGCAGATCAGTGCTTAAACACAAGCAGATTGACACCGAATGCTTGGTGGCTGCTCGGTGGTTCCTATGAAATAAATTTGGTATTCGCAGACCTGAGCCCGTTGGAGAGGTTGCACAACCCATATTCACCTCCGTAATTAGCACAGCTTGGTACCTCGTGGGCTCTTTCTGCACAGACCGAGTCCCAGCTCAGCCTGGAAAGTCACCTCTCCCACCGGCTCCCAGAAGGTCCCTGCAACAGCCTGGAGAAACGCCTCGGGGGACACGCTGCAACACCTCCTTATGGCTGCTGGGCTGGCCCTACGGCACCCTCTGCCGCTATCCTCACACGCATCATTCACCTCTCTGTATATAGAGATCATATGGGAAAGGGGCTGTGTACGTACACGGAGGGTTGGGAGGAAATTAAACTGGAACGGGGACAAAGATCTCTTAAAGCACCGTGTTGCGTGCCCCGTTCTTGGGTTCTGTAAATCGTGACCTGCCATATGTTAACCTGATACAGTCCTCCACATGCACCTCCCCGCTCCAGGAGCTCCTTCCCCCGTGGGGAGATGATCAACTGCTGGCGTTCCCAGGTAATTGGAACATTTGAGTTCCGCTCTCCATAAAAATTGTCAGGATTTCATCTTACTTACCTAATTAGCCTCTGCTTGGAGCTCCATCAGGTGCCTGGCCTCACGCCTGCTTTTAGGAGTCTCAATACCAAACATAACCAGGGGCGAGAGGCGTGCACCCCCGGAGAGAAAATGAGAGCACCCAAATTCATTGCCTGTACGGAGGTACGTGCTGCTTACGGCTTGCAGAAGTAGCAATATACATGCCTGGATAGTAATTTTACCTGGGTTTATTGATTAAAAAACAGACCGTTTCCCTTAATTCCTGAAGTTTTCAGTATGTTCTTTAATGGCGCGGTTTGATTTATGACGTTAATGGCATTCCTGTGCAAACACTGGATTTCCAGTTTTTAAATATGCATATGAAAGTGTTCTAAGAAGAAATATTTTCATAAATGTTAATATTAGCAAAGTCACCATTACCACTAAGTAACGAACTTCATATGGATGGTTTCATGGGTGTTTTGTTCTTAATTGTTTTTAAAACTTCAGCATACGCCTGCTGCTACCGGCCTGATGCCCCACTGTCTCATTCCACTCTCTGACCGTGCAAGCTCCCAAGTTTTTGCTGGTATAAAACTGGAATAACATAGCGACGGATCAGGCCCTAACACAAAGAGTACACTGTATACATTTTTATTGTATAATTTATTGTTTTTTCCACTGAGCTGGCTATATTGTTTTATCCATTTGCGTGACAGGATGTCTAGGAAACAGCTGAAAGAATTATTTGCAGTGAATTTAAAACACACTGGATTAGAAAGACGCAGACACAAAAATCTTTGTTAAGCAAATAACAGGGTGCTACCCTTGTGTCAGATTGGGAAACTTAACTCCTTCGTATCATAAACTGCACGTATGATAGGTACAACAGCTCTGCCTCCTTCATTGTCTGCGCTGATGTCCCTGACCTAGCTTTACCCTACGGGAAAGCTAGGCACTCGGTCAAAGCCAGGTCCCCGAGCTTTCCCAGGACACCAGTGGGCAGAGAGCAGACAAACAGCCTTCCTGTTCCAAACACGGCTCTGAGCATGGGTTGGAGCCGTCTTCTCCAGCTGCATCCGTCTCTCCCCACCGATGAAAAACACACGCACGTGACTTGTTGGGACTAAACACCTAACTCTGAGAAAACCAAAGGAGGATTTCCCTTTCAAACCCAGAGGATAAATCGCATTAAATTAAAGAAAACAATCAGGTAAGAACGAAACCACAGATACCATCGTTGAGAAAACAAGAAGAGATGAGCCGAAAGGCTGCAGAAAGGCAGGAATTTCGGAGGTAGGCTCCAAAACCTGATGTCAGGACTGCAAGTGCAATGGTCCAGTGCAAGCAGGGGGTACAAATAATGTGATTTTTCACCTATTGCTGCACACACGCAACAAACAAGTCCCCGAGGGTTAGCTTGAAGGTGGAGTGGCCTTTCCTTCAGGTCTACAACATTTTGTGAGTTTCAGCAGGACAGTGGATATTATTTATACATCATTTCTGGAGGTCTATCATAAGGAAGTGAGCCCTCAAATCATTTTCATGCTGTCTCACTGCTTATAGCCGAGACTGAAAGCCACGGCCATGGTCCATTTACTGCTCCTGAGAGCCTTCCTCTGTGGCCAGCGATAACCTACCAGAGGACACGGACACACCGAGTGGCATTAGCGCAGGGTGTAGTCATCTGCATCTAATACTGAGATCTTCAGAGCCACTTGGTGCTTGCATTTCAGATGGGAACATTCCTCATAGGTTTAATTAGACCAGGACTTCCATGAACTCAAGTGTCCTGGGTCTGGGACACAAGGAACAAGATCCCACCTGAGCTCTTTGCCGTTGTGCAGCACCCAAACTCTGCACCCTAAAGGGACCTACGCCAGCAGCGCGCTGTTCGGTGGCTGACAAATATACGCATATATTGCAAACAAGCAATAAGCCGAGGGTTACAGTGTACTTGTCTCCAAGAAGGTTTCTCCACAGTTAATGCTTAATCAAACTTGTTTTAACCGCTGCAAGTTATTGGCTGGGAATTTTATTTACCGTCGACGTCCATTTTGATCTTTTTAAAAAAGAGATCTGTATTTGCGTCACTGAAAAAACATCCAACAATATTGCTTAAGACTTCAATAATCCTTAGGCTTGTTTCCTTTTAACCCAGAAAAGGAAGCTTTTGAAACAGTAACACCAACATTTACAAAATCCAGGGTTTGACATCCACTGACTAATTAACCCTCACACATTATTGCCATTTCATGGAACAGGAAGCTGAAACTCAGGCAAGTCCCCAAACCCCCCAGCAGGTCAAAGGCAAAACTGGGATCAGACTTCATAAAAGCTGATTTCTCCACTAGACGTAGGCTCCACATCCAACTTTATGAAAGTCATTGACGTTTTGTATTTGTATCAAATTAGAGTCGACTTTATAAAGTGTAAGAAAAGTCATCCTAACGGCTACTTAATTTCCTCCATTGCTATTCACAGCAGCCCTGCAAAAAGTCAACCGTGTATTACACAACAGTGTAGGTTTGGTGGCAAGGGTTTTAACAGGCTGGACAGTCAATATACATCGAAAATAAAACATATGCCAGACTCTGAACTATGGAAATCACAGAAGCCAACGGAGTTGTGTTGTGTTACGCTAGCCAGGAATCTAACTCAATAGCTGGTACAAATATATACTAAATAAAAAATGGCAATGAGCTCTGCTGCATAAATAGCATCTCTCTACACTGGCATACTACCCACCAGCAATCGGTCGCTGAGAGAGAAATGAAAGCACGCTTTTGGCATTGTCTGGAAAAAATGTGACTGCCCAGAAAAACGAGATCCAAATACATGCCTCTCCTTGTGCAGGCAGTCATGCACAATGTGTTAGAGAAGTTCTGTCTGTTTGGGTTTTTTTCTTTCGGGTACCTCATCAATTCTGCAGATAGGTATGACAGCACCACAGCAAAGACTGAGGGCTGTATGTTATAGCTCCATGACTTGTGATGTGAAAATGAAAATGCCACTGGGGGTACCTGCTCTAGAAATGCAATCAAACTGGCAACAGTAGGTAGGGGACCAAGTTAATTTCCTACAAGTTCTTGTCCAAAATCCTACCTCCAGTCCAAGTGCTGCTTTTGGGCTCCTCTTTGGAGCAGGGATACCGTTTTTGTTGCTGTGATGGAACAACCCAAGCTTGGAAGCAAGTGCTTCACGTGGTCCCAGACCTTAGAGCAGGTCAGCACTTCACCATCCTTGGCTTTCAAAACATCTTTTTCTTTTCCCCTCCAAAGGAAATTAGGAGGTTCACACACCCTTTAACTTACTTGCAGAGATTGCTCACACAAGCCATGCCTCTGTTTAGAAGGTGAACACCCCAGACTCTCCCAGGGACAGAAGCAACACGGTTTTAAAACAACTCTCCCAAGCCACAAAGTCTGCAAACAAGTTCAGATATGGATAACTGATGTCCACCACCAATTTCTCCCAGTTTCTACAAGCTCTGGACCAGACACTTCAAAACTACATTTGTATAAGAGAGCTCAAAAAGTGGTTGTAAGATCCACCACACCACAAAGAGGTGGGAAAAAAAATACATATAAAAAAGAAAATGTGCAATAATCAGAAGCCATTTCAGCTTCTTTCCCTTCCTCTGTCACTCCTCTTCTTCTCAGAAAGATGAGTTGTTCCACAGCCACCAGAGCAAACAAAGCCTCGTTTCCTGAGGATTTGCATCGCATGTCTTCATTCCTCCCAGGACAACATCCTGCGCTTCTCCCCCAACTCCTTTATGATTCATCTTCCCCTTCCCTGCGATTCCTCCCTTCCCGACCTCTGGCCCTCACATCTGGAGCAAGAGGCAGCTTGCGTGTGGCTGCTTCCAAGCTTTGCGCCTGCCGACGGCCGCGCCGGACAGACAAAGGTGAGGCTCACCCTGCTGACATTCCTCCTGGGAGGATATGGATGGGGGTGTCTCCTCCCTGCTTAGCCACCATTTTCAATGAAAAAAAAAAAAAAAAAAAGTAGAAACTTGGTCTCTTTGAGAGCTTTTATCTGTCTGTCATACTGGAATGAAATTAGCCAAAGGGATAAATGTTATGTGAGCATTACCTACAGACAGAGGGGAAGCTGTTGCAGAAACCAAGCTAAAATATGAAAGAACTGAGAGGCACAGCTGGGGAAACCACTTCCACTTCACAAATTATCCCAGTCCCCAAAAGACTGACCGGAGTGAGTCCCTGGGTCTGAATTTAGCCGCTTGCAACATGCCCTGTCCCTGCAGCCCACCAGCACCCCTCTCTTCCAACAAAGGGAAGAGCGCACGAGCTCTTCGATGCAAATCCCTTGAAGGCCGTTTCCTTGCCCCAGGAGGTGCAGGGATTCAGGTTCACGGCTTAGGGAAAGGGCTACTCCTTACAGCTTAGAAATCAAGGTAAACGGAGCTGCATTCACCCCAGGTACAGAACAGCGAGGGCTAGTCTCCAAAACATCGGCAACTTCAAAATGTCTTTCAGTGGCAACCTGACAAGGTTGTGTTTCAACAGGAATATGTTATCTCTCTTTCCAAGGCTGGGCAGGACACTTCCTAACAGACAACTCAACAGGCCCTAACAAGTGATTAAATAAGTTAGGTTTTGGGGGTATTTTTTTTTTCCTTTTTCTGTTCCAACACATAAAGCCTGTACTCCAGAGTCAGTTGAAGCAAAGACCTTGCTCCAGCAGTGCTGATAAGGACAACACGCCCTCACAGGTGGAGCTCGTGGGCAACGAGCTGGATGGGAAGGCAGATATCACCGCAGAAGTAATGGCTTCGCCCGCACCAATGCCAACAGCGCGTTTCTGCTGGAGGAACAGGATCAAGCGTGGAAGGAGCCTTTGCCACGCAGTGGGCCGAGGATGGTTTATGGGGATGGCAGAATGGATGTGGTTAAAATTTTAATCAGGATGACATGTGTTGTTGACATATGGCAACGCACCACCATCTGGATTCAGAAACAGACCTGGGTTTTCAAGCTGTTGCTGGCCAAAGCCAAGAACATTGCTGAGGTGCTAGGTCAGACTGGCTGGGAAGGGTTCTGCCAGCAATCCCTCTTGACACAGTATTGCTTTCATTAAAGCAGCCTGCCTGCCTACCCATCTGAGGTGAACGAGGGATAAAGTCCATGAAAGGTGGAAGAAACAGCGAGAGAAAAGGTCAAAAAAGGAGTTGAGCTAACGCACCCACTTTCTGCCCTGCTTCAGCTTCTGCAGCGCACTCAGGTTACTCAACTGCGGCCACTCGTTTTGTGGTCTTCTAGGGTAAGCAATGTCTTCGGCTCTCGGCAGGAGCACTGCAGTTCAGTGCGAGGAGTTTCTGCCTGCCTCCCGAGCAGCAGGCATCCAGCACAAGAACAAAGCACCTGAGGTTCAACTCGCTTAACCATTTCGTTTCCACCACCACAAGCCAAGCATGTGCGGAGTTACCTTCAGCCAAAGGAGGAAGGAAAGGAGAGAGGGGGGAAAATGTAAGCCACGTTTCTGTAGAATGATCAAACAAACTAACAAAAGCAAACGAAAAAGAAAATTCCAAGACCACTCTTAAAGGCTTAAAATGTCGAAGCAGCTAACGTTTTATCCTAGCAGAATTCCTCTGGGATTAGCTTGGCTTTCCAGGCATAATAAAGTGTTTTAGAGTTCCTTTATTTTACCCATCCCATTTCTCTTTTTTATTTGCATAACACACTCATCAATTAGTGCGTCTCTGTTTGCTCTCAAATCCAGCGCTCATGGCTAAAACTACAGCGCAAGAGAGACACCCAATAAACTCCTGCACGTCGTGAGCCCTTGCCTCGCCCGCATCGGATATTCCGCTCATTTGGAAGGTTCGACTCTCGGCTTCACTGACCTGAATGCAAGTTGCAGGGGGAAAGGAGAGGGGCTCAGCATCTCTGAAATTTGGCTCCAAATCATTATGTTGCCATGAAACATGCCTTAGCCTAACAAAAGCCACGGATTCGGATATACCGGGAAGCATTACACTGCGTAATGTCTTACTCTGCGGACAGGCCGAGGAAGCGACTCGCGAGCCAGCCTGAGATCAACAGCAGGAATTCCTCTTTCCTTCAGTGAAGGCAGGCTTTCATCCTCTGTCTTCAAAGGGATTACCTATAAAATTCTCAACTACGAGACGTGTGTAATTTCAGTCTAACTCCAGAGAAAGAGTAAAAATGAAATTCTAGAGTTCACGTGTGTGTCTTAATAAGACACCCTTCCCCAAATGCTGCTCCCCAAGAAGGAACTGAGATGGCACCATTACCTCCACCTTTCTTTTGTTTTGCTTAATGTTTGAAAACTCCAAACTTCAGAGCACAAAAGGATGAATTTATGATCTAGGAGGCATCTAAGTGCAAGCCCTAAGAACAGCAATGCAATTAACAGCTAGCATATGTGCCAATTCCTCCTTTTGCAATGCAAGAATACAGCTATATTTTAAAGTTTTAGTAAGCAGTATTACAGAGGACGGATCCCACATAGCACTTTCTATTATAAATTTAAATATGAATGGGAATTACATCACATTTTATTCTACTTCAAGTTCATTTTTGGAAAGCCACAAACAAGCTGGAGATTAACATCAGTCATCCCAGACTTCAGACAGCACTGCTACAAGCTGGGAAGTATAGATATTAAAATTTACGTTCACCAGTTGCAAAACTATTAGCTAGTTTGGAATTCACATACATATTTTGTGCATATTCACCCTAAAAAGCCATAACGGTACGTTCTGCATGTCAATATAAAATTTGCAATGACTCCCTTTTAGATATTAATTTCAGTGAAATAGTTAGCCCTAGTGCCTGGAGAACGCAATATTAAAAGAAGTATTTTATTTCTCAATCTATATAAAGAAGAGAACTATTCCCTTGAAAAATGTCCCCTTGATATGTTTCGTAAATAGGTTAATACAATTTGAAATTAAACTTGATTCTGCGGCATGATATTATAATGTCAGAAATGCATGCCAGAGGAAAAGCTGGCATTAATCATCGATTCCAGAATATAGTTACTATTTCACCGTAAAGCCGTAATGCCCACAGAACGTTACACAGTCCACACGAACAGGAAGATGCGCGCCACCCCAAAGACTTGCTGTCAAGAGCTTAACAACTAAGCCCCGCGAACACCCTGCACTGCAGGCTGTGAGAGCGGTGCCATTGACTTCCATCACGGTGCCGGATCCGAGCCGTGCGAGGCTCATCAGTTCTCTGGCCGTGCACGCTCAGAGGATGAAAACAAACAAAGCATTTTCAAAGGCTCACACAAAAATTTAGATGAGTTAAAAGCCTAGTTTTTTAAAAAAGCCTCTATATCCCAACCTTACACTCTCTTGGATTTTGTTTAAAGCTGGGGGGCGAGAACATCTCTTGGAAAAATTAGAAAGTGATTATGATTCTCTTTTGGCTTTTACTTTAATGATCAAAGGTTTACCCCAAAGTTGTGTTTTACTTCTGTTATTTTACAAACATAAAAATCTCAAGGAAAACAGAGCTGGATGCATTATTTATTCAGCCACCAGCCCTTAAATATCACTTACCAAGGCACAGCCACCTCACCTTTCTCCTCAGACATCCACACCCCCACTTATCCACTTTCCTCCATTTTAACCTTGTGTCAATGTTTTCTATCTTCTTTTTCCTTTCTCTCTTTCTCTCTGCTTCCCTCTCATTCTTACTACAGTTATTACTTAACCTTCAGGTACCCACTTAAGCAACCCACCAAATAGCAATAATGATCACACAGAGTCAATAGTGTGGTACGTAATCACCTTGCCTACTGTGTTAATGTCAGTTATCTTTTGCTAATGTACATGACATGCTTTATCTTTGCAGAGTGGCAAGAGCGAATTACTGTTTGTTTGGGATCAGCTATTGTTACTGCACCTGGGCTTTTTTTCAATTCTTAAAGTGGTTTTTTGAAAGTATAAAAGAACACGTTAACACATAAAAAAAAAAAAGAGAGAGAGAGGGAATACAAGATTCTCCTATCACATCCATGCACACTCATCCCTGAAGATGATGGGGTTACACTGGTCCAATGATACACCTGTGACACCCACACTGTGTAACAGCTTTAACTGTGCCGTATCATTGCCTGGATGCTACCCGGAGACAGGGCACACCACTGTGCTTCCCTGCAAGGTATTTTTTTTCACCCCTTATTTACCGCTTTTTTGTTGTTTGGGGGTTTCGGTCGTTTGATTTTTTCCGATAGCTTTCTTATTTTTTTTAAAGTAGCGAAAGCTGGGTCTTTCCCAGGGAAGAGCACACCACGCAGAGGGACGTACTGCAAAGCTGGACACCGGACAGAGAGGATACATTGCAAAGCTGGATCTTCCCTGAACCCTATGTGCCAAAATGGTAACCCAAGGCAAGTTAGGTCTCTGGGTGTAAAGCTCATGTAATTTGTATGAACTTCTAACGCTCTCCTGGCCGTAAAGCCACAGCTCCAGAGCAGGCAAGCAGAGTCCCGGGTATTTCCCTGCCTGCTGGGGAGAGAGTTTGCTCTGAGAAGCCAACTGCGGGGCAGCAGCGGACCCTCTGCGGCGCTGCAGTCACCGGTGGAAGTGCAGTGGTTGAGTCACTTACACGGTAAGTGTAATCTGCAAAGAGAGATTCTCAGAAATGTCCTCTTCGCACTTTAGCTCACTTTTATCATACCACGGGTATACCCAGCCAGCTCCACAGAGAGAAACAATCCAAATACACCGAGGGAAGAATAACTTATTTTACGTTTCTGAATCCTGTAATAATATTTGCTCTGAAGGTCTCCTATTCCCTCTACCAAAGGCAGAGAGGGAAAGAGGAAGAGAAAGGGAGCGAGTGTGTGGATTCACCTACACAGAGAAACACATGCGTTTTACATGATGTCAAACCCTTATCTGGCCTTAAAAAACTGGCAGAACAGTTGACTTCTTTATAGCGTTAGACCATTAAAGCTACAAAACCTCAATTAAAAAACTGCCAGAATATTTTTTTACTCTGTTCCACAAGGATATAAAACCAGTTATGAGGAAAAAAAATCTGCTTTTTACATGGAAAGTCCAAACCATAATTACTGCCACACTTAATGTTACTGCACACCAGGATGACTCTAACTCCCATATCATTATTTTTTATTTACTATTTATTTTGCATTTCTATTCTGTACTTGATAAGGCATAAAAAATCCAAATTAAATAATATAACATATCATTAATACGGTTTATTTTCCCCAAGGCCACAAACACACCGAACCAGTTTGTTTACCCTTGGTTTATTCTCGCCTGTAAGCAATCCGGAGCAGGGACAATAGCAAGGAGCGGTGCACAGCATGACTGGATTCAACCCAAAACAATACCTTCTGCGGCTACCTGCATCCCCCGCATGAAAAATCTAGCAACCATATTCCTCAAAAAAAAACCCTAAAAAACCTGCGGTAGGCTTTTATGATAAAGTAACAAGAAGACACAGGGCCTTTATTTCTCTTTGGCAGGTCAAATTTGAGATACAGCACGAGGACCATGCTTGCTTTTATTGTATTTGCCCTCTTCAGACAGATTTCAAGATGCAGTCCCAGAAAGGTCTCTGGTTTAGATCTTGGTGTTTATCTCCCGCAGCAGTTATCTGCCTTAGGAATATACAGACTTGATAAGAGGGATAAATCCAACGGGAGCACTAAGAGGATAGTAATCAGCCTATGCTCCACTGGATTTTGATCCGTTTGGGGGGAAATCAAGCTGCCTCGATGAGATGTAGAAGATACGAAAAAATGAAGATAGAAAAGGTTTGTGACCATTAGTTTGTGCTCTAGGAAGAGGCAATTTTGGAGCTGAAGAAGGTTGTTTCCCATTCTTTGTAAGCACGTCCACCACCACTCGGCAGGGAACAGGAGTTGAGCCCTGTTCCACACGGTCCCCCCAGGAGCGGTCTTGCCCTCCTGTCCTGCACCGTCCCTCCAGCAACGCTCTCCCGGCCGGTGGGAGGACCAGGAGATGTTAAGGCACTGCTTTGAAACCAGAAAGTTCTCAATACGTGTGGGCACATGGCGTTTCTCCGACGCGATGGCCATACTTGTCCTGGCTGGCTTCCAACTCTTGTAATTACATGCTGCTGACCCAACGACCCCTCGCAGTTTCCATAGGCTGTGTTAGTTTTCACTTCCTATTGTGTTGCTTTGCACTTTCCAAGAGTAGCCATGTGCAGCCCCAGGGACACCTGTGTTTTGCAGATGAAGCTATGGAACGCCGCTTACCTTCTCTCTCAGGGAAGCTTAATTAACGTACTACTGTAAAGTTGGTTTGGTGCTAGGAGGTGCGACGACAGTGTAAGATCAGTAACGACAAACCCAGCTAATGCTGGTTATTTTAAGAGGAAAACCAGTGTTTCACGTAGGTTCTCCTTCTTTCAGAGATGCACCATGAAAAAAAAAAGAAGGGCTTTTTTTTCTAGAAAGACTTTTTTTGCACCGATTCCAACCCCTCTGATGGCCCCAGTTCAGCGGCGTGCAGCTCTGGGTGCTGCCTCGTCCATTTGTATTCCGAGGGGAGAGGAGTTACAAGAGAAAGCAGGACGTGCGAGGCAGGTTGGGGATCTGCTGCAGGGAAGACAGGGTTAAACCAGCCCTGAGCACTATGGAGCATGTTTGAAGGAAGTCTCACAAAAGTAATTTTAACTCCCTCCGTCTCGCCCGCTCGCTCCCTCCCTCCCTCGCTCTCTCCTCCCCGTCTTCTTCCCCCCGGTTGTACATTATTCCTCATGCTTTACATTGTGGTTATATTTATTCCTTGTTCCATTGAAGCTGTATATTAAAAGTGCCAGTTCCGAGCTTCTGCTGTACAAGGGGAAAGAAAGGAAGAAAAAAAAAAAATAAAAAAGAAAGGGAAAAAAGTGCTGGTATTCAGTTCCTGTGAGCTCTTGCTCACTTTGAGCACTGTTCCTATTACACAATAATGTGTTATTTTGTTGAATTTTGGCATCCATCTAGCTTGCCTGGTCAGGAGCCAAAAAATTAGAGTGTGTCAGTCCACCAGTTCCTCTGCAGAGAAGCGCTCCCCTCGCCCAGCGCGTGCTCCGCGCTCCTGGCCCCAGGCCAGCAAGGGAAATCCATTTTACATAAAGAACGCACAGAGCTCAAGTGCTCCGAGACTTTTTACCTACTAAAATAACTTTATGGACAAGTGCCAGTCTGCGAGACACATGCGGCAGGGAACATTTGGCACCAAAAACAAGGTAAAGCGCGCTCCCGCCGAGGTACCAAAGTTTTTTCAGAAAACGAGGAAATGGCTGTCAGTGCCGTCGTGGCACGTCACGTGACTTGGCACCGCCCGCCCCATTGGCCGGCCCCGCAGCCGAGGCAGCCGCCATGTAAGGAGCGGAGAGCTTCGCCCCTCGCTGCATTCTTAAAATGGCGGACCTGCCGCGCGCCCGGCGAGGCGAGCCCAGCCCCAGCCCCAGCCCCAGCCCCAGGGCTTGCTTTCCCCC
>VYXH01011042.1:37306-72072 GCA_013397275.1 Burhinus bistriatus | reverse complement strand
CCTCCTTCCCCCCTCCGCTGAAGTTTTTATAAACCTTTGCAGATTTGAGTAGAAACAGATTTCTCACAACTTGCTCTGCGTCTCGATTTCACAGCTCAGCATACACTCAGGCACTGTCAAAAGCTTGACAGCGTTCCAGGGAAAATATTAACTGTAAACTTTCCAACAGGAATTGAAGGCGCACACACGGCTCCCGTCAGGATGTCCCCTCCGCCACGCGCGGAGAAAGCGATGTTTTCACAGGTTCCCAAAGCTCCCGCCGCCGCCAAAGCCGCCACGACCCCCAAGATGGTCCCCGCTTGGCCGCAATTAAGAGGGACGCCTCTTCTCCGGCGATGAAGCACGCCGCCCGCCTCGCAGGCCGGACCCGTTGGAACACTGCATGCTCTGATGTATAAATATTTGCCTCTGGCTAAAGTTCAAGCAGCCCTCTGTGGCTGCCAGACACAACAGAAAACCAACATCCAAGGGAAAGTGTTTACTGCAGCACTGGCCAAAGCCGCGACTGCCAGCGAGCAAGCCACTCGCCTCGGCCTGGCCCGCGGGCGCTTATCACAAAGTACCTGGCCGGTCGCCACCCCGCGCCTGCCACCCTTCCCGGGAAATGGTTAATTTATTTAATACGCCCCTGCGCCCTCGACTGCACCCAGGGCCTGGCATGTGGGGCCTGTGGTGGGGCGGAGGGTGAAGATGTCTCTCCTCGAGGCATTAACCCTTCGTTAAGTGAGTGTCGCTAATGCCACCGGTTCGTTCCGGCACGCTCTGCCGGGCCCCGTCTCTGAAGTTGAGCTGTTATCTTGGCCTCGAACGCGCGCACGCGCACACAAAAACTTGCGACCGGCGACTCCTCTGCAGAGCCAACTGCCTGTGCGCACTGGAAGGAGACAACAGGAAAGCGGTCGCACACGGGATGTCTTTCAGCAGCAAAAAATTAATAGATTTTGAAATACACAGCGCTAGCCGGTGATGCAACGCTGTTTAAGGGATACGAAAATAAATTTTCTCACCCCTCTCCCACCCTCCAAACCAAACATTACTTAGAATCTTCACCAAATAAGGGTAGCTAAATCCAAGTAACTCAACCCATGAATCAGCAGCTTCAGATATTCATAAAATCACTGCAGAAAGGTAAGGAAAGGAGGAAAAAAAACCATCCAGGGAAACCCTACAGGAGGTCTGGCTGTGATCAGGGCTGCTATCACTGCGGTCATCCTTGAAACGGCTTCCCAATACACCAATAATCGTGGTGTTAAAATGCGGTAAATGAACAGGCCAAGACCTTGCCCATCTGACTCGCTCCTGCTGTAAATGAAACAGACTTTACTATGAACAAACAGGAGAAACTATGTTTTGGGCAAGCATCTTGAAGAAAGAAAGAATGTGGAGTTAGGAAGGAAGGAAGAAAAGAAGGAATGCAAAAAAGGCAAGCAAGCCTTAATATTGTAACTCAACAAAATGTGAAGAGCGTTATACAAATAATTATTTTGGTGTTGCCTTTAATATACGCATTCAATCCACTGAAACATTTGACTTTTGTCACGGATTTTATCTACTAAAGTACATGCTATTTAGAAAGTTATTTAGTTTGCTATAGCTCTAAACTGGAAGAAAAATCTTTACTCCTTATCCCTCTTAGTCTAGGTTTAAAAAGTTGCAAATTCACTATAAACCCCCACAAATAATCTATCAACTAATCCCATTTTCTCCTCCCTTTTCTTACGAGAGACAGGGGAGTTAATAGAGAAGATCTGATGAAAATCTGAAATTTCTTATGACATTTTCTTATTTAATATGAGTCTTAATGAGTCTGCTCGCCCTGTCCAACCAGAGGGCAGCCCGCAAGCGGTGGGTGATGTCAGTGCCGTCGATCTCCTTTAGACCTAAGCAGCCCAGCACTAATAGTATCAGGACGGGCTTCCAGGAGGCCCAAGCGAATCATGTGAAAGAGGATCACAGAGGAATGTTCTGTTCCCACTGTGAACAAGACAGAATTAACTCTGAGATGCTTCCTTCTGCTGCCCTGTTTGTCCGAAAGGTCAAGACGATTAGCTCTTATATACGCCGAACCGACCGTCAAAACAAAATGTATGCTAAACCTTCATCTCTCGTAAACAGACAAGAAGACACACTTCGGAAGGGTCATTTAAGATACGTTTAAGGTGTTGTGAGTTACGATTTCTCATTCTGCTTGTTAGCTGCCTGTTAACTTTTTGTTATTTCAAGAAGATTCAGGGAGGTATTTCTGAAACACAGTTACCTTTTTCTGGTAAATATAAAGAAAGAAACAAAGAATGTGGACAGAAGAAAGCAAGCCTGATGTTTAAGTCATCATGCATTTAAAAAAACCCAAGCCACTACACTGGAAAGCTGAATTCATTATGACAATTATTCCATCAGGCGGATTTCTATGGAAATACATACATTGTTTACCACAGTGAGGATTCCTTTACCAGTCGTATCTTTGAAGTCCAAAGATTAAAAAGCAGATACACTAAAAGCATTAAAATTGTCCAAGTGCTTTGATACGGTGTTTGTCTCCATTATGCAGAAGAAAAGGTACTTACCAGATCTTAATTGACTATATATTTAAGAATGATCATAGCAACATATTCAGCATATTACCAACGGGTATGAAATGTTACACCCAATAAACGTTGTGTGACACGTACCTAATGGGTATTCTATCATGTTCAAAGAGTATAAAACAAATACAGAAAAAAATTTCATCCAATTGTATCTTTTTCATTGAGTATCAATGTAAATATAGACTGAAGCAATCAAAATGCTGGAAATATAAATATTCCTTTTAAAGCCACTGAATCCATCACTTTACTAGGAAAGGCTTAGCTATGTTATTTGCAATTCCCTCATTGCACAACAATGTACATTACTGTCTGTAAGCTCTAATTTGGCATGGCGCATCATTAATGACCTGAATGGTGGCTGTTTCACACATACATATTTAATTACAACAGCTGAACAAATTACATATTTATGCTTTATAAAGGGGATTGCCAGTCTAATTCATTTGCTATGCATGCAGGTACAGGGCTCCATCTGCAACAGCATCTGCACAACAAGAGCTAACAATTATCCATTGTAAGTGAGTGAGTGTATCTGGTGAAACCTGTAAGAGATGCAATCGTATTAACCACTTCACTGCCTACAAACTAGTATTTTCTCAATGGACCACAATATTTTAAATAATTTATCAACAATAATACTACTTTGCATTTTCACAACATCCCTCATCCGAACATCTCTGGGCACTTTATATGCTATTAAAAATTAAGCCTTAAACACTCCTGCGAGGACAGTAGTTCTTATCCCAACAGCATATACGGGGAAAGGAAGGCACCCAACCCTGAGAGGTTGGTTCCTCCAAAGGCACAATAGGCTTCAGTGGACCTATGCCGATTTATATTATTTTAACCTATGATCCCCAGTTAAAGGTGACTTGCCCTATGTGAAAGGTGAGACAAAAAATCAGCGGCAAAGAAAGAGAGTCAGATCTCCGTAAAATTAATACAGTAGGTTAAGCCTTAGAAGACTTGGCTTCCATGGGCTTTTGATCAAGCTTAAAATTATTATCCACAACCTACCGTCCTTAATTGTACAAAAACTCTTAGTGAATTATCTAACAAGCCTTCCAAAACATGAATTATTATTTCTAAAAATTCACGGAGAAATGGTGAGAGATCAGAATACTGGAAAAATATAAATGTAATATAAATCTTCCAGAAAGTAGGAAGAGTAATCGTGGCAGTAACAGTCCAAGCTAATGTTTACAGAGTAAAAAATTAACAGAACAAAATCAAAGCACATAAGGGAGACAACTGAGCTGCCTGAATCAATTAGTATTACTGTTTTAGCACGTATATTTCTTGACAAACTAGATATATCTATGGTGTATATCAAGCAGAATTACAGTATTAATAGAACAATAGAAGTTGTATATTTAGATTCTGGCAAAGTACTTAGTAGAAACTCTCATAAAATTCTGCATGCGCAGCATTATTTTGACTTGGTTCTGAAGTTATTTTATGGATTGAAAACTTACTGTAACATATGAAAATTATGAACAATCGCCTCCTGAGCTGAACCTAATCATTTAGTGAAGTACTCTGGGGAAAGCAGACAGTCAGAAAGAGAGCCCCATCTTGTTTAAAATCTTCGTTAGAAGAAAAATAGGAAGGGAACGAAAATCGTGCATAGCCACGAAACAGATGTTTGATGTACTTCCAGAAGAACAGAGAAACAAAGAAAGGTGCTAGAGATTTGGAAGCAGTCTGAGCGCAAAATGAATTCTGTTTCAGAAAAATGGACAAACACAATAAGAAAATCAAATAATTACAGGGACAGAAAAAAATGAGGAAATAAAATGTCAAAATACGCATATCAGTGACAGCAAAGAGATGATTATACAAGAGTTTGCAATGTTGTATGGCAGCAGCAAAAGCCAGGGAAACTTCTGGCAGTCCCACATTTTAGAGAAGCGGAAGGTTTTTCATTACTTGGGACATTTAGAAGTAAAGTAGATAATCAGTGCTCTATAAGAAAGGCTACGTACCGACGAGACAAGATCAAACAAGTCCTTTCCATCTCTAATTTCTTTGGCTTTACAGGAATGTTAAATAGCTTGAGAATTTTCACGTAATAAATATATAATAAATGTAAGGATCAGCCTAAGTATAGGATTATGGAAAATTATTTCAACTTCAATACCTGAAAGAGGAAGCATTTAAGAGTAAATGAATCAATAGTGAAGTTTCCCATTATCATTTACAGGCTCTATTTAGAAATAAATAGGTCTAAATAGGCTACTTGGCATGGGGCAGCTGTAGGTCAACATTCTACATCAGACACTGTAATTTGCCGTAAGTGCAGAGGTGCTCATTAATTACAGGGAAATTTGAAAGTATCCCTCAGGCCTATGCTGTAGCTGCCAAAGTGTTCAGTGAAGTGCAGGCACCCTCCAGGAAGTTCTGGTGCTGCTGCTGCTTTAGAGACATGATTGGGCTGCGCAGTACAAAAGATCAGCTGTCCCAGGATGGATATCTCAATTGGAAAAGCTATTTTATCGAATTAACAGCTATGGTGTTCTGTGAGTGCACCAAGTGCCACAGCTGCTTCCATGTCAGCATCCAACATCATCTGGATCTGCTGGCCCCACCGGCTTCCCTGAAACACGCTTCTCTGGCTCTCCCTCAGGCGACAGAGCGAAAATACGGGACAGAGCAGCATTAGAAAGAAAAAAAAATAATAAGGAAAAAAAAAAAAAATCTCCCTTTGTAGGGCTGTGAATGGTGGAAGAGGAATTCCAGACGTCTCCTTCCCTCAGCAGGGCAGCTCCGACTTCCTCTTGGCCCAACCTGCCCGATATTTCTGGATGCTGGCACCAGCCAGTGACAGAGGGAACTCCGCGCAGCGCCGAAATCCCGGGCAAGCCAGCATGTAAACTCTGCCCATCTTCCCTGACGCATGCAGCTCTATCCTCCGTGCTACATGCATGAGCAGTGGAGTTGTTCAAAGGTTTAAACTGCTCAAAAAGGAACTAAAATATATTTATTTTTAAAAGGGGGGGGTGGGGTGGGTGTGCAATTGCTTAGTGGACATGTGCCAAGCAACATCTCCGTAATTACATTTTGTTATGTTGCAATGCCTGCTTTTTCTACACCCTTAATTAGGCAAGAAAAATCAGGAGAAAGATCATCCCAGTTTCTCCCCATCTTCCTGGGTTAACGTTACACAGGATCAACTATTGTACCTAAATGCCCTGTCACAATACCTCAAGTGACCTTGTCAAGTCTGAAAGCTGGTCAACAATCCTCTTAATGCTGGGGAACCCAAGCCACAGTTTTAACACCGCTGCCACGGAAAGACGTTAGCAAGAAAATAGGATTCATTTATTGTTTATATTCCCCTCTTCCCCTTTCAGACATCAAAAAAAGCAACCCATCATTAAAGCTACACTTAAAGAGAAGGTGAAGGAAAAAAGACCGTCTCAAAATGAGTTTGCCTGCTACCTGGGTTAGAGGGGAACGCTGCCGGGCTGGCAGAGAGACGCCAGGATTAGGCCAGCTCGACCGCACAGCGCTGGGTGAGAATACGACCCGGCAACGATCTTTAGTCCAGCAAAGCAGTTACCCCTGAGGAGCAACCATTTCAGATACGGAATTTGATAGCCGATCTTTAATTTTTTGAAGTTTTTACTTCTCCAAAGTAATCTCAATCAAAAAAGCAGGTGTATATGTTAGGTTTCACTTATTATTTAACATTGCACGCTCAAAACCAGAAGCTGATGACTCTGCTTTTTAAAAACTCTGCCTTTACACAATATGTAACAAAAGTGCTTAGACTATTGCATCTACTCTTTCTAAAGATGCCGTTTTCTGCTCTGGAACCATCGAAAAAGTATTCTATTTATAGGAGTAAATCTATTTTTATAATATACTTTCTGGGACAGTTTGGTTTTGTTTTCTTTTCTTTTGTTTGTTTTGTTTCAGCCAGTTGGAGCCTTTATATGAAAAAGATGGGGTCAGTTTGCAAGTTGGTGTAAATTCGAACACTTTAACTGAAAAGCAAAGTGATGGTTTTTTCACCCATTATCGGACTGAACCATCATGCTTAACTTGCTCCATTTGCATATCCGATTTTTCCATGGCTCATGCCATAATCACTCCTCTACGTAATGCTGCAATTTGCAACTGGAGAGATAATAACGATTTCATAAACAAGATTATAACTCCAGGTATTTAATAAAGCAACAGGAATGCAAGATTACAAAGCAACAACTAAGGTACTGCGCTGAAATTCCTCCAGAGGAATTAAAGCTGAACAAAAAAAAAAAAAAAACCCACAATAATTGAAAACAGATTTTTTGCAAATTTTCCAGCCTTGTTCTTTAGGCAACCATAACTCTTTAAACTGTCATTTGTAAAATTCCACTCCGATACTCCCCCGACCGATGCAGCGGGTGCCTGTAACTTCAGTAGCTCCTCTCGTGACGGTGGTGCTACTGCGGTTGTGTTCCTGCAACACACAACGCCTGTAGCGTCACTGAAATATTGATAAAACACAAATATATATATATATACACACACACACATATATATATGGGAGCCTAATTTAAAAGCTAGTAATGAATCCAGTTTTGTCGAACTGCCTGGAAATGGGAAGCTATCAAAGCGTTTGCTATCTTGTTGTGTACACGTATAGCTGACAAATGTGTTAAGAGCACGGAGTTCAAATGTCAGACGCTGATCCAGACTGGCTGAGGCCTGCTAGGTGCAATGAACTCTCCCCCGAAGAAGTTTACGGTAAAGAAGCCAAGTCGTTCTCTTAAAATAGCCTGTGTTAGCTGGATCCAAGAATTACAGTCCCCTTGGCCAAAGGTGTACAGTCGGGATGACTTCTGCTCCCTCTTGTCAGACCTTCTTGAGCCCAGAACAGTCATGTCTCTCTTAAATTAAGAGAAACTGCTTACAGATCTAGAAATTTAATGCCAAACAGGAACGGCGCTGAAAACAAGTCAATACGGGTCAGTCAATGGACTGTATTGGGGAAGACATGAACTTCTAGCATTTGCCAAGCCTAAGCAGTTGAGAAAGGAATCAAAATGTTCCAGGAATCCAAATTATCTTGGAACTTCAAATTTCATCAGCACGCTTCATCTCCTGCCCAGGATGGAGCACGGCTGAAGCCCAGCCCCAGCCAGTTGGTGCTCTACTGGAGGAGCAACGAGAGCTTCCAGGGAATACTCTAAATGAGCCCAGCAACCACCCCAGAAGGGTCAAGATGGGGAAGAAAATGTAAAATCTCTCCCATTCCCCATCTGGCAAGCACAACCCACCTTAGGTGACAGACGTTACGATTACCAGTGGTATTTCCCAGCATAACGATTGATCTATTAAATTCGTTTGCAGGTAATATTCCTACCGTGCAGCCTCTTGCTAAAGGCAGCAAAAAGAGCCTCTTAGTAACTGTTTTGCTTTGTTTTGAAAACAATACAGATGCACGGTATTGTTTTAGTCTGAATAGTTCACATTTTAAAAATCTTATTTCAAAAATATATTTGCATTAATCTGCCTGTGTTTGAGTCCTCCAGAACACACTTTCATTTAGCACACGTATTTTGGGCTCTGCCACTTTCTGACTTTAGCATCAAGTTTGATGGTAAACTATTATTTTTAATAAATTCTCAATGTTCCTTCCTTCCTAAGAAGCACAAATTCGCTGCCAACACACGGCTCCGATTCACAGGAATATTTATTGTGCTGATAATTGAACTCCAGTCATATGACTGAAAGAGGCTAACAAAAAAAAAAAAAGAAAAGGCAAAAAGCTCAACTGTAATTTCTAGACATCTATAAATTTCTTATTCTTTCTGCAGAGAGGAAGCTCCCTGGGGCTTTCTGGATAGCCTCAGTTTTATTTATCACCCACTCTCTTCCAATCTATGAATGCCATAATTCTTCCTCTTGCAAAGAGATGAACATGGCCTCAATCACACACTCTCCTTGTATCAACTAGACATTGCTAAACAGCAGTTATGGTAATGGAAAATATTGACGAGCCAAGGTCTTGGTATCAGTTTCAGTTCCTGTTGGTTAAAAAACTCAAATCTGAGGCCTGAACCAGGCTGCAGTCGATTCTAACTAACCCTTGCTGCTGCCCTCTAACTCGGTGTTTGGAAAGGGACACGAGCAAAGGCGTGCTCAAAATGATGTTCTAGCAGGACTGCTGGCAGCTGAGGGCATGGAGGTGGGGGGAAAGGACGTGGACCTGATCTCAGGTATGGGCAGACTCTGTGGAACGTAAACCGTTCATTGCATTGTAACGCTAATGAGCTTGATCACAGTAATTTTTGTACTAAGAAAATATAAATACGGTATTACTGCAGCTCACATATAATAATAAAACCAACAGATTCTGTCTAATCAAAGGTACCTGTGTTTCTGAACAAACGAGTGAACATTTGCCCTGTAGCTCATTTCGTGGAAGGTACAAAAATATCTACTTCTAGGCTCTTAAATGGCTTTTTCAGCTAAATGAGCTCCAATTGGAAAGAGGTCATAAATTTTCAAGAAGACCTCCAAGTAATTTTAAATATACTTTATTATTTTCACTTTACTTTGTCAATGATATTTTTATTACAAACTTAAAATACTTTTGCAGATTGATTTTATCCTTAGCAGTTTGGAAAATGCAGATTTTTTTTAGTGCCTTAAACAGACCTTAATTTAATACCACTATTTTTGGTTCAATCACAATCAAATCTATGTTTATAACGCTTTCCTGTGTCCAAATAGCTTTCTGTGCTCCAGCACACATTGTTTAATATTTCTGCATTAAAAGAAGCTTCTCATTTTGCTTAGTCTAGGTGACTCTGCCAAGAAGTATTTCCGAGCATGAATAAGCCACGAAACATATATTCAAATTCAGATTAAAAATATGCATCTTTGAGTTTGGAATGAAGCATAAACACTTGGAATCAAACCCTGGCCCTATTAAGGTCAATGGGAAGAGTTTAAAAGTGAATTGTTTATGGTTAAGGAGATGTGGGTTCTAGCATCAGCTTTGCACACGATGCAGATTCCAACTACCATTGCCCTTTCTTCACCGGTAAAATGGGAATAATGCCACCCCGCATTGTGGCAGATCATTTTTGAAAAATTCTAAGTGCTGTACGCATTTTAAAAATACAAGAGTCACATGAACACTTCAGTAATTTCAATCATTTCTTGGTATTACTTGCTACTACACTGGGTAGTACAACGGAATCAAAGTTGCACAGCAGCTTGTGAACTTTACGATTGCTAGTTTGAGAAAAATGGTGTGTATCTTATTTTTCACATTGAGCAAGGCTGGGATTTTTCAAATGTCCAAGCAAAGTAGTTTTGGCTTTTAAACCACGTCTGAGGAGTAAAACTGTCTTGCATCTTCCTGAGTTACTGCTCAGAGTAGGTCTCTGCACCGTCATCCAGTACATGCCTTTGGTGCAAACGAGACCTAGACACTCATTTGCCTACTTCACCTGGGCCCGTTCCCACTGACTGAGCAACTTTCCCTGAAAGTTCACTTTTCCTTTTACTCGCTCTCGGGCTTTAGAGGGGTTGCATTTTGCCTTTCTTCTCTCCTGCCAAAGACTACGATAAGTCAAACCTTGTTTTCCAAACAAACGGAGAACTTCGTATTAACAAACAAGCCAAGTCCTGCTGCAAACGGAAAACATTGATAAGAGAGTACAAAGAAATATTCTCAACTACTGGCCACAATGAAACTTCTTTTCTAATGAATCATTACAGATGAGTGCACACACTGGAAAATATTGTCACGGCAGATACCACCAGACCTTCAACTGTCAGTGGCCCGAGGTAAGCTTGGCTATTCAGGTCCTTTCAAATCTTCCTGAGAAATTTCCGGGGCATCCTCGCTTGGGGCAGTGGTTTCTATCTAAGTGGCAGCCTCAAAGAACTGCAGCTGAAGAACATTTCTCACAACTCCTTCTGTGCTTTTTAAAGCTCAGCCTGCAGGTTTTGCCACTGCCCAAAGCCAGCTCTGACCAGATCTTTACAGCTGCCTAGACTGGACTACAGCAAATAAAGAAAAAAAAAAAAAAAAAGCTCTACTGTTTTGCATGGGATTCTTTCAATCTCCAGCAATATCCAGCTCCTTTTATTTTACGTATGTATGCATACGTGTGCATTTATTAGTAGCGAGCAGTATCAGATGGCTCCGCACAAAAGCCAAAGCTCAGGCAGTTACTTTTTAAGCTTCCCTGCATTAAGACACAATCAAAATGTCAACGATGTAGAAGAGCAGTCTCTAGGATGAGAAAGTTGGTTTGCCATGTAATCTCGAAACCACTCTGACTCCCACTTAAGCCCAGCTTCCCTTGGTCTTTCCTTCATGGTCTTTTCATACTGTCACTTAAATGCCAGTTTTGCTATGGTTATTTTAGGGATGTGGATGGATGCCTACACGTTCCAACCACCAGCTTCTCAAATGCAGTTAGGAGCCATGCATGAATCTCACTCCCCTGGGGTCCGGCAAGGTTTCGCGACCTAAGAGTATGCCTTGCTTTGTGCCATTTCATTACCATGCTAGAGAGCTGTTAAAACTGAAATCATTGATACAATAAATTGAATCAAACCTAGTAAAGTCCACAGTAGTATGTACTAAGACACAGTATGGAAATACTAAAACGGCACCACTGGTGCAATACATTGTGCATTATGTAGATCAATTATTGGCCAAATCAAATATGAATGAAAGTACTGCACAAAGCACAAAGGTAGAAAAGCTCAATAAGATCACCCAGCCCACCTCTGTATCCACAGAATGATCCCTACAAAGACATTTTTAGTCCTTTCTCCTGCTTTCCAATGACTCAAACTGAAGGGCATTTAATTTTACCCTTGGGGAGTACTCCACATCTACTATATTTCTTTGATGATATGTTTTTTAGTTGTACTCCCAAGTCCCAACCTAAATTATCCTTCACTCTCCTTAGTGTTCACACCCTTCATATCATCGAAGACCTTTCACATCTTCTCCCTAAGGTGAGCTATACATATTTAGTGCACCAGACTGTGATAACATTATCCTCAATAAATAGAACGTACATAAGGAACCCATTGACTTAGAGGAAGTCTATCTATGGACCAGGTTGTTAAAGAAATAAGGACAGGGCAATCTGGCCTTAATCTCCATCCGTAAATCAATAATACCAGACACCCTCTGCAATTTCTCTTTGTTCTGACTTTCCGTGAGTATGGTCATTAGAGCTTCCAATAACTGCAAATGCAGTATTTTCTGGCTAGTGAGAGAACTGATGAACCCCTTTAAGACAACAGGATACTGCCATAGAAGGGACCCAGTTGAGAGGACTTCAGTGGATTCACTGCTGGTTTTGGTACATTTGCTCACGTTCCTACTTCTCCAAGGCTGTCTCCATGCCCCTGGAGGGTCACTGAGACAGCAGAGCTCCAGCCAGTGGGTGCAAGCCAGGGCAGGTAACCATGGAGGGAGAATTTTCTTTATTGTTCATGGGATAAAAGACAGGGGAAAAAAACATTTCTGACCCCTAAATAAGGACTGTCGAGAAGGCCAGCATTTAATGGTTTGTAAACACAAACTCAGAGCTATAAATGCATTGCTTATTCCCACTATAATCCCTTTTCGAACTGGTTCCCCTGATGAATATAAGAAGTATTGATTTTTAAACCCATGTAGGTTCTTCGAGACAATGCAGACTGACTTAATTATAATCAATAAAATTTACAGACAGTGATGCAACCCAGCAGAAATATTCCTACCAAAAAGTATGGCATAAGACTACTCCAGTTTCCCTACTGCACTGCTAGAATATGACCTTAATACATATTTTATTATGTATAGAAGCCTGTCTGTGAATCCATCAGAAGATCACCTGCCTCTCCACAGTTACAACTAATTTGGTAGTGTCTACAGTTACCTTTACATATCTTCAACGAGCAAAGGGAGAGGAACTTTCCACCAGTCTTTGTAAGAGCTACTGCAAGCATGCCTCTCCTTTTGGATATTCCGCATCTTTCAGTCTACTTACTCTCACCATCTCTATCTGAAACTATTTCTATTGCACTGATAAAACACTAAAGGGCAGAGAGACTGAAGGCGAGATTTGTCTCAACTAAATGTGGCTGTCTAATGGTTGGGCACATCTCAAAGCGAGGTGTCTCTGCTCTTTCTGGAGTCAACAGTGAGAGCCAGGTTGTTGCGAAAGGATTTTGTAGGGCTGAAATGCCCTCGAGGAGTGCCTCTCCTATTTCACCAAACAACAGAACCAGCCTAGACAACCGCCTTAGACCAAGCATCCACGTTTTAGACAGATATACTTAGATGAGGTGAACCTAAGCACAAAATATTTGCCTGGATCAGAGATTCTATGGCAAAACCAAAGCAGAATAAGAATCCGACATAGTTCAGAGTAGGACAGAAATTCCCAGAGCATTCTTCTTCTCTTGACGAGGTGGCAAAAATCAATGGCAGAAGGAGGAACAAGGCAGAAACCTGCATCTAGATTGGCTTCCAAACCTGCTTTCTTCTGTTCATCTCTCTTCTGTTACCTTGCATCTGCCTGGATGTTTGACCCACCATTCCCAGTACATGCTCACTGTACGGCACGTCGGCGCTATGCAATGAAGCAGTCTGTGCAGTGCCAAAACGTCTTAAGTAGCTGCAGCCCCCCTCACCAGGAACCAGAAGCCATACGGACAGGAGTACAGCACTGTAGCAGGATTATTTAGACCTGCTAAAATGTCTTTTAGACAGAAAAGGATACCAGCTCGTGCACAGCATTTGTCTAACAAGCTTTCAAAATCCACACTTTGCAAAGTCCTGCCCTGTGGATATTCCACTTTGCACCTTACACGTTGGGTGCTCCAAGGTAATAAATCCTATCTTGGCCTCAACTATGTGAGACCAACCTCCTGAGATGACGGCAACCATCTGACAGACATGGGACCGACACCTACTTCGCTAAGGTTATAGTGCCCAAATAAAAGCTAAAATACCTTGAAGGATGTGGGCTGGGAGGACGCAGGGGAAACAGTCATTTTCAGGCTCAATAGTTCTACAAGAAAACAGCCAGTCTGCTCTCTCCCACTAACTAATCTCTGCAAAATTGCTGTGTTACTAATTACCAGTATTAAATTTGAGAGGAAACAATGAGTATAAACTGTTTGACCACTCATGTGGCCCAAAGCCCACCTTTCTGTTTTCTAAGTGCTTTTGAAACAGCTCTGTATTAACGGCTGTGACTTTCTCTCCATGACAAATTAGTCAGTGTTGACAGCATAGGCTATCCATAAGTGTTGAATAAAACCTAAGTAAAAAAACAACAAGAAGATACCTTCTTTTGTAAATATCTTTCAGCTGGCACAGTAAATTACATTGATTCAGAAGTGACTCATTTCCAACGCTGCGCACATTAGCAGCCAGTATTATTCAATTTGAGATTTTAATTTATAACATACTCTTGGTAATGTACTCCCAATACATTCCTCACTTCCCTACCCTGTGACTGACAAAAGATGAAAGATCTTTACTGTATAAATATTTTATATTAAACCCTTCACTCTGCCGTATTTCTTCCATTGTCAGTTCCCATTTGCAAGTACTATACATTGTCCAAAAAAGTGCTGATCTCGGCAAAGGGCATGTGCTTGTAGGCAGCCCTGCAGCTCCAGGAGCTGCTGCTCTGCTGCCAGGGAGAGCCTGCAAGCGGGGCTCCCTCCTTTTGGGACTGAACGCTGCTGGCCAAGGGACTTGGTCATCTGGGAGGGCTGGATGTGGCCCCGCTGCCCACCGGCCCCAGGTTGGGGGGCGAGGGGGGCAAATTCAGGGAGCGGGAGCGAGAAGCACGCCGGTGGCTTTGCAAGCAAGAAGATGCCTGTGCTCCTGCTTTCAGCCCTTGAGCTGGGTGAGAAGGAGCGAGTAAAAATGCCTCTTTGTTAAGTCAACGTTTTACAAACTCTCCTGTCACCTTGTCTAGGGGTGAAACTGTGTCAGCGGGCAAGATTAGATAACTTGACCTAAATCGTACTGGAAATCTGTGGCAGACCTCAGCTCAGATCTCCTGACATCCTGTCTTGCGTATTACTGACAAGACCAACCCTAATCTAGCAGGAGAATCCTTTTGCAAACCGCTACTTAGTAAGGGCTAAATGCCACCACCAGACAGACATCCAGGGTAAAAACCTCCTGGCTGAGGCCAGATTTGGCTCCCATTTCCAACCCGAACCGTAGGAGACTTCTAACCACCAGCTACAGACGCTGCTCCTCCTGACACTTACTGCCATTCCTGCTTGTCAGGCACTTGCTATCCAAACCAGAAATACTCCCTGTCCCATGAAGTGCACAAAACGGAGGTTATTTATCCTGCTCTGGGCCAGTTCTTTGATCAAATTTACATCGCCCATTACTGTTCGGTCTCTATCAGGCTGCAAAAGGTCCTTCGGTCAGCTACTCTTACTTTTCCATGCTCGTGGAGAAGAGTTATTTCGGGATCCTGCAGCCTAGACCACGCAGGTATTTCATCGCTAGATTTAAGGCAGCATGTGTGAATGCGTTACCCTACTTAGATACATAAAAAATAATTTCAGCTGGGCTAAATTACCTTTATTATCAACCCTGGTAATTCCACTGCAGCCATTTTCTTGACTGATGTACGGAACACTATGAAATGAATCCTCTGAGAAGAAGATGGAAAAAAACAAGACAGTGATCAATGGATTCAATTAGTTACAGTATAATTCTACCAAGATGAAAAAGATCAAGACGCAATGCAACTTCTCCAGTTCAGCAAACAGAAGTTACAGAGAACCTGCCGCTAGTTTGGGGTTTTTTTAAAACTGACTGTAACTACTAATCTGTGTAATGCAGAAGGAGAGGAATTACCAACAGTACTCAGCAAAATATTGGCAGTACAGAGAGGCTGTGCCACAGGTGGAGGCTCCGAAAGAGTGTTTTAATGGACTAGATACACATTATGTCTGTATTTCTTCACACATAGAAAGCGTTATAACAACAGAGAGATTTCTCTAATGACAACAAAATAAAACCTTCCCAACAGCACATCCAAGCAAGAAATAACAATGCTGTCGCTACGCTGCGGAGGAACAAACTCCTAATAATTCCCTCAACGTTTCAAAACTCCTGCTTTCAGCATCTTTCCCGCATAACGCCAAGAAAGCAGATTCCCTTAATGCGCGGGTCATCCGAATTACACTTTGACTGGGAGGCGCACAAACCTCTCTGCTCTGTGCTATGTGACACCTCCTTGTCACCAGGGTCACAAAACTCCGGCACGTCCCGGCGGGCTGATGCCATTTGTGGTAAGCGAGCCGGCCGGGAGGCCGTGGCGGGGAAGGCAGGCACGAGGAAGAGCATAAAGACACAGTTTAGTTAATCACATTATTAAGATCTTCATCACCGAGAGTACTTAGCACATGGAAATAGTCAGTTTACAATATCGGAGCGGAGCAATCTGTATATTACGCTCGGGACATTACAGCGCCGGGAAATATGTAAATGTCATCAACTTAAAAGATAAAGGCATGTAGAGAGTAGGGCTTTTTTGCGTGTAAAGGAAATAAGATGAATGAATAAAGCTGATCAAATGATTAATAGAATCCATAATCTTAATCTTATTATTTCTAAAGAAGAAAAGGCTTTTCAGTTAAGAGCTAGTCGTCTCCATTTCATTAAGAACAATTATATTCCAACTGATCAAGATCTACACCGCACAGCCCTCACAGCAGACGCATTTTTATATTTCCTGTCATTTCAGCGAGACGAACAAACTTGTTGGTGATTTGCGAGGCGAAAGCTCCGGAGATGGGTGTAAACAGATTTTAAACAACAGATCTGGCTGGGGTGATTTAGAGCTCTGCCCCCCCCCCGAGGAACACAATGCAAGGCAACCATGTGCTTGTTTCAAGATGTCTAAATCCCAGCCACGCTATCAATCTGAAAGAGGGGGGGGTGGAGAAGAAAAAAACAAACAAACAAACAAACAAAAAAAGATTTTATAAAATGTTTTCACACCCTGTTGGGTTAAGAGACAGTGGGTATTAATCCTACGGCTGCTACCCCAAGCTTCCTCTTTGTGGTCAGCAGAGAAGCTGTGTGGTTGGGCGGAAGGAGTCCAAAGGCGTATATTTTTTTTCCCCTCTCTCTCTCTTTTTTTTTTCTTTAAAACAAAAAAAAAAAATCTGTGTTAAAACAAGAGAAAGTGGACCAGTTACACAGCAAAGCAAAAACCACAGCCAGCCCTCTCTGCTGTTGCTTTCCCCCTAAATGTGGCCTACAGCGATTCTGCTTTCCAAAAAAAGGTTTAATTTAAACCATACAGTGCTACAAGCTGCCACGTTTCCAAATTCCACATTCCTTTCTAATCTGTGCACTTCAGAACTGACAAATTCTGCTTCCAATGGTACCCAGACTAACTGCGACGAAGAAATTGCTGCTAACCCACCGTTCCTCGACTCGATAAGGAACGCCGACCCCCTTCCCGTCTGCCCCCAGCCCCCCGGATTTTGCCGAACTTTTAAAATTATCATATTTAAGGGGCCAGATTCAGTATTTGTAAAATCTTTAGCTCTCTGGGGAGACTTTTTGCACAGTGAGAAAAGCGTTTCCAGGACTCGGGGAGGGGGGGTGGAATTCCCAGTCTGGTATAAATCCACAAAACTCCCCCGACGACTTTGCAAGAGCAATTTGCACCCGCTGAGACTCTGCCCTCGGCACTCCGTTTGCACAAGCCCACATGGATAAGGACGTTCGCTCTTCTCCGCCGTAGAGCCCAAAAATGTGCAGCGCAGAAGAGCCTTCCCTCATTTGAAGTTAAACAAGTAACGCTCTCGGAGGGGAGGAGCGGGGCAAAGAGGACGTCCTGGTTTGTCCTCCAGCAGGAATGGCCCTTGGTGCCACTAGATGGATGCAAGAGGAGCCCAAAATTTTGCATCCCTGCAGAAGACATGGAGGGAAGGGACCATCAAAGACCATCGCTGTGCAGCCCCTCCAGCTTAGGGACAGCCGGTTGAAGGACGGGTGACTTGAGGGTACCCACGCAGCCGGCAGCGGGCTGGGGGCGCACACACTGCTACGTCAGCCAAACCCCAGGCTGGAGGAGAAACAGCCCCGTGGTGGCTGGCACAGCCCCTTCGGGGTCCCCTGGGAACCCACCTTCCCATCCAACTTTGTGCTGTGCCAGGCTGGAGGAGCACCCAGGCCACCGCCGGCAGCATGGAAACTGCTCGCCCACACTTTTTGGCCCGCAACGCGCAGAAATGAGCATTTCGGGTTGCCCAGCGGATGCGTTTATTTCTGTCCCGGGATTTTTCGTCCCTTCTGCAGCTCTGTGACACGCAACCGTACGTATGACTTGTCAACGCAGGGTAACAGCATTAGCCCCTTCAGTAGCCTCAGGGCTCTCATCTCAAGCAACGTTCAAGCAACACGGTAATTTTAGGGCACATACACAACTATTTATTCTATCTCCTGCAAACAACCTGCAGCAATCTGCTGCACAATGAGGCACAGGAGTAAGGAAAAGCGACTGGATGGATCCGACTCTACTGAAACGGAGGAAGCGCAGCTCGTTTCGGCTCCCGCACCTGCTTTCTGGCGGGGCTGCATCCACCATGCAACTCCTCCTGCCAACCCGGAGCACAGGAAAAGCATATGTCACATCTCAAAAATCATGGCATTTTCAAACTTCTTTTTTTCTCTTTGCCTTCTGCTTTCTGATCCATTAAAGTGCAGATAAGGAACATTTTCAAGCTCTTCTCAAGAGTCAGAAACTCAAGCTTTTCTCATTTTTCTTCTGCCTTTTTTTTTTTTTTATGACAGCTGAGATGCACATGGAAATCTTTTGGGTACCTGGAACCTTAAGGAAAACATCAAACCTTGTGAGACTCACCATAAGAGCCAACTGCCTGGTAACCGCACGCATCTTAAACCATCATTTAAATCACCGAATAGTTCAGCTCTGTGTTTACTTCCAAGTAACATCAGGAGTCGAGTGTAGAAGGCCAGGTTCTTAGCCAGTGTAAATCCATTTAAGTCACGGGCTCTTTCCCTGCTCCAGAATCATTGTGTTTATATTCAGACAATACACTCGACAGGCACCAGATGAGCGTTCTTAGCCTCAGCTCAATGATTTTTCTGGAAATGGAAAGAGCTTAGCTGTGGGATCCCTGCCAGGGTAGGAACTCTGGGGTTTTTTCGAGATTGGGACTTTCAATAGGAGCTGGGTCCCTATTTCCCTCGTGCTCCTTTGAAAATCCAAGCCGATGTTAATAAACTCGATCGGGTCCTTTTAAAAAAAAGAAATAGTATAAAACTGGCACAGAAGAAAAAACTATATTGATGCCACGCGTGCCCTAACAAGTCGGCGAAACATTCAGATTTAATACTAGCATAAACCTGAATTTTGATCACTTCTGCCAGGGCAGTCCAATAAGGCCTTAAGTTTGAGTAAATGTCAGTCATTCTCAGTTGTCCCACTAGTAGTCCCATAATGGGATGTGCTAGCCAAAAATGGAAAGGAGGCACAGCATCTGCTTATGTTTAATTTATTTTTGCATTTTGGCGTGTTGTCCCAGGAGAATCAATGTTTTTAAGTGGCTGCATCTTTTTGAGCCAACTTGCTGTCCTTTGCTAACACATCAAGGACATGTTTCTGGAAATGGAACGTACTCCCATTGAAACCAGAGAGGTACAGGTATGGCAACCTTACATTTTTAAAATTTAATATGCATTCTTAGAGTGAAATTCCCTCAGTTTCACTCAAACTGAACTCTAGATTCTCCCCTTCGACAAAGCCGTAATTCTCATTACCAGGAGTTAACATGCATGGATCACGGAGAGATGAATAAATCCACTTAAGGAGGTTCAGCACTCCGGCTAAAGCGAAGCATACTGGGCACCCATGTCCAGTTACTCTGGATTTATACAGAATCGTTGATGGCTGAAATCAACCCACTGGTTTTAACAATTGCTGCTTTGAGGACGTACCTGCCGGGGAACTAGCAAGCCTTGCAAAGCCAGGCAGAGCTAGGACCAAGCGCAAGCCCTGCACCCCTGGAAGACCCTTGCAAGACGTTGGCCGTAGCACATCACGCTGATGGCAATGGCGTGGGTGCCATCAACTCAACAACGCACAGAAGGGAATAACGCGTTCGTTTTTAAGGTGGGCTGAAATAAAGAGCTGAGGGGCTTGGTGCACACTTTTGATTTTCGAATGCTAATTTCGTTTTAATAGTAAGCTGCTTGTTTAAGAAGTAAAAGTGGTTCTGCAACACAAAGGTGGATGGATGTTGTTATAACTAAGACGGGGCTGATCGCTAGTTTTTTAACAATTTGGTAACAAGAAAAACCGGTCACACGCTGGGATGTTTTATGCCAAGTCTCAGCCAGAGCAAAATTTTACGGCCGAGTTATAAACCCTTGAAAATAAGGGTTTATAATAGAAATGCTGACAGACCCTTAATTATAGCAGCACTAGCGGGCACTGTTGTAATAAGGCCCACATATTTTCCTCTTTGATCATTATTTATAGGATGCATTGGAAATCATCCCATTTACAACTGTATGCCCGCTCAGCTAGGTGGAGTTTTAGCCATTAAGAAAGGGAAATACAAAGTCGGCTGCTGAAGAAAGCCGGGGGCTTTACCTCCCGGCGTTCCCGCGGCATACCAACCCCGAGCTTCAGGCAGTGACTAATGCCTTTACTCTGCCGGTTTGTATAAGAGGTTGAAGTTCAGGCTGGTGCAGTGCAGCATTCCCCGGGACCTGCTGCCTCTTTAGGCAGGCGATTAATCACTTGATCGATAGACCATATGATTAGGCACTAATAGCTGATAGGAGGAGAGAATAAACAACCATAAATTTGCTTTGTACCGAGTAATCCAAGTGTAAGAGAGGTCAGATAATGGCCACATAAGGTCATGTTGCCTAAGGAGCCCATATGGGAAAGATGGAAGATACATACATTTTTAAATATCTTCAATTATTGTATGGCTGGGCAGGATTCGGGCTGCCGATGCGCCCCTCTCTTTGAGCACGAGCAGGCTGTCGTGCTCCAAAGTAGGTTGATATCAGACAGCCACAGCCGTTTCCACATCAAGAAAAAAAAGAAACAACCTCAAAAACCTCAGGTCGTGTGATGATTTCAAACCAAACATCCGCGTCAGCTGAGGTGGGTGTAATTTCGTTGACACTGGGAGGTCCAGGTCGTCAGCTCCCAAACTGCGCCGTTGCGAGGAATCGGGTGGACGTGGCCGGACCTGCGCCTCCCGCTTTGTTCCAGCTGGATCCGGGTTCTCTGTGAGGTGCCGGTCCCAGCCCCGGTCCAGCCGCCTCCTCAGCCCGCAGTGCCCGGGCAGGATGCTCGGCAGAAACGCTCGCCTTCAAAGGGCCATAAATCTCTGGCTCCCCACCCCCTCACCCTCCGTCCCTGCCTCCTGCCTTTTCTAAGGCTCTCCTCTTCCCCTGCATAAAAAATGGTCTTTTCAGGACTCAAGATGCAAACCAGGTTTACAGCCTTTTTTTTTTTTCTTTTTCTTTTTTTTTTTTTTTTTTTTTCTTTTTCAGTAAACGTACCCTTTGTCTAAGGCAACAAATTCGAGAAGAAACAAAAATGTCTGGTTAAAAGGAAGAAAAAAAAATACTTCAGTCACCCCAAACAAAGGCAAGGAGTTTACAAACCTTCCCCGTCAGCGCCTGGACGCAGGCAAAGTACTTACTTCATTAAGTTGAAAAAAAACTCGACCAGTAAAACCGTCAGCTCCGTCCGAGACAACCAGCAGGCCCCTTGCAGCATGTTCCTGATTGACCATCAGCAGACTATGTAAATCGCTTTTTCTGCCAAACAATCGTGGGGATAAATGCCCTCCTTTATCTTTGGGGCTATTTCTAAACTCCCCTTTCTCAATGACGGGACATTCATGGGCTGCAATCTTATTTTGTCGCTTCTTGGCGTCAGCGGGAAAGCGCATTCAGGGCTGCCGGGCTCTCCTGCCTGCACCGATTCCTCCCGCTCCCCCCCGCCCCGTGCATTAACTGTGCGCACAGGGGTGTGTAACAACACGTCCTGGCGTTGGAAACTGGGAGGCGAGGATGCTGGGTTTTAAAACGAAGCTGTGCTTCAGATACCGTGGAGGCTCTTGAGTTTCAAAGAGACCGAGATTGGAGTGCTCCCACAGTGTCAAGCAATTCAAAATCGCTGGAGTGCTGCAAGGACTGTACGTACACTTGACTTTGTGAGTGAGCGCACGCCGTGTAGACCTGCCGCAAAATCACCGCGGCACTCCCAATTCCCTTTTGGCCGTTTTATTTTACACGGGCATCGCACCGCAGACCACCCCAGCCACCCGCTGCACCCACCTGAAGAGCAGCTCCTGATCCTCATGCCGGCGCAGACATGAGTTCTTCGGGTCCTGCCCGCCCCTGCTTTGCTTTGGAAGAAAGCCTTCTACCGTTTAACACAAACACGCTTTACTTTGAAGGCCCTGCATAGACATATTAAATTAAAGATGGCTCCTCAATAATTTGGAGGATAACGTCAACACCAAGCACCAAGAAAGTCATGTTCTTGGACCGTAAGCTCGGTGATCTCCATCCCCAGGGATGGACACCTTCCTTCAGCAAGGACTTTTGAAAACAACTGGAGTAATCATAATAAAGTGTTAATTTGACTCCACAAGCACTTTTTTATTTCTTTGCATACTTTTTAACTACAAAGCATTTTCTCTTGCAATACCTACTCTTTTTTCCTTCCAGCTCAGGTGACACCATAGGAGAAGCGTCCCCGGCCAGTCCTGCCGTCACTCCCAGCCCGGGAGGTTCAGCCTCCAGCTGCAGAATGAAAGGCAAGTCTCCTCCTGAGAAATATCTACAAGTTTCACTGAAAAAATGGATTTCCTTTTTGTCTTCAGCCCTCCTGCCGTTATTTGTCCCATCGTACCTGGGCTTCGCTGTGCGCTTCAGAGGAAACACAACTTTTACCACTATTAGTTACTCTTGCAAATAATATTCATGGGTGTAATTACATTTCAATCCGCCGGTGCAGTTGTCTGGTTTACCCAGCCAGTGCTTCCTTAGCCATCTGCTCTACGGTTTAATTTTAAACGTTAACCTAAGAGTAAAAGGGTGTTTCCTGTGATGAATTCATTCAGACCCATCCAGTACATATTTATTTGTGCCATAAATAAAGAGCAGGAGAACAAAAGTGCAATTATTAACAAAAATATGAAATATTACTGATCTGTGTGGCTGGACTCATTTTTCTCTAAGTAAACTTTCTAGTTTTCATCAGGAATTCAGTTAAGGGCGAGTGAGGGGATATACACCTAAGTGCAGACCTTCCTCTCCCCACCCTTTACTCCCCTTGGTGGTTAAAGCAGCCGGAGCTGTTATCCCGCAATGTGAAACCTCACGTGCTCTTCAAGGATACTGACATTTATTTAATTAATTTTCCTCCCAAACTTACACAGTGGGCCTGTATTCAAAAAGTGCGCATGAATAATGCAGATTTTAAAACCGCATTATTACAAAGGATGTCAAGTTCACACACTGTCAACACTAATAAACTCCCCAAAGTGCTAAAATCCAGGACACCCGTCCCCCCCCTCTCCGTCCCTCCGTCTCCCCCTGCGAAGGCGGGCTGGGGGATGCCGGCAGCCCCGGCGAGGCAAACCGCAGAGAGACGGAGGACGGGGAGCGACCGCACCGCCCCGGAGAAAAACACAACGTTTAGGGCTTTCATACCCTCACGGACTCGCCAGATCCCAACCCGATGTTTTATCACCATTTGTTATTGCTGCGGCAGGACCCCGCAGGGCCGTGCAGGGGCAGAGGCGGCCCCGGCCCCTTCCCCGACCACTTGCAATCTAATTTAAGACACGGAAAAACAAGTGAGTGAGACAAACACTCAGAGGAATGGGGTAAGAGTAACAAGGTCACATTGCTACACTGGCAGCTATTGCCAAACTTGCAAACTATCTGAAAGTTATTTATATATAAAATAATTAAAATCAGCTGTCCCATCCTGCCACCCTATCTCGCCATCGCAGGTTTGCTCATGCCTCGCACGCCATGCAGCGGAATAATTTTGGAGTCGTGGGGGAGATGGCTGCAGGGATCGCAGCTGGGACCCGAGCGGGAAGAGATGCACGGCGCAGCACGGCGGCCAAATGCCCTGGGCACACGAAGCCACCTTCTTCCCAGGCAGGGGCTCGGCTGGCGCACAGACCATCTTTGCAAAGAGGATTTCCAGAGGCACGTAACGGGTACAAGGGCGCTGGTAGAGCATCCCCCAGTCTGGGGATGACTCAACCACCAACTATCAACAGGTTGCCCAGAGAGGTGGTGGATGCCCCATCCCTAGAAACATTCCAGGTCAGGTTGGACGGGGCTCTGAGCAACCTGATCTCGTTGAAGATGTCCCTGCTCATTGCAGGGGGGTTGGACTAGATGGCCTTCAAAGGTCCCTTCCAACCCAAACTATGACTCTGCGATTCTGTCAGTATTTTCAGAAAGTGAAACCCATCAAAACAACCCAGCGAGCAGGATCCAGGACCTGAACTCAATCCACACCAGTAAAAGAATAAAATATTCTCGGTGCCTGGCAGAACCGAGCCCTTTTGATGCCCCTTTCCTAACTCCGTGAAATACTTTCACCCCAGGCACCGTTGTGCATGAAAACAAAACGCAGAGAGGAGTACGAATGCTTCATAAGGCGTCTGCTAAAGCATTAATAAAGTTTAAGACTTTATATTCTACCAGCATGCCTGAGATGTATTAACTACCCAAAGGACAGTCTTTCTTGGCCTGGCATTAGAGACTTACACCACCTGAAAATATTTGACTCCCCTACACTTAGTGCAGATGAAAAATACCACGAAATCCCTGGGTAAAATCCTGCCTTGGCATAGAGATGTGGAAGTGCACTCAGCCCCGCAAGGGCCGTGCACGGTGCCGTCAGACACAGCCTGGCCACCTCTCCTTCTCCGAATGTTTCTAAAGCATCCATGACATTTATATTGCACGTTTGGAGGGGGATGAGACCCCGATTGTGGCAGAGGCTAGAAGTTGGAAGGATTATTCAAGGTTCCCCAAAGCCTTTGAGATGCTCACATGAAGAGCACTATCGATATGCAGCGCCGTCTGACACCATCGTTAGCACATTTAAGGAGGAGCGTACAAATACTCTACATGCACTCGAGCAGACACCTCCCTGCACAAAAGCGAGACAGGCACTTCAACATACCAAGAACGATCATCAGCAAGAGTTCTCCTTTCTTCAGCTTGCGCAGGCAGAAGAGCGCACCCAGACGGAGGTGGGGGAAAGCCCCCAGTGCGGTTCAGATCGGCACTGTCCCGCCTGGGTGTCACCTACTTCCCTTTCCTTGCTAACAGGTAGAGAGCCAAGTTCACAGGTAGGAGCGAGACAGCCGAGTAGCTGCATTTCAACCTGGGCAGATAAGAAGAGATCAGGATGGCGAGAGGTCATCCTCGGAGACATCCCTGATCTCTGCCCCGGGCGCGAGGTCATCCTGATCCTACTGCTTCTCTCTCTCACACCACCTCCTGCCCTTACTTGACACGCGCCAGGAGCAGGAGACGTTAGGGACAAATGTGCCACAAGTCTCCAAACAGCTTTTCAGCAGCGAAACGTCCCGGGCAGCGGACTGTGGCCCATCTGGCTTCCACGTCCCACCCAGACCCAGCCTAACCCCAGTGCTCTGTGCTAGTTAAAGGGGATTATTTTCCAGAAGCATCGAGAGTGAAGGGCTTTGTTGAGCCGACTGTTGAAAATAATCAATGCACTGGACACGCTCGATTTTTCTACAGCACGTGAGAGCGCCATGTGATGGAAGAACGTTTGTGGGCGACAGCCCCGTCCTTCGTGCCCCGGGAACGGCAGGCTGGCCCCGTGCGCAACGCACGATGCAGACACATAGTGAGACAGGATGTCTTCCCGCAGAAAGACCAAGTAAATAGTTTATAATGACAGGATTTCTATTATTGATGCTTCAGCAAATCATCTTGGATCCTCAGAGGATCAATTAATCATTGGGATTGTCAACACCCAACTCCATGTTCTAAGTTTTTGCCATCCAACTCTCCCATCCTCCCCTACACACAAATGATGCTGGGGGCACGGTGCCAAACGAAGCGGAAAAAGAAAGAAGGGGAAAGAAAGCACCGAACAGAGAGGCTGTTGTCAGGGCCGGACCCTCGCGTTGGCGAGGAAGATCAAATGCAGCTGCCCCCATGGCTGCATGTGGTTAAGCCCGCCGTGCCTGAGGGCAGGCGGGATGGGGAGCAGCCAGGCAGCCTACGACGGGCACAGATAATTAAATCATCCGATTGCCGGGCAGGCCACATTAAGAAGCTCATCGGTTTGCATGTGGCCCCTTGCTGCGGCCACCCGTGAGCTAAGTCTTGCCTAGATGCTAGTAGACAATTAAGACAAATTGTATGGCTGAAGATCAGACTAGAGCACTGCCAATGCCCTTGCCTGGAAGCTCCGCTGAAGAATGAGGGCACATGTGTGTGGGAACCAAGGCTCGGAAGAGAGCTTTTAATGAACAACGTGCCAGCACTTGTTGCCAGAACACACTCTTCATTTCAGCTCTTGGAGAAAACAAAACCCTTAAAACCAGAGTTTACTACATTTCACTGATCTTCAATATGGCTGGAACTTCAGGATGCTTCTCCTCAAGCTAAGTTTGTATCAGTGAAAATATGCTTCTTGTTAAAGAAACTATTTAAAATGTGGAATCTAAAATCAAGCAAAAATAGCAGACAGTATGTTCAGCTTCAAAATTGGCTTGCACTCAACCAAGTATACCATAAACAGAAGGCAGAACTGACTATTTTTATCTTAACAGCCCTTGGGTGATTAAAATTTGGGGCCAGAATAAACAATTTTTTTCCCCATTCCTTGCAAGAGAATATGTGACATGGGTTTGGAGTCCTTTCTAATTTTTTAACTCCCTTCCTAGCTATTAGTTGTTTGCATTAGAAATGTTCCCATGTACCCGACAGCATAAAGGCTGCATTGCACCAGGCACGGTATGAGTTATAGGAAGACAGGGACCACTGTGCCCTGAAGAGATTACTGAGCGAGATAAGCCAAAGACAACAACAAGGTGCTAAGAGGGAGCAGGTGAAAAGTTAACAAGGGGAGGAATGCACAGATACGCAACGTATGTGATTTTTCTTTACGAGGTGCGGTGTCACGGACAACCCCCGTGGCCCAGAGACAGACAGGAGATGAGGGTCATAAGGATGCACCCAGGATGCAAAGGACCAGATGAGGTCGGGGAAGGTGATGGGTGAGGAAGACACAGAGGTGCTTCTGAATCGAGGGGCAAGGAAGGCTGGAGGAGAGAGCAGGGAGAGGGGGCAGAGCAAAGGAGGACGGCGAATAGACGTGCAAGGGCTAAAGGAGAGCACGGCCGGGAGTCAGAGGTGCTTCAAGGGATGGCACAGCCAGGGTCAAAGGCCAGTGATAAAATCGAGCATCAACGTGAGATGGCGTAGATAGAAGAGACTGAGAAAATCCAGGCCACAGAATTTACAGCTTTGCAGCAGCCGGGACTAGCAAAAAAAAAAGAGCAATCATATGTTGAGGGATGGGCAAGGCAAGAGAGAGACGGGGAGGTACAAATTGTTTGCACGTTTGCGGAACAAGAAGTTGAAGATGGAGCCCAGGTTTTGGCCATCAGTTGGCAGTGGTTCCAGCAACTGGAGGCAGGAGAAGAGGAGGGAAGCAAGAAAGTCACTTTTGATGGTGTTAAATAATGCTGATGGTTTAACTGCTTCCGCAGAAGTAGCTATGGAAAGGGGCTGGGACTGAGTGGAGGGAGGCAGCGGGGGACAGGAGCAATGGACTGGGCATTACAGGAGCTGAAGCCGTGGGAGCAGAAGCAACTCATTTGAAAGAAGGTGTAGAGGAGGGAGCCTAAGTGGGGATTTTGGGATACCTCCAACACAAGCGGATGAAAGGTTTTAACATTTACTGAGCTGTCTCTGGCATATATTTGGGTTTCTCTGCAGCAGCAGCCCACAGATTTGTTGGGACACAAACCACTGTCAATCCTCAAAACTTCTTTAGACCTTCACGAATGTGACTCCCCATCTTTTCATTACAAAGTACACGTTTTAATACTTAACGCGTGGACACTACAGTTCACATTTCACAGTGTTGGAACTGCTGAGTCCTGCTGTGAGGACCACCCCAGCAATATTTATTTATAAAAAAGTAAAAAGAAAAGAAAGATTTCCTGAAAAGCTCTCTTAAAATGATGGCAAAAAGACATGATACACAGCAGTCCCAAAGAGTTCACAGTCCAGGCACCTGACACAGAAGACACTTGTGCTTCTGAGTAAAATTGTATTCTCATATAATAATAATAATGGGGGAAGAATTATCTGACAAACTCTTTTTTCTTCATGCCTGTCTTCCTTTCTTCACACATTGATCACCTTTACTCAAACCCATTCAAATCCGTGTTATTATTTTTGCTTCTTTTATGTACAATCATTGTTCATAACTTCCACCTCCAGCTCAGGGCTATTCCTCCTGCTTAGCGTGTTCCCATTCGCGCGGTGTCAGCAGAAAGGGTTTCTTACTCCAGAAAAGCCGTTGCATGTGCAATAAACAAATAGCCTTTGACATACTGGTTAATTATATCAGTTAGCGACAATCTCCCAGGCATGAATGCTGTGCTAATGAAAACACTTTGGCATGCAAAGCAGGACCGATCAAGACATTGAAGTGTCCAAACCTGCAAACTGTAAGCAGCGCAACCCACGAAACACAACAGGACTTTGCAGTTCCTCTTAGGAGGAGCGCGGATGGATGGCAACACGGTAAAGCACAATATTAGCCTTAGGTGCTGAACAGTTTGACTTCATGTCAGGGAAGCTATAAATTAAGAATATAAACCTGCATCACTGGTGACAAGGACAATATAGATTTCTATCTGAGTATAGCTGGTGATGAAGGCATCTACTCAGTGCAGTATCTCTGTATCTTCTATAAAGCACTGGCTTGAGCGCCCTGCTGAAGAGCATGGACCCATGCATGCCTCTCAAACCAAGTGCTCTCCTAAATCACATTACCCATTCTCCTGCACTCCAACCGAGCTAAACGCAAAGAAGGGCATCCATCCTGGGGACTTCTTCTGCAGCCCACTTACCTCCCTCTCACGGTGGTCCACCTTCCTCAAGGCTCCTGGCAGCCAAGCAGAGGAACCTCGAGCCTTCCCCACCACTAATCCAGGATCCCTCCAGAAAAGGATCTTCACCTGACAATCGTTGGTCATGTTTCAACCTGCTCCAGAGGAGCAGCTGGGCAGCCAGGCTCCATCTCCCACCCCAGAAGCCAGCTTGGTGCCTCAGCCCCGGCGCACATGTGCTGCGCAGATGGACGCAGAGCGCGGGCTGCTGCGGCAAGCCCCGTGCGTGCTCCCTGCACGCTCACCGTGCAACCAATTTGTATGTTTACCGCAGCCATTTGTCCAGGACTTCTGATTGTCTGCAGCCAAAAACATGGATAAATGATAAAAATGGAGGTGCAAAAACCCCAGGATGCCTGTGCAAGGAAAGCTACACAAATATTGTGATTGCCATCACTTTCTTCATTCACGTGGCCAAGAGCCCTTTCGCAGCTGGACAAGGATGGACATGGGGACAAGCTGCGCTCCGCCCCTGCATCGATGCTGGCTTCCCTCAGTGTCTCCATCGCTTTGGCCAAACCAACCCCTTTTTCATTTTTAACTTCTCCTCTTCCAGCTACCTGGGCTCATTACTCTCGCCAACCCCCAGCGCGGTCCATGCCTATCTAAACAGAAAAACAATAGTCCTCAGAGACCCGGGCTCCTTCCATCCAGTAACACTATGCAGAGCTAACCACAGCCTTAATGTACTGACAGTTAAACTGCTTTTATCTCTTTTATTTTCCACAAAGTTCTCACGCAATAATCCCCCGTCATATTTTTTACCAATGAAATCTATGAATAGCTAATCTAGTGGCTAACTTCACAGTGACAGGAGATCTGCCCTTATAATGACTTCCACAGTGAAATAACAAAATCCCTATCAAAGGCAATCTTTTTATGGCTGTTAGAAAGACCGCCTCTATCCAGACGCTTGCCATCAATTTCATTTTAACTTCCTTGTGTCCCCTCACATGATGGAGAAAATGGGCTAGCCCTAGATTTAGGATAAACACGTGATTACTGGACATTTAGCAACAGAAAACTTCCCCTACATTGTTTAGCCTAGAGATACCCAGGCGCAAAAGCCAAGGAACACTCTTCCCCACCTCCTTTTAGCCACGGATAAACGCCACACACTGCAAAAGAGAAGTTTTTAATTAAAATTGGCACTTCTGAGCTCGCAGTCGGTGGCAGACCCCTTCTTCAATAAATGACGTCACTTTGGACTGTGGCAGCACGGGAGCGCGACGGAGGCTGCGAGCAAGCCTGTGCTGGGTTTTGGCACTGACCTAGCAGTCATGAAAAGCACTTTGGTGTTTCCAAATCAAGGCTGAGCCATGCCCAGCGCCCCGGCATGCCGGGCGGGGAGGAGGGAGGTGCGGATGCTGCGGGCCACGTGCCGGGGAGCGAGCAGCAGGCAGCGATCCCCGCCACAGCCGGCACTGCCTGCACCCCGGCTGCAACGCTGACCGGCGTTTCCAAAAAGTGCCCAAACCATTTATGGGTGTCTGCTAAGCTGCTTCTTCACTCCTCATGCTGGATACTTCAGCCCCGCTCATCTGCCCCTTCACCTTTCCCATTCCTTAACATCTTCGGGCCAAAACCTGCCTTAGAGATTTCTGCAATCCCCAGATTTCTGCTCACTCAGCCCAGGACCTGTAACTCTCCTCCAGCCGATGCGGCGTGCAGGCTCTTCGGGGCAGAGACCGCCCGTGCGTACCCAAGCCCTGGTAAAACTGCGCCTTCCTCTCTGCTGGTCTGTGGGAACGACTGCGGCGTGCCGTTACAGGAGCAAACGGGGATGTCAGTAATCTCCCACGTTGCCTTCTTATCCTCAGAAAGGCAAATTGCAACTGATCGCCCCCTCCTTCTACCTACAACCCTCCCCTCCAAGCAAGACCTCCGGAACCGAGCGCAGCCCTGCACAGCCCTGTGTTTAACTACAATTTACTGATTAGCTCCCAGGCAGCAGCACATGGAGACCACATTTCACCATTTTGCTATTTTTTAAGCCCTGAATAAGCCGTAAGATGCTCCGAGCACTCACGCACTACGTATTCCCCACAACCTGCTACAAGCAGGGGGCTGAAGTCTCAGGGGAACGCTCCCCTAACTCAGTAACAGAAGATCATAGCCCCCAAAACCACAGCCGCGGGTAGACCTTATGCTGCTGGAGGATCTCCCAAGGACAGAGGCGGCGGTGGGGCTTGGGCAGGAGGACACGGGGTGGATGCCGAGGCCAGCACACCAAGGGGTCCCATGGAAAGCAAACCCCAAAGGAGCTGCAGGGCTGGGAGGAGACTGAAGGGGTCTTGGAGAGCCAAGCAAGGAGATCTTCCAGTTCATGGAAAGAAACTTTCGTGCGACGCCCCCTCATAAAAAGCACCGGACAAACCCCACCCTCGCCAGTGGGCTTGGGAAGCTGAAGGCTGATGATGTGACCCTGCAGCAAGGCAGGTCTCCAGGAGAGGTCATCTGCACGACGGGCACAGAGGGAACTTCTTCTGGTGATACATAAATACAGACAACGGGAGCTCGGCAGCCCCGGCCAGCCCCACCCCAGGTGCAGGCGGGTTCGCAGGACTCCTACACAGAAAGTTTTTTTGTGGGTTTGCCAATATTGCAAAACCACCGCGTAAGCCGGGTGAGAAAGTGAAACCCTTTCAGTGGCCAGCACAGCGCGGCGCAGGGCTCGCAGAGCTGAAGGAGGCTGTTGTGCCGTTCTCTGCGTTGGGCCGCATCGTTCCAAACCCCTTTCACATGAGACACATGCTTCTGCTTATGGTTTCGTGGGCGACGCAAGAACCTAAAGCACTTGGGAGGATGGTGGCTCATTACAGCAGGAACTTGGGTTCTCCAGAGGTAATTTGCTGCAGGGAAGGACTTCCCGGCCGCGGCCAGACCAGGAGGACTTTTAAATGACTTTCTTTATGTACCCAATTCCGGGGACTGGACTGGTCATGCATCACTGCAGCGGCTCTTCCGAGTCACGCATCGTCAGGTCATCGTGCCAGGTGGCTGGAAACGCTGCACCGCTATCTCAACAGGGGAACACTTAAGGAAAGTTCTTCCTAATTAATTAAAATTGTGAATTTAAAGTGGATTAATTAAACTGCATTAAATCCCTGTGTAAACTCCTCACTCAGACTTCAAAGTGTCTTTATTAAATCGCTAAAGCAAAATTCAGCTAAACCAAATCAAGGCCGTTTCATTTCTAAATGACAGCGTCTACACGAGGATGTAATGCAGTTTCGCTAATCCACTTTAAAATTATTTCACATCCTTTTCAGTTGTCCCCGTGTAGACAAGCCCGAGGAATCCCGTCGCTCATGAGCCTGTGTACAAATATGGGTAACAACAGGGCCATTTTTAGATTGCCTTTTTAGGAAATTATTTGCAAATATCCTCTTGGACAAGAGAGCAAAGAATTGATTTTCGGTGGGACCAGGGCAGGGAAGGACAGCGCTCTCCTGTCGGCTCACGGCGTGCGGCAGGACAAACATCCCTGGCTTATCCCCGCATTCGGGGCGATGCGGAGGGATGGGAGGGACACGCGCGGCCAGGAAAGCACTTTGCAAACACAACCGCGTGCCCAAGGCGCCTCTGACCATATCGCAGCAAGACGTTTCTGTTCCCACGAGGGAAACGTGGAGTTTAAGGACGAGACAGTGGAGATGAGGAAAACGGAGGGTGCTGGGGGTGCTGTCTGCAGGAGGAGCACGGAGACGGCAGGTTCACAAGAGGCGGTGACGTTGGCACTGGGGGCTGCAGAGAAACCTTTCCTAACCCCCCCACAGCTGCTGGGTGGGACGAGGGTGCAGCCTCCAGAGCCCTTCACCGCCCGAGGCCGTACCCACGGGCCTCCCCGGCAGCAAGGAGACGACTCTGGCTGCGTTTAGCAAAGTTGGTGGATTTGGGGCACCCGCAGAGCCCGCTGGGAGAGGTGTGAGGGAGTCGGTGGGACAGCAGCACGGGAGGTCTCCTCTCGACCTGCGCTTCCCTAACCCTTCACCCGGGCTGGGAAGAGCCATCCAAAGGGCAAAAATATATTTTGGTGGAGCTGGGAGAAAGCCCGGGGTGGGGGGGGGTGGTGTGTCAGGTTTGGGAAGGTTCCCTGTGTCCCACCAGGCTGCCGGAGCCAAGGCTTTGTGCAGCCTTTCCAAGCAAACTGCTCGGCACCGAGGCCCCGCCGCCCTTGGCCAGCCATTTCCCCCGAAAAAGCCCCGTTTTGGGGAGCTGCGCAGAAGGCAAAGGGTTAAGGCAGCCCTGCGGTTCCCAGTTTAGTAGCAGTCAAGGCGGCAGCGGCGGCAGCAGCAGCAGCGCAGACCTTCGCAGGGAGGCTGGAGAGGCTGGAATAACTGCTGGCTGGAGCTGCAGCACGTCCAGAGGCAGCGGCAATAAAACCAGAGTGGATTACATCCCTTTAGAAACCCTCAGGAAAAAAAAAAAAAAAGGAAAACAAGAGAGTAAAAAAAAAAAAAAAACCCGAAAGAAAGCGTAAACCACAGATTATGTCTGTTGGCTGTTTTTTGATAAGCTCTGCTACAAACACAATGCTAATGAGTGTAAGGGACATCCTCTGTGTGGGGCGGCTGCTTGACCGCATTTTGTCTGCATGTGGCTGATTTCCTCACCCACTGCCAAGCCCCGTGGCATCGCTCCCTGCCGGGGCTTTTCCTTCGCCTCCTCGCCTCGCCGCTCGGCCCTCCGCGGCCGTCAATATTTCACCCAACCTGCGTGAGTCAGCAGTAACCGAAGGAAAGGACCGAAGGGGGAATAAACACGCCGTCGCCTGGAAAGTTTCCCTCCGAAGCATTTCAGGGTCGCTGTACGCTGCCCACGTGAGCTCGGGAGCGGGGCCGGGCGGCTTCGGAGCTCTTTTCGTATTAACACCGTATGAGTTTTATTTTATTTTTTTTTTTTTTCCCTGGTTGATCCCAAAGTCCACCCAGCTCCCGGTGTTAATTTACCCTTTGCTAAAGCCTTAGCCGCCCCCTTTTATACCACGGGGCTCTTGACGAACCCAATGGTGATTGCCTTCCCAAGGCATCTACTGGGCTGCGTATAATTCCTCTAATTAAATGTAAAGGAGAGATGGTTTGGTGGAGCACCGTTTCATCATTTCCCCTCTCGCTTCACGCTGTGGACTTTAATGAGGACCGAAAACACCATCTTGACTTGGCTTTAGTTTCAGGCCAGATGAGCTTTGCTTGTTAAGACGGTCTCTGCTTGTCAGGAAAAATAGCTTTATTAAGGTCATGTAACGTGGAGGGTTTGATTAAAGCTAATCAAGGAAGAAAACCAGACCGAAGCGGGGCCAATCAAACTTACTGCAACATGTTTAACATAACTTCACCTCGCCTATCTGTTAAAAGCAGACAGAAGTAAGATCACGTTACCCAGAAGAATGCCTGAGCCGGGGGAGCGCATATAGCACTGCCCAACATCCTACAGCACTGTACAGCACCATACAGCACTGCACAGCACCGCACAGCATCATACAGCACCACAGAGCACCACAGAGCACCATACAGCTCTGCACAGCATCACACAGCACCGCACAGCACCATGCAGCATCACACAGCACCNAGCACCGTACAGCACCGCACAGCATCGTACGGCACCGTACGGCACCGCACAGCACTGCACAGCATCATACAGCACTGTACAGCACTGCGCAACGTCCTACAGCACTGTACAGCACCGTGGAGCACCGTACAGCACCGCACAGCATCGTATAGCACCGTACGGCACCGCACAGCACTGCACAGCATCATACAGCACTGTACAGCACCGCGCAACATCCTACAGCACTGTACAGCACCGTGGAGCACCGTACAGCACCGCACAGCATCGTATAGCACCGTACGGCACCGCACAGCATCGTACAGCACTGTACAGCACTGCACAGCATCATACAGCACCGTACAGCACTGCACAGCATCACACAGCATGCAACAGCACCATACAGCATCACACAGCACC
>VYXH01011042.1:21734-33422 GCA_013397275.1 Burhinus bistriatus | reverse complement strand
AAAAAAAAAAGAAAAATACACGCTTGCTGCTCCCAAAGCCAGGGTGAAGCCCTGGGGACAGCGGGGGGCAGGGCGAGGGGGTCGGGCTGTGCCCCGCCATGGGGTGACGGCGGGGAAGGGGCTGGCTCTGCCCTGGCCTTTGCAGACAAGAGGAGGCAGCGGAGAGGATTTTATTTGGCAGATGGGTGCAGCTATTGAGCTTATGCAGTAGTGGGTTTTTGGCTGCCCGAGTGGGTAGCCTGTTGTTTACTGTTTATGGATTTGTCAGTTTTAATTATTGTGAAGTGCCCAGATGCTCTGGCGACCAGTGCCATAAGCGTTTAGGGAGCAAATATACAACGAAATGCACTTGAAAACATCTCCGCTTCCTCCCCAGCCCTCTCCTGCCGGGATATCCCATCATGGCAGAAAACGCCGGCTCTGCTCGGTGCGGCGTGGCACGGCCGTGCCGTACCGCAGGGCAGGTGATGCCCCAACCGGCCGCCGAGCGGTCCAGGGCTCTCCGGCATCCTCCCACCTTGGAGCTCCGGCTCCATCCGAGCCATCCCCACAGCCGACGCAGGCTGCCGACAACGGGGGCCCCCTTCACCCTCCGGTGCCGCGTTTTGCTGTTCCTACCCCCACCGCCGCCCCCGGGCGTGCAAATCTGGAAGCAGATCTGCTTCCTTGCACCTTTTTTTTTTTTTTTTTTTACCGTCCATCTTTTTAAGGTTATTGGACTCTGTTTTATATAACAAGGTTACGTGCATGGCAAATAGTATAAATGTATCCCAGACGCGGCCGTTTAGGAATGCTCCCCCCCCGGTTACATATGTACTTTTCATCTGCTGTAGTAGGGTTGCAAGTGGCCGTCTCCAAGCGCTCAATAGCCCGCTCTTTCCTGACTCCATTGTAATCCATATTCCTCCTCCCTATGTGAAACGCTTCGCTAGATAAATTCCACTGTATTTCAGAAAGTTTTCCACAGCTCCCTAAGTGTTTCCATATGACACTGTACTCTACAGGTAACTTGAGTTAAAGCCATTCCTTAAGCAAAACTCCCTGTAAAATTTTCCACTATCTCAGCAGTACTCTATGTGCTGTCATTAAAGCAGAGCACATATATTTCTGAGCAGGATTTGCAGCGATGTCAGATCGCTCGGTGAGCCCCAATTAGGTTTTTTCTATATTTTTTAAAAAACAAAACAAAAAAACAAAAAAACCCAAAAAACTTCCTCGCTCAGGTCTTTTGCCCGTTCATTTACTGAGGTCCTTTTTAACGGGGGAAGATGCAGCTTTCTAAGCGGCGCAGGCTCGGAGCGGGGTGGATAATGCCAGCCTTGTTCCTGCTGCCTTTTCACTCTGTTCCCAACCCTCCTTTTTCCACCCATTTCCCCAGGAACGGCAGCAAACCCTAAATTGCAAACACCTGCTCCATACATCATCCTCAGGCCTGGCAAGACCGAAACGGCGGCGATGCTCGGCGTTCCTGCGGGGAACTTCTCCCCAAAACTCTCAGCCCCGGTCCCCAAGGATGGCAGCAAAACTGCTGCACGCATAAAAGAGTTTAATTTGCAAACACGCGCGCGCCGAAAGAGTCGCTCCTGTTCTCCGGGAAGCCCTTAGCAGCGATGGAGAATCTCCAACGCAAAGGCAAAACTGTGTAATTTTGGAGCAACGAGCCCCAAGGACGGAGGAAAAACCCGAGTTGTGTAAACAGGATCGCAGCGCCCTGTGCATGCGGCGACTGCAAAACATCTGGCTGGATTCTGGAGAAAGAGAGAGAGAATCCAAGATGGCAGGAAAGATTAATTATTTTGTTAACTTACTCTGCTTTCAATGAACTTTTCTCTGGTTATAATCATGGTTTTAAATGGCATATTGGATGCACGCTGGGCAGTGGTAAGCTGAGGTGGGGTGCTCTGTCTTTGGGAATGACAGAAGCAATCAGCCAGAAACCCGACTTGCAACCGTCCCGCAGAGCCCGTTCCGCTGAAATCGCTATTTTGCCACTGGTTTAATTAATAAGCTATATTATCGGTTAATTTTCTACCGTTCTGAACTTTTGTCAAGGAAAAATGGTTAATTTTAGAGTGAATGGATTTGATGCAGCAGAAATAATGAATAAACAACTTTTTTAAAGGTATGGGCTCACAGCTTTGCTTTGCTTTGATTAAACGCCACGTTTTTATTACACAAATAATGTCCATTATTGATAGACTCCTTCACAGACAAAGAATCTCCCCCGTCTTCAAACTGCTTTTTAAAAAGCCATTAAATACCCTGCTCCCATCCCAGGGTTTTACACATGCAAATACACCCCTAAACAGTTTTAATTCTCTTTTTTTCCCCTCATCTATCTCCCTGCTTTCCAGATGGACCACCAGCTTCCCACCATTGCCAGCAACAGCTTGTGTATTGTTTGTTTAAAACAAAGATGACGCATTAAATATCATATACGACGCGAGGTTAAGGATAATACTCTCGAACCGAAATGCCGTGCTAAGCCAGTCTCCGCCCATCGTTCGACAGGTTGGTACGTGCAAAGGGAGCCAGGATTTGGCCATCCTCTTCCCTCCCCGCACGGAGGATCCCTTGCCTCCAGAGAGAGTTAAACTTGTGCGAACGCTCTCCAAATTATACAGGCTAACCAACAATTATGTCATTTCATTCAAACATTCATTCACCCGTCATGTGCCCAGATTAAACAGTAACACTTTGTTTGAAACGTTCTGCTGAAATTAGCAGACCAGAATTGCCTTCACCTATATTTAAGCACTCAGCCCCGCGTCGAACGTAGCCTCGCCTGAACCCCCACGGGTTTAGGCAAGAGTTTGGCACTTTTATACGAATCGAACCCATACTTTTGTATGCTGCACATGTAGACGTGCTTATTGGATTTGTGCTGGTGGCAATAGCTCTATACAGATATGCTCACGGGGATACGGAGCTGCTAAGATTTAAAGGGAAAACTATGAATCTGCGAAGAATTAATGAATCTGAAAAGATTACGAAGCGGCGAAGAGATTATAGCCTCCCCAAAAAAGTATTTTCAAGCTGCGATTAAAGAAAAACAATGCACAAAAGCTGTAGCTTGGTCAGCGTGCTGTGGTGACAGACTCAGAAAAAGCAAAATCTGAGTTTAGGGCCGGCAAGCTTTTTAACCCTTTCCTTCTTTAAGGACAGTGATCCGGGACGCAAGCCGGATTTTAATCATCGTATTTTGCTTGAAAGCAGAACAGTAACCAACCCAACGCCAGCCCTCTCCTGCATGCTTGTCCATAACCTCTCATCCGTGGGACATGGGCAGCCTGGCACCCCTCGCCCCCAGCATGAACTGCCGGCGCGTGCCGGAGAACAGTACGGAGCTCCAGGATGCCCAAGGCTGGCATTAATGCTAAAATCTGTAGTGGCACCAACATCTCCAAGATGCCAGTTTGCTGCCATCAGCTTTGTGTGACAGGAGAGAATAGCAGGCAGATTGCGTATCTAATGAGCCACACATATTGAAAATCCACAGCAATCTCTGGAATACATGTGGATTTGTCTAAAACTCTAAAATATGGCCTGGATGGTGTCCTGACTGCCAAAACCACAATGAATTCACTGTTACTGTCACTAATCTCCATGTATGTTACATATGGTTGACATTTTTCTTTAACTCTCATATTTTTTGCATGTGTGCGTACATAAATAGGGTAAGAGGGAGGCTAGGAGCAGGCAGACAAACAAACAACCGGCTGCGATGCACAATGTTCCCATTAGGCACTGGAAAATTAGTCCGAAGCGTGTTATACAAATCTGCAGAGCCCCAAACAGCCCGTTTTCAAGCGCAGGTGAAGCCTAGGTCTGTCCTGGGAACCCAGATGTGCCTTCCTGGCATGAGGTTAAAGCATTCATCCTGAAGTGGGAAGGGCTGGTCCAAGTCCTGCTGAATCCAGTGGGAATCTCGAGGCATTTCAATACGATACGGGGCACTTTGTGCACTTTGTGTGTTCCTTCAGGTCATTCATTTAGAGTATTTAATTCATGCTTCATCTTAAAGAATTTGATATTCGTATGATATACGTTGCCTTGACCGCCCGATTGGAATACGAACCCTTCCAGAAGCAGGAATAAACCCCTTTTTATTAGCAATGCAATATTACATGGCGTGCTGGCAGAAAAGTTGTATGTGAACTATGAAATAATATTTCATGCATTCCTTCTACTTTCTAGGCAAATTTATGCCAGATTTTATTCCACTGCAGCGTTACGAGCGGCACTGCTTATCTCTGTTTCAGTGCACTTCTACTAAACAGTAGGTCAGCTGAAAACTTTGTTTACCGCCTGAGGAGAAGCAAATAGTAGTCATGCATGGTTGGCAGGGGTTTGCGATATGATATATTCACTGCTGGTATATGGCTCATCATATAATTTAAGTCTACTGTAAACAGTCTATTTATGATACACATCCCTTTTGGACATGCAAATTCTTTGGCTTGGGAGAACAGCATTACAGTTATGGGTATGTTCCTCCTACCAAGCAGCGCTCGCCGTTGTTAAGTGTTAATAATGAAGTGAATATGGTTTCCAAAGAGGAGAAGACCTCTCTTATTTTTCCCTTTAAATAAACTCAACAAAATCTCAAGCTAGGTATTCTTTTGATGGTTATTTCCCAGGAGATCCCCCTGCTCCCCTCGCCTGTTTTTCAAATCTAGCTGTTCCTAGCAGGCTGTTCTCTTTGGACATCCTATAGCAATTTGCTTCTCTTCTCTGTTAAAAGCTATAACCCCTCTGATGATGTTGTGGGGACGGTACCCACAGCAAAACGAGGGTGTCAGCAACCCTACTGAAACACAGAAAACAGCATGGCCAAGGGCTTCAGGGATGGGTGAGAAATTTTGCAGTGGAGAAAAAGCAGCCGGTCGCACCCCACTGAGGTCCCCTCCTTGTGGAGTTTCTCTCTTGCATCATATCATGGCTATGACTAGCTCACACCCCTATTTTGGGAAGAACAAACCCTAAGCCCCATTACCCTGATGATGCCCGATGCTGCGTACGAGCCCTCTCTTCCTAGTCCGCATGATAAACCATTCATGGTTTTTATTTGCCTCCTTTATGTTTGCCATTCAGATTTTATAGAAGACACTCAAGCAGTCATGCGGTATTGACCCAGGAGCAACCTGCCGGTTGTGTGCCGCAGCTGATTTTGAACAAAGAGGCCGCAAGTACATGTGCCAAAGCCAAAGATACTGGCCTTTATCATTGACTTTTTTTAACTTTTCAAAGCTCAAGAAGAGCTCTTGGTTGCCTATAGCCAACATTTCTCATAAAAAGTCACGTGGTGACTTCCTACGCGCGTGCCAGGAGAGAGCAGATCTCAGAGTCTTTCTGAAACCCTACAACAGGGTTGGGTCCTACCACTCACTCCTCAAAAATTATCCTTCTTCCATGACTTTTAATAGACTTACTTTCTAAAGGGACGTGTCGGTAGCAAAAGGCATTGGAAATCTCAAGGGTTTTTGCAGGTGCATGTGGATGTGCGGGCAGGAATGGCCCAGCCCCATCCATCAGAGAAAGCACTGCCGTGTTCACGAGAACAAGGACAGCATTGTCCCGGGCACAACGTCACACTGAGCGGATGGGCAGCAGGGGAGTGGGTGTCATCTATGTTCATTTTTGAATATACAAGACAGTTTTATAGTTTGCTACATTTAAGTAAGTTCCTACGTCACTGTTACGTGTTCTGACCTAGACTGGCAAATGTCTTCTGCAAGCCAAGAACTACACTAACGGTGATACCACCAATATCTGTGCTGTGGCTGGACGGAGCATTGCACAAATACACGCTATCTATGCTCTGGAAACTTTAAAATCTTAAGGAGACAAATAGAAGAAAAGAAACAGCGGCGCTCCCACTTTTATTCCTGACGAACCGCACTATTACAGAACCAGTTAAATAGTTTGCCAAAGGCCACAAAGAAAGGCTGTGGCGGAGCTGGAAAGGGACACAACCCCTGCGCATTTCCAGCCACGTGCTCTAACCAGTCCAGTGCTTTCTCCTAGCAAAGATTACCATATTCAATACTTTTCTAAGTACTTTTGAATAATTGTAACCACCGCTTACTTTCATCTGAGTGGCTGCGAAAAGCTACCTCATCCCTCGGTTTAATTTCTTTCCCCAAGAAGAATTGCATTGGAAAAGAGCACGAGCAAGCCTGAACCTGCTAATTACACTACAGTACCAGGACGGAAAAAGTCATATAAAGGTATTCCTGATGTTATATATGCTCATGTCAGTCAGGGCTTCCAAAGAGTCGGAAAAAAAGGACTGCAACTTGTTCAGAGTAGACCTTACAAAAACACAGCTGGTCTTTGACTAGCGGTAGGTATTTTGTGGCCATTTCTTGACTACAATAGAGGTTAAAATCCGTCACAGTGGAGGTGTAGTAAGAGCCGTCTTGTTCTTCACAGGATTGGGCTCATCTTCAAAAAAGTGAGCTACGAGAAAAGCACGAGGAAGGGACGGGTGTGAGAGCCAGGTACCCGCAACGGCTTCTTAGTGATCACACCACTGATGGTCAGTGTCTTGTGCGAGCCTACGTGCAAAACCAAACCAGAAAGAAAGAAAGAAAGAAAAAAAAGACCCATAATGCATTTTTCTTTTGCAGAGCCTTGATTGTAACAAACTCACTCAAAACTTGCTCCCTTCTCCCCGTCCGTGCTGGGAGCCCACATGAGAACAGATTTCATCAGCCAGAAAAAGGGGTTGCATTCGGCAACCTTCACCGGCCCGTATGTTCAAATGCTCAAAGGCCAACGCTCAAAGACAACCCGCAGTATCCATTAAATATCAGCAAAAAAATTATGGCAGGTATACGCGTAATTTAAATCATTTAATGCCATGCAATTTATGCCAAATAACAAAGAAGAATATCGTGTGATGCCAGTTCTTCTGATTAATGTGATCACGCTTTACATTTCTTTGGAGCTTCTCCTAATGAAGGGCAAGCAGAAATTTCCCCCTGCTAAACACTTTCCAGCTCCGCTTTACTTTCTAGTGCTTTCCCTTGTAGCACACATCATTCATTTTGCTAAGCAACTACATTCGCTTCTATTAGGCTGCTATTAATTACCTAGCCCTAATGGCAAGGTGACAGTGCGTTGCATCGCCATCAAGAAGAGCAGATCGGAAAGTTCATGAAGAACCGGGTTTTGAATAAAAATGAGGTTTGTATCTGCATCTTCTCCTCCTTGAGCGAATTGTGTATGGCATGAAGGAACCCCGTGCCAAAATGGACAGGGCAGGGCTGGAAGGGGAGTGTTGGTCCCCGGCCACTCGGGATGGCTGAAGGAATTGTTCTCTGTGCTGCCTGACCTGCACAGCTGGATGAGGATTGCTGTTGACAGGCGTCCCAGGGAGAACGGGAATAAGAAAAGAAGAGGCAGGGAAACCCGAAGGTCTTCTGGAAAGGAGGGGAGGAAGCGGACTATCCTCTTCTCGTCACATTTGGAGACAGATGTTCTCAATATCCCCGGCTCCAAAGGGTAGGAAGTGGTGAGCACAACTTGAGGAGCTCGGATACTCTTGGCAAACGGCACTGGGTTGGTTGGTTTTTTTTAAACTTTCTGAAGGACTAAAATGAATAGTGGTTTTAGTGGCATTCAAATCTGTCTATGGCATCTTCCTATCTGCTTTAGGGATCTGCTTCCTCCCAGTGCCCTGGAGGAAGAGCCCAGCCGAAGGAGCAGAGGGCTGGTCTCACAACGCAGCTCTGGACGAAGCTCAAGAAGACTCTCCGAAAACCCGCACCTCCAATGGAGCCCTTACACATTTCCAGAGCAGATGTTACAGGGACCGACAGACTCGTGTGCCTCTATTCATCCCCTACAAGCACTTTCCTCTTTAAAGGCATCTGGGGTCTGCTCTGCCATCGCCGTGCCGGGATTTATGTACGTTGCTCCCATTAGCGTTAATGGTAGTTAGACACATACAGCAATTTCTCTCGCACTTCAGGAAGAGAACAGAGCCTTATGGATGAAAAGTTTGCTATTAAGGATTCTTAATACAATGGAAACATTCTGTCTCTTTTAATTGTAATTTACTTCTAAGTGTAACCGCTCTGGGTTGGGAAAACCAGGATTCAGTCCAATTCAATTATGCAATTCTTGCCACCTGGTAAGCCTTGTTATTTTATAAAGAGTACTGTAGTAGAACTGGCAGATTCATTCATGTTCAGAGCGTAAGCGCCGTATACTGTGTAATCACCGGCTCATAAAAAAGAGCGCAGCGCGAAAGTCAACCGCTCAATTATAATGCAATCTTTAAAAAAGAATATGCAAAACCGGTAGGTGAGATTCATCTTTGGTTCAGCTGGTTTACGATTATAAGTTCACTGCGATCTTTGCTTTGCAAAGCTTTTCAGTACAGGCTCAACCTCAAGTTAAAACCGAGCTCAACCTGAGTCACTCCAGCCTGGTCCAATCCATCAGCACCTCCTTGCAGGTGCCGGCGGATCATCTCCATCCAGAGGGCACTGATGGGGGGGCATGCTAAATCACAGGGATGTGGGAAAAAGTTTTTTTGGGCAAATGCACATTCACCCTGACTTAGCTAATGAAGCTGCAACGAGATAATACAGGAAAGGAAACTACGGCCTCGGCGACTGGGAACGCTTTCATTAGCCCCAGCACACGGGCACCTGAGAGTCGATCAAAACCCCACGCCACCCTCCGTCCCCGTGGGCTAACGAGCTTCCCCACAGCCTGTCCCTGCTAAAAACACCGAGCATCACGACATCTACCGCCCGCATCAATGACTCGTGTAGCGACTTGCGTAGACGCAGTGGCCGAGGCACATAAAAGGTATTTTTTTTGCACCAAACAGTTAATAGGTATAGAAAAGCAGAAGGACTGGCCGGTGGAACAGTTTTAATCTACCCAGGGTAGTAAGTGTCTGAGGGAAAAACTCCCCTTGTCTTCAGCAGCTTTGGCTAAGCCCTGCCAATCCTCTTTGCCCGCAGCAGGCAGTGACCAGGAGTCAGATGCTCAAAGGAGATGGATCAGAGTGCAGGACCAGGACTTACCAACAAGCACTGGAAGCTCCTCTAAACCAACGCCTCAAACCCATAACTGGAAGATTAGTTGTGTTTTTACTAAATAAATAGTATCAAACCTTTATTTTGCAGTTCTCTTTCTCTGTGTTTCTGTATTCCAAGGTAAGGATGAAAATTTGCAGTCGCCTTGGAAAGTCTGAAAACCCTTGGAGAACCCAGGTGGACCAGCCGGCTCTGCCAGGTGAGGACAGAGGGTCTCTCTGCCCGTCATCGCTATTGTCACCGCTGTCATTTGGCCTCTTCACAAGCCCCCCGTCCCAGGATGAGAGCTTTCAGCCCGTATTGGATGCGCGATCTCCTCCCCAGTTCCCGTCCCAGCCAGAGCAGACTTAAGCCGGGGTTTGCCCGTGTGTGCAAAGGAGAGGGATGAGGGACACGGAGCCGGGTTTTACCAACTCCAGAAATACTCCACGCACTCCCCACCTGACAGCTCTGCCCCTCCGATAGCAAGAGCGGGATGTTTTGAAATCCCGCACCTTGTAAATAGGAGAAGCACAGCCCGATCATAAAAATGTAAAGTATTAATTAATAGTATAACTTCAGTTTGTATTCTAGCTCCGACATAATGAACCTGCCAATTTTGATTGCAAAGTGAAAACTCATCTCTTTATTTTGGACAAATAGGGTTAAGCTTCTTAAGCAATTCTTTGTTGTTTTGACTTCAACAATTTATGCAAATGAGATGTTAATTAGGGTAATTGTAACTTAAATTATGCTTGTGTAAACCTCTCCATTGGTAGGAAAGTGTGGGAATCCAGACAACTGGTATTTAAAGCAGCTGTACTAACTCACTTCTGAAAGCAAAGCATACCAAGATCACTTTCATGTCTTTACAATTTGTTTTTATGAGGTGATAACATTTTTACAAATACCATCATTTTTGCTTTTTTATATTGTAAGTGACAGTCTGACATTTTACAACTGGCTTATTGAAAACAAGAATTGAGCACTCTCGCTGTAACGGACATTAACTGCTCAATAGAGATTCACATGCTAATGAGGTGAGAGGGGCTCCAGAAAGTTTTGATAAATGCGACACACACTCTAACTAGCAGTGAATGTGAGTTGACAAAGAACATCTACACCAGGGTTCAATAAAATGTAACCCTTTAAATTAATCATACTGGCAGTATTTAATAGAATGCACAACAATCTCTTTTCTGATGGCTATAAAGCCGAAGAAATGCAAAGTCTCGACAAATGAAAGTTCCCACATTTCCCTCTTCACACTGCTACTTTCATTCGAACTTCTACAATTGGTAAAAAAAGGTAGTTACTGTAAATAACAAAGTAGGAGGTTTAATTGTTTCCTTCTTTTAAAGCAGGATGCTTTTCTTCACGTTTATTTGTCTGGATTCTATTGAGCAAATACCCCGACCCGAAAGATTGATCATAAAAAGCATCACCGGTTGTGCTTGGAAGGAAATTTAAGGATATCATATAGCAAAGAGAGGCTTAAACAACCAGTTTTCTGCCGGGCCTTTTTTCAGACCAACTTGGTGATTTTTTTTTTCCTTTCACTAAATATAGCTTGAAGGAAAACACACTGCAGCGGTTAATCAGAAGCAGAAAGTGAAGTTCAGGGGCTTCCTTCACACCAGACTCCCCAGACTTTGCCGAGATGGCAAAACTGGAACTTGAGCTCCCGCATCAAAGCAGGGGAGGTGCAAAATTTTTCACCCCGGTTGCCTTATAAGTTTATTTTTTATTTCCCCGTCCTGCCAGTCCTGACCCGACGACACCGACCGTTACGCGTGAGCTCGCGAGATCCCAGGAAATCAAAAGAATTGGAAGGCCGCTCGCAGCCCTCGCCGCCGTGCATTACATTAAGGCGTTATTCCTTCCTAAAGTGACAATCCCTGATACCCTTTTTGGGTTTAGCCCGTTTTAATCTCGGCAGGACGTGTAAATCTGTGCGCTCAGCAGCATTGCAGGCTTGCTGGCTGTCAATGTTTTGCCCCCGCCAGTGCTTGAGAGGCATTCCTGTCATTTCACTGGGGTAGGAGACTTCTCCGTCGGCCCTACAAAATCTCCCCAAGTAGCGCGTTATGCCAAACCGCCGGCAAACGTACCCTGCTCACTGCATTTCAAGCCGTTTTGGTAACTCAGACTTGCTCTCACTCAACTGCTGGGTGGCTGTATGCACCACGAGAAGCAACCTCACGGGCAGAGAAAAGAAAATACCCACGAACGAACCCAGGGAAAAAAAAAAAAAATATTTCCCCCATCTCCCCATGGCTTTCGGACTTTCTGAGCTTAGCCCAGTACATTTTCACTTGATGGGCAGCTAGCGTTCAGCCCGGAGAGCCTGTCTGCCTGAACACGTGTCCGTGCTCCCCGCGAGGTGTCGGGGGCTGCTCGACTTCTCTCGGTGCAGAAATTGTGAGTCTGGGAAAAAAAAAAAACGAGCGAGCGGAGAAAGGCGTGCTGCAGTTCAGAAATGGCCATTTAGCCAAATTGCATACCTGTGCTGTGTCAGCTATATGGTAGATTCATCTCGTTCCATTGGTCTAATGGATAGCAATTGAATTTAATTAGCAAAACTACTTTGACTTAGTCTCATACTGTGCTGAATGTAATGAAATCTTTCTCCTCTCTCTCTCTCCTCTTT
>VYXH01011042.1:4170-16359 GCA_013397275.1 Burhinus bistriatus | reverse complement strand
AAAAAAAAAAAAGGTCTTGACCACAAAAATCCCACTTCTTAGCTGACTGCCCTGTGTTTTTCCCAACTTTTCCAGCAATACCCAACCTACCCTAGCAAGGGTTTGGCCGCTATCGAGGCTGATCCTCCCGCAGCCAGGCAAGCCGTTTGTGAAGCTTTCCAATCAAATGATGCCAGATTTACTTTCTAGCTGAGTGACAACTGCTTTTTACTTTTTAACACAGAAACAAATGTAAATAGGTTTGTTGGCTATTTTTAATGAAGTCCTCATCGCGTCAGGAAAAGTCCTCGTCATCACACAATGAAAGCATTGCAGTGGCTATCCTCCCGAAAAGGGATCCCAACAATAGCTGGGCTTTAGAAAAGCATCCTGATACAAAGAATTCATTCTTCTGATTTACTTGAAACTACATTGCCTTAAAAGAAGAAAAAAAAAAAAAAAGAAAGAAAAATAAAAAAAGAAAAAGAACTGAATTAAATTTAAATTTTACTTTAAGTTTCTATCATCATTCACCGATTTGGCTGGTTTCTTCCATATCAAATTAAAACTGTATTGAGTAAAAAGATCAGGCAAAATTTCTAGCAAATCTCTTTAGGATGAAATCTGATTGACAATGTATTTCTGCATTAAAATCTCCAGTAAGTGTTCATCTTGACAACAAACGTAGCAACTATCTAACTTGTCTTTTGACACCTTTACAGGGGTTCATCCCTGTTCTTTCAGTGCATTACAAGGTATTTTGTAACACACGTATTGGCTTTAAACACAGAAAACAGTAATTTAACCAGACGCAGTGTTTATTACGAAGCTCGCGCAGCTCATCATCTGCACCTCACACACGAGGCTAAATCCGTGGACGCAGAAAAACACAAGGTGAATGAGGCTGTCTCAACACTTCGCATTTAGTTCTTCGTCCCGTCTTTTCTCCCGAAGCCTTCAGCAGACTGCGCGCGGCCCCCGCGCTCGCCCTGTAAACTCTCCCTTTGCCGAGTGCTCCGGTTTAGGATGAGCCTGAGAGGGCTGTACGGAGACACACACACCCCCCCCGCCCCGTGAAATATTTCTCTTGAGTTTGCAGATGCGTATTGCACCTAGCGATGATCCCCGCCGCCGCGCGGTGGGTTTCCCGGGCTGAGGAGCACTCCTGCTCTCCCATCGCGCGTTATTCAACGTGGGGCGACAGCGGCTGGGACGAGAAGGGAGAGGTGCGGCACAGAGGGTGGCGTAGAGCAGGTCTAGATACTGATGCTATGAGCACGTTATTAATGTGACAAACGGATGAAACCAAGGAGCAGGAAAAACACGAGCTACACTTCTGTGGCCAGGCCAAAGTGCCACGGTGGCAGGTCTGGAGAATTTGCTGTCACCTGCAGCTCTCGTGGGCGATGCCACGTTAGTGTTACGTCCCAGAGAAGGTGTGCTCCATCCCCACACACGCCGCAAGCCCTGCCCGGAGCCCATGTATCACTGGTCAGGGTCTCTGGCAGCACAAACTCACCGGTGCTACCATCCAGCTCCCCAGCGCATTAGTAAGAGCCGGGGATGGACATGACCTCCCATGGGGTGTGTGCACCAGGCGCGTGAGATGGGCAGGAGAAACCCACTGACTGGTCCTCCCCAGGCACCACCAGGGGCTTTCCGCTGCACCCCGTGGGTGTCCTGCTGGAGGAGACCTCAGTGATACATCCTCCTGCGATGCTTTTAAATGACCTTTTCACATCATCAAAAAACCCAGAGCACCGGCAAGTTTTATCTCATCGACCAACCAACCACCAGGTACCACGCTCACACGACCCTCTCCACCACAACCAGCTCACCTGGCCCAATAACCTGGCCTTGGACACCCACCAACCCCATGACAATTTTGTGCTTCACTACAGATATATCTCACCCCAAAACATGAACATGCTGAAACATCCAATCATGTTCTGGCACGCATGCAAGAAAAAAAGCCCATGGCAACAAAGACGACAGCTTGCCAATGGCAGCTGCTGCACGCACACACAAAATTAAACTATATTCTTCTGAAAAGGGATATTATTATGGCATTTGTTTCCCCTCACCCATCACCCTCACCCATTCCCTCACAAAATAAGGGGGAAATAGCAACACATATCAAACATTAGGAGAGACGGATAAAGAAAGAGAGAGAGGTGCTGCCCTGAGGAGGGATGGGATGGAGAAGGCAGGGTTTAACAGGAGATCCAACTGGGTGGATCGGGGTGGATGCACGGAGCCGCCCTGAAATACCGGCTCACCTACGGCAGTTGTATGGTGCACGCAAGTAAAACATTCAGCCTTCCTATTGCAGGAGGCCTGGAGATGCTGAATTGCCTCAAGTTTGGTCAAGCTGGCTCTCGGCTATAACACAAACCCGCAAAAACACGCTTATATACGCTAAATAGCATCTGATGATACCTATCTTCGCTTCCTCTCCCCGGCGCGGACCTGCCTGATGCCTCCCGTGCTGCTACGCAGTGCACGAGATAGCCATCTCCTCACTTGTGAAGATAAATGTCATATCGGACCTCTGACATCATGTATTCTCCAAGTAATTATTTTTGATACCGTAAGAGTTGTACAGGGTGCACAATAAAATTAAAAAGTAGAAAGCAAGGTTAATAAGATTATCGTGTTGGTATAATAGGTAATGCATTTTGCAGTATATCCTTAAATCTGCCCTCTCAAAACATAATTAAATAACTGTGATTTATATTTTAAAGGAACGCAGACATGCAGTGTATCCTCCTACCCACATATGCTAATTGCTTTCAGCCCCTAAAAATCACACAGTTGTTTGCAGCTTTTTAATCCTCATGTGTAAATAACCCGACTCAGGTCCAAGTTATGAACAATAAAGTCCAGGAAACTTTCAGAATAGCCTGTCATTAAACCCGTCTTGATTTTATCTTGCTAATCTAATGGCACTGATGTGTACCAAAGCCTGCGGGGAAGGAGGAACGACTCCCCAGGGCTCTTCACACCGGCCCGAGAGCCAACGTGCCGGCTGGCCGTGACACCGGGATAGCACTCGGATCGGGAGGGTGGATATTAAGGACCGGGAGAAGGGACCAAGAGATCCCCTCAGGAGGAACCTGTGGATGTATAAGCTCAGGATACCCCCTCCCGGGCCTCGCCATGGGTCTGCGTGCACCGTGGCGGTGCCGGGACCCTGGGCAACATACGCCTACACGCTTCGCTATAGGCAACACTCAACCGCGCCGCTCTCCATTTTGCACTCGCACGTGAGAGCCGGGCACACAAAATGGAGGCCCCCCCTGTATTTTTTTACAGGCAGCGGCCGCAAATCCAGGCCGAATCCACCCGCTTCACGGGGGCCACGTCCTCCTCCTACATGCCGAGCGGCGACGATGCCACACGGAGCCACGCTAGCCAGAAACACTTTCGAAAATATATATATAAATACACCGTGATCTCTTCAAATTGAATTATGCTGTGACGAGGGGATCGGCCGGGGCGCTGGCAACTGGGGACGAAATGCTGCAACCCCCCAAAGAGGCTGCTGGGATAACACAGCCCCACACGTCACGGGCACCATGACCCATGTGCTGATCCCAGCCGGGCTTTTTGGTGGCTACCATAATGCAGGCGATAATTAACAATAACTAAAGGCAAAATGAATGGAGAGCATCACGTGAACGGAAAAACCAAAGCAGTTAAAATGAATTTTAGTTCACCGACAACTCTTATCTACCGAGAGCCCTCACTGTCGTAAGGAAACCTTCAGGGTCGGCTGCTGTTGGGAGGCTAAAATAATTTGCCTGGAATTTACAGCCTGTAATTTAATCAGCAGCTCCAGCCCTTGCCTGCACGGAAGGGAGCAGGGGCAGAGCCGGACCTGCGGCTCCCAGCGAGGATGCCCCAAAAGCCCCCCTGCAAGGGACAGTCCCCAAGCCCTGGAAAGTCCAACTTTGGGACGTATATGGCAAAGCGCAGGCTTTTGGGGAGGGGTTGAGGGTTTACGGAGCAGCGGGCTGGGGTTTGTTTGCTGGTTGCGAAAGCCTCAGCAGGTGCCTGAACCCGAAGCATCGAGGGGAGGAGGAGGAGGAGCTGCGAAGAAGCTCAAGGCATGGAAAGTGAGGGATGCCCTTTCCTTTACATCCAAATGGGGACAAAATACATAATTGTAATAATAAATAACGGGTTTTATGAACAATTAGGATTCCACTGTCTCTTTGAAGGGTTTGAAAAGCTGACACGATGTTTTGGGTTCTCCAGATTCAGCTTTGAGGCCTCAACCAAGAGAAACATTCAGCCCCGCTGTGTACAGCAGTGACCACAACAAAGATTGTGGTTTCTCCCACACTCGCCTTAAATAGATCTAAATTAATGCTATTCATCATTGGGTGGAAAAGAAGGGAAATATAAAAGTGCAGTCGCTTGTAGACAAGCCAGCAGCGTTGGGCAACTTTCTTACCATTCAAAGGCTTCTCCCGCTTCTGCACCTCGAAGCCCGCCAGGGCAGGGAGGTATGGAAATAACGCGCCCTTATACCAGCCGAACCCATCACCTGGAAAACATCCTGGGCATATGAAATACGTCTTTATCCCGTGTTTATTTGTTGTGGCTGTTGTTGTTGTTGGAGAAAGGGGAAAGCTAAACCACATGACTGAACTCCTGCCAGGGGTTCGTGATAGAGCAGACCGTCCCAAGTGCCGCACCAGTTAGTATCCGAATTATCACGGATACTCACCGGCTCAGTTACAACTGCACCGGGACAACAGTTGTCCCACCTAAATCCTGCTTCTGTCAGCTACCGCCCTGCCCGCGGCTGCGGAAAGCGGTCGGTCCCGCTCCCCAAAGCGGAGAGCATCGATAGACGGAGATATCTTTCCGCGCCACGCAGGGCGTGCAGATCGCTGCGTTCCGTGACCTGCGATAGGCGGCTGCGTGAAACGTGGGGCTGTCAAGGAGCTGTAGCTGCCATCTCCCCACCTCTCCCGACTGAGGTACAGACCCAGGCTCCCACCACTGACTTTTTATGGGCCCCTTTTATAAGGCTAAAGCAATGCAAAATCTGCCTTCTCCTGGTATTCCTTGAGGGCAGAAATACCGCGAGATGTCTTCATTTCACTTTGTTCTTTAAAACTATAGATGTCTCACCACGGCAGAAATTAATGGAGGAGAAAAAAAATCCCTATGAGTCCCCAGACAGTGAAATCTCAGCTGAACCCTGAACCGTTCAGGTTCCCCCGGGCGTCTGCAGGGAGCCCCGTACAGGGAAAGCGTGTGAAATACCTGGTGCAAAGCTGGCTGAGTATTTTTTGGTAAGAGTAAATGTAATCTGGCTGTAGAACTGCGTAGGGACTACGCAAACAAAACTTTGAGGACCTTTTAGGACGTACACTGGAAGAGCCACGGGCTGGAAGTAGGTTTTCAAAAGCCTTCTATAGGGAGGGAATGTCACGGTTGCCTTAAAAGTTTTCAGATACGTGTAAAAATGACATATATATTACATATAATCTCCACAGAACAAACACCGTTTGAAATGTGCCCCTTTTTAACTACCATTATGAGCTGTCTAAAGAGCATTTTGGTCGAAACTTGGGAGGAAAGGAGAAGGGGAAAAAAAAAAAAAAAGCCCACTGATCTTACACCTGCTCTTTAGCAGTGGGAAGTGGGTTCTCAATCTGTTAACATGACCATCTGGCCAATCTGCATATCACGGCTATCTGGATTACTGTACGATGGAATGACAATAACGTAGCCAAAACAAAAGTAAAATGCATCAAAAACTAACAGTAGTGCAGCCCTTTTGATTTCAAATTAAATAATAAATGTGGTATCACAGCAAAGCGAGAAAGTCAGCTAAATAATTAAAAATAAGCCTTCGCTACGGCATAATTAAGTAAACAATATGGTGTGTGCTTCTATACGAGCCGGCAAGAGTTTCTACTGTCGAACGCTCCACTTTTGCAAAGCAGCTACCAGGAGTTCAAGACGCTGCGACAGCTCTTTTGGTGATGTACAGCATCGTCAGGACACCTCTCGCATCCCTGCAACACGCCGAACCGGCTGCGGCTATTAACAGGATTAATGCAGCAACAATCAATACCAATTGTACTAAAAGATTACAGCGCAAAGCCTGATGTACCTTTCGGACTCCCCGACACCTCCACGGGTATTTTGGCTATCTGCAGTCCTTTTCTGCATTAACCAATCTATGAGTTATTCCCATCGACGCCTCTTTGCGGTGGTCCAAGTAGAAATATTTTAAATCCGCCGATGGGAACGTAAAATGGGTCTGCTTAAAGTTCAAGGTCATGCGCTATGTGCTATAGCCCAGGCAATTACCCATAGAGCATATTTAGACGCTAAGTAAATTTTCACAGTCGTAGAAATAAGGCTGACTCCTTGCATCTTCGCTGGCTTCTATTCGAAACACGAACAGAAAAATGAGCTCATGTAAATAAAACCCTATCCCCAGATTTTTTCTTAAATTTGGGATTTTTAAATGTCCTTCTGAAAGATTAAAAGATTTTCTCTGCCACAAATACCTCGCTAGCTTAATTCTCGCCCGAAGCGCATAACGATGGCCGTCCAAAAAAATAAATCGGGCATTGCAGCATCGCCTCCCGGCCTGCCATCCAGCTTCGTCCACTGGAGAAGTCTCTAAAAACTGTGACCTCTCACAAAATTTAACTACTTCCATTGCGAATCTATTCTCCAATCTGATCACATTAGCAGAAGGAACTCCAAAGCAGTAAAAAACTCCAGAAAGTTCTCGGTTGAGTGCCTACTAATGAACAAAGGTTAACTTTATCTAAAAGGTCAAATGCCTGGTGGCTAAGGTTGTGACCTTAACAACTTAAATTGTGACCTTGCCACGTGCCTAGTATATTGTAGATTCTGATACAGATCATCTGGTAAAGGACCGGTCATAAATTAGCTTTACTGTTTGACTCCCACAAAGAAAACGGTTTGCCACAATGGTTTCCAACTTGTCATTTGATACAAGCGCAGAATAAGTGAAAACTAAAAAGCGAACCCAAGTTCAGGGTATGAAAATGCCGCCTGCTTTTAGTTAAGCAGATTAGAAACTGCAAACTGAGAGCAATACTCTAGATTTCAATACATTTTTTGGTCAACCTCTAATTCACAAAACACCAATCTTCCTTTCCTTTTTTTTTTTTTTAAAAAAAAAAAAAACACAAAAATGACATGTAGTTTGCCTATTTGCATATTTTTGTTTTCTCTTTCTAGCCAGTTCTTAAAGAGAATAATTGATTTCAGTAGCTTTGTAAGAAGCACTATTTAAATCTGTGCACATGTGTTCCCTTACAGATGATAGTGCCTACTGAAGAGAAAGCGTGGATTCAAAGCAATAATTATTGTACATGTTTAGAAGGAAAGGGACATCTCACTGCCGAAGTCATCTTGAATAAGGGCATCTTGGAAGAGAATAATCCCCCCCAAAAAAAGAAGACGAAGAGTGGGAAAAAAACCCCAAGAAAAAGAGAAGCGAGCACTATGGGTGAAAAGGTCACAATGGTTTTGGCACGTATCTTCAAGCACGTTTCGGAGTCTGTGCCTCCTGCCAATACTGGCAACTTCTCAAAACTTTTAAGGAGGTAAAAACATTGTTTAGTGTTTACAAATCTTCTGTACTATAGCAGATGCTTGTCAAATCCGCTATATGTAAGTTGACCAGCCTACCTAATATTTGCGCTGGCGACTTCCTCCTGATAAATAAGCAGTCCATACATTTGGGGAGCGAGGTCTGATGGAGTTTGAGACAAAGAACCCTTAATTTTTTTTTTTTTTTTTTTTTTTTTAATTTTCCTTTTTGGCCCCCGGCCCNTTTTTTTTTTTCTTTTGTAATTTTCCTGTTGCGCACCCGGCACAGGCTGCCATTACTGCGGGTCTGCGGGAACCAATGGCTGTCAACTTGGCCAATGTTCAGGTGTAACAAAGACTGCTGGGATACATCGGAGGGGGGAAAAAAAAGGGAAAAAAGGGGGGGAAAAAGAAAAAAAAAAAAAGGTAGCCTATACGCGAGGCTTTCGGTACACCTCTGTGAAGCCATATAGACGGCGACCACGCTGTGCTACCTCCTAAAAATCATTTTGTCCCCCTCCCCGGTGAGGTTTAGCAGGGAATACGCCAGCACACGCTACTGCATTAAGAGCACAATGCGATGCGTGCAATCAGCAAACAACGGCCGAAAACACGAAGCGGTGCGGTCTGTACGAGCGCGTTGCTGCTTACACAAAATCGCAAATCGAACCCAAAAAAAGGAGCCTAAGCCTCGCGCTAACTTTCCGCGGCAAACATCTAGCCCGAAGAACAATTAGTGCAATTGCTGCCTGTTGACGATGAAGGCAGAAATAAATAAGAGCTCGCTATCAAGGGTACTGTTTGCCAACAGCGTGCTGATAAGATGGTATATCCCTAATCACAATATTGAACTTTTATAATGTCTATTGCCCGACTGTTGTAAGAGGGAGAGGATCCCTTTGAGCTCGCCGGAGTACTTGCACCCCTGGGTTTGGTCCTTTTCTCCACATCCTACTTTTTTTGTGACCCTACACGCAGGCTAAACCAAGACCGTTGGTTTCTATTAACAACTTTTGCACTCCGCAAAGGCTGCTTTTCATTTAGGAAACACAATACGGACCAGTATTTACCAGCACCACACTATATATAAATCAAAATAATAAAAACCTGCGTGCCGTATAGCAGTACGTAGCAGTTTTCAGCTGCAGATATCAAAGCTCTTAAAGCACATCACCCCGCTCCGATGTGCGGAGGAGGAAACTGAGGCAGACAAAAAGGATGCGAGTCCCTGGTCTCCTCGGGGCCGGTGACGGAATGGCAGGGGACCCACAACACCCCAGCCCCAATCTCCCTTCGGTTAGCCATTTACCGGTAATCCTTCCTTCACCGTGCCCCATAATAAATCGCAGAGTAAATAAATAATTTTCCACAATATTTGCCTACCTCACCTTCGCCATAAAATGTGCGATATGATTTACCAGATCACACCGAAGTGCAAAGTAAATTTCGCAGCTTATCTGTAGGAAATACCTTGAGGATACTCCAAAGTTANCCCTCCTCCCCCCCATAAACACAATATTATCAAACCAGGAATTCGTTTCAAGACCCGCTCGGCTTCTAGGTGTATAAATCGTGATATTTTGGGGGGGCGCTGAACACCTCCTTTTCCCCACAGGACTACTCAAGGGTTTGTTTCGTGGCCGTTCAGACCTGACGGCTAGTTTCGCTATCGAGGGACCATCTCCCCCTTTCCCTCCGAGCCCGATCCTGCGGNAGGGGGGAAAAAAAAGGGAAAAAAGGGGGGGAAAAAGAAAAAAAAAAAAAGGTAGCCTATACGCGAGGCTTTCGGTACACCTCTGTGAAGCCATATAGACGGCGACCACGCTGTGCTACCTCCTAAAAATCATTTTGTCCCCCTCCCCGGTGAGGTTTAGCAGGGAATACGCCAGCACACGCTACTGCATTAAGAGCACAATGCGATGCGTGCAATCAGCAAACAACGGCCGAAAACACGAAGCGGTGCGGTCTGTACGAGCGCGTTGCTGCTTACACAAAATCGCAAATCGAACCCAAAAAAAGGAGCCTAAGCCTCGCGCTAACTTTCCGCGGCAAACATCTAGCCCGAAGAACAATTAGTGCAATTGCTGCCTGTTGACGATGAAGGCAGAAATAAATAAGAGCTCGCTATCAAGGGTACTGTTTGCCAACAGCGTGCTGATAAGATGGTATATCCCTAATCACAATATTGAACTTTTATAATGTCTATTGCCCGACTGTTGTAAGAGGGAGAGGATCCCTTTGAGCTCGCCGGAGTACTTGCACCCCTGGGTTTGGTCCTTTTCTCCACATCCTACTTTTTTTGTGACCCTACACGCAGGCTAAACCAAGACCGTTGGTTTCTATTAACAACTTTTGCACTCCGCAAAGGCTGCTTTTCATTTAGGAAACACAATACGGACCAGTATTTACCAGCACCACACTATATATAAATCAAAATAATAAAAACCTGCGTGCCGTATAGCAGTACGTAGCAGTTTTCAGCTGCAGATATCAAAGCTCTTAAAGCACGTCACCCCGCTCCGATGTGCGGAGGAGGAAACTGAGGCAGACAAAAAGGATGCGAGTCCCTGGTCTCCTCGGGGCCGGTGACGGAATGGCAGGGGACCCACAACACCCCAGCCCCAATCTCCCTTCGGTTAGCCATTTACCGGTAATCCTTCCTTCACCGTGCCCCATAATAAATCGCAGAGTAAATAAATAATTTTCCACAATATTTGCCTACCTCACCTTCGCCATAAAATGTGCGATATGATTTACCAGATCACACCGAAGTGCAAAGTAAATTTCGCAGCTTATCTGTAGGAAATACCTTGAGGATACTCCAAAGTTATTTCCGGACTGGGATCGTATCCGTAAAAATCACAGCGGCAACACCGCCTATCGCAACAACCGCTGCCGGGACTCAGCGCAGAAAAACTTTGGGGTAGCCAAAACTTTCTGCAAGACCCTCTGAAGAAGGTGGCATTGGAAATGCAGGCTCCCGGTGCTGCAATCTGCTCAGTTTTCTTACCGATATATATTTATATAGAAGTGTTTTCTACTAATATTATTCCTCTCCCCTCTGCTCCTCTTTTTTTCCAGCCTGCCCGGCCCCTCAACTTGCAAGTCAGGCTGAGAACCAGGGGGACCGATGCATACTATACATGAAAACCAGGGCCTGGCACTTCACACGCGCGCATTTTTCTGCACTATAATCACTCGGGAGAACTACAATAGCGTATTATTTTATCCAGTCAACCTACTGCACATCCTCTGAGCACACCCAGTCGCTCCGCGGGCAGGGTGTACTTTGCGCNATACCTGGTACTCCTGACCCATGGGCCTCGGGACCTCTAGCCTTCTCAGGCTACTTTGTGCAAAACATATACAATTTTTTCTAATTTTTTTTTTTTAATTAAAATCAACCTGCTTTCCCCCAAAATCTGGATAAAGCAAGCCACGTCTGGCTGCGATCCCTCCTAGGACAACATTTAGGATAACACCTCTGAAGGATACCCGAAACGCCGTTAACCCCGGGATAAATGAGAGCCGCTTTTACACGGCTGCACCTTAAAAAGCCCATGAAAACAACAAAAAAACAACAAACATCCCCCCCCCCAAAAAAAGAGGGGGGGGAGGGAGTTTTGGCCCTCCCCTCACCGCCCCAGGAGGGCGATAACCGGCGTCCCCCGCTCCCTCCCCGCTCATGCAGCCGCCGCCGGGGCACGGCACCCGGCCCGGAGATAAACCGAAAAGTTGGAGAAGGTGGTATAGAAAGGCACTTACCTGCTGCGTGCACAAAGTATGCCAAATATAAATCGAGTTCCTTAACAGAAACTCCTATATGGTGGGGCTGTACGCACAGCCCGGGGTTAGAGCACTGTGGGGACTTTACAAGGCGCTCGCCATCAGTACTTTCGAGCGGAATACCTTTAAATAAAATCACCATAACAAGGTCCAACCTCCAGACCTTATCTGCCTGGCGAAGGCAGTCAATTCTTCTCATCTTGCCCTTCTGGTCTGGATTGGAAAGAACGCAACACGGAGGCTTTTTTCCTGTGACTGTGAGAACAAAATCCTCCCGAAATTCAGGCCTGATATCTTTCCGGAGCTTTGCCAGAAGTCTGGATGCCCATTTTTGCTTTACCTCGGGTTTTTCACTTAGCAGTTCATCCTTCACGGCTCTCTCTTCCTCTTTTGACATGCGTTTTTCATGTTTTTTGAAGTATTTTCTTTTTCGGGCTTGCAGGTTGAACCACGTGTATGCAAACGCTCGGACGTGAGGCAGAAGTGCTTCGATGAAGGGATGAAATTCATCCTGAAAAAGTTAGAGAGAAGGCTCGATGTCACCGAAACCATCAACAAAAAGCCTCCAGAAACGGGGCTTTCGCGAGGCGCTAAGGCTGATCGGAGAGGGTGAGAATTCGGAGGGTGCTTATACATTTTTGGGGCTGCAGGACTCGTAGCTCTCGCTGACAGACCCCGACCCCGCTTCACCTCGCACCCACCCAAAACCTCCCCTCCCGTCCCCCCCTCTTCCCGAAAACAGGGTCCAACTTCAAACAAGCACCCAGGCAGAGACGGTGCGAAGATGGGGCCCTTTACCCAAACTCCAAATCTCCTTTTTTTTTT
>VYXH01011041.1:268804-336610 GCA_013397275.1 Burhinus bistriatus | reverse complement strand
GATTTTCTCCCTCCCTCCCTGGCCGCTGTCGGGGACAGGGGATAGAGGAAGTTGGCGTCCATAGATCACCAACCGCAATTTTGTCTGGTGAGTAAGAAGTTTAATTATTTGTGGAACAAGCCTCTCTGCCTGCCCTTCCCCTGCCCTGAAGCAACAGCCTCACCCCTCCGCCCCAATCAGCCCTTTAATATTTTGGAGACGCCCCCTCCGCCCCGCTCCTCGCTCAAAGGGATCCATTCATTCCTTTAGCACCAGCCACAGCCAGAAAGCGGCCGTGAGTTACTCCTGCGGTTCGCACTGCCCTGCCTCTGGCTCAGAGCATCTCTCCGCACCCTGGACCGGGGTCTGCCACGCCACCAGACCTCCTGTCTGCCCAGCAGGGAGGGCTCCCAGTGCCGGAGCAGGGGCCAGAGCTGTAGCGCAGGTGATCCACCCTGCAAGACCAGTGCTTCCAGAGCTCTGCAGGCCCAGGTCTTCCTTCACGGCCAAGCTCTGCTTCCTCCAGAGCACTGGGATCTGCCTTCCAAAATCCCGGCAGCAGATGGGGACACGAGAAGGGCTTTGCGCAGGCAGAGCCCCCTGGCTCTGGAGCATCCCGGGGACAGCTGGAAATAGCAGGGTGGGGGGGATTTGGGCCGGGGGAGGCCAGACCCTGGTGTTTCAAGGAGCTGAAAGCACTGTGCAAATGTGCCAAGATGCGCCTGCTGTTCTCCGTTCCAAAATGAGAAGGCCAGATCCTGGCCCAGGGTGGGGGGAAGGGAACGCAGCCATATTGAGCAAGAGCAAAAGGAGAGTTTTGTCTCCATCCTTACTTCTGGCAGAGCCGTCTGCTCAGCTCGACTCCTCCCCGGGAAGCCCGGCACCACCAGCTCCCTGTGCCGGCTGGAAGGACCAACGGACTCTCCCTGACAGACTGTGCTCCACATGGATGCTAAGCGGGTGCTTCTCCAATGCCTAAACACTGGGCAAATGCAGTAGTGCTGGAGTGCCATCTCCCAGCTCCAGAAGTGAAAGTAAGTGCGTGCACACAGAAAAAGAGGCTTCAGGAAGGTGTCTTGACCAGGAGACTCTGGCAAGTCACTGCTTCAAAGTGCTCACGGTCACCAGCTCAGACAGCTCTCTGCTGCTGAAACATGGGCTGATCTCACCAGCCGTTTCCCACGCCTGCAGTTGAGATTAGGGATAATATGTGCTGTGCCCACAGCGGACCCAGGCCACCACGGGAAACGCCTGGCAAGGGAAGGAACTGGTAACAGTCTGCACCAGTGTCTGATGTGCTCCAGTTGCTGCCTGAGTAACAGCACAGGAACGGTCACAAACTGCTGCTGCTACAACATGACCTCGTCACGACACAACAGCTCCTTTCCCTTGGGCGACCCTGGCTCAAACAGCTCCAAAACACTCATCTGCAGCCAAACAGAGAAGCAGCAGCCATGCCAGGTTCCCCATCCAGACTAGCTGCTAGATCTACAATACAGCCCAAGATCACTCGCTGCCGCCTGCCCAGGCGAGGCTGAGATCCAGGGGTAGGTGTAGCGCTGTGTGACAGCCAGGATGGCTGGGAACCAAAGACACGGATACCTAAGTAATAAGGGTAGAACCCTGAATCCCATGTATTTCTAGAAGACAGGCATGCATGGTGGGGAAAGGGAAATTCACCTTACTCTGGAGAAAGAGTGTGAATGGCTAGAATTGCTTCCAGAAGACCGACCAGAAGTTGCAGAACTGGATGGAAACCCCACAGCACTACCAGGGCAGCGCAAGTGCTAGCGCAGAGCTCTGGTTCTGCCTACCAAGTCCTGATCAGAAGAACCTTGTAGCTTTCAGTGACCAACTAAGACTACAGCAACTCCGTATGGTGTAGACAACTTCAATGCGAACACAATCCAATGTCTAAGTACATATAAGCTGGGGTAGACTTCATAAAACCCATGGTAACACAGAGGAAAATGAAAGACTGGGAGGGCATTGCCCTTCACTTCCAGATACTACAGCAATCACTTCTCCTGGCTTGAATCCCACCAGAACAAATTGCTGGGTGTAGCGCTGGGTGGGAAGAGTCCCTTGTGTGGAAAGGTGCCCCAAGATGAAAGTGCAGAGGGAACGTGGCTGCAAGACTGCTTCTGTGCAGGTCTCAAATCTTACCATTGCAGGGTCAAACTCGCAAGAGGAGCACGTACATGGGACAGGGGGAAGGAAGAAGGGCTGGGGGCAAAGAGTTATTCATGCTTAGACAACCTTTCCTCAGAGGCGCAATCAGGCCTACCACCTTCTTTGGAACAAACCAAGCTGAGGAAGAAAAGCTGGAAGGAGAAGCCAGTTTACTGATAACAGCATTTGCCAATTTCCTTTCTGTTGCTTTTCCCTCTCCCCTGCACCTGTCTGTCCCTAACCTCACGGTTTATTTGTCCTCTGTCCACTCTGGGATATTGGCCCCTGCTAAGGCAGCCCGGTACTGCTGCAAGACACCGCGGATGCTTTTAATGAACCCCTTGGACAAAGGGAAGAGGGGGAACCCAATATCAGGGTAACCGCTCTTCTCTGGAAGGAAACTCCTGTAGCTCTTTCTCCTTTTCTTTGGTTTCACACTAGGCTGCAAGGCAGAGTCCTGGGCAGCCTTCCCCTCGTCCGTTCGGTCTCTGGCCAGGTCTACCCCCCTGGCTTGGCCTGTGCTCTCCGAGTCTGAGAACTGTTGGAGATCACCGACGTTGGGTGTCGAGGTTGTGAACTCCGACTCATCCAGCTCCTCCTTCCCATCGAGCGCTGAGTCGGAAAGCTCAGCAGCTGCCCCCTGCTCCAAGCTGCTGCCGTACTCCCCCAGTGATCCCGCATTGTCTCCTGGGCTCTCAGCCAGGGTGCCGCAGGCAGAGAGAAGGGAGGCAGAATCTGCCCCGTTGGCCTGTTCGTGGCTCCGCTCCACCAGCTCGTTTGTCTCCAGCCAGGACTCGATGCGGGACACCAGGCGCCAGCCGTTGCAGCGAAAATGCTCACGGATTTCATGCTCAAAGACTTCCACTGGCCTGCGCAGCAGCTGCATCATGGACTGCACCACCCGGATCAGGGTCATCTCATTGTAGCAGCGACTGTTCTCATAGCCCTCCTGGAGGCCCCGGTCACTGTCAAAGCCCGCCTCGTTGTAGTAGGGCTCATTCACCAGGATGAGACCTGCCAAGAGAAGGGGAGACCAAGGGGTTAAGGGAGGAGCTTTACTGTGAATCGCCATCCAAGGCAGACACTGCTGGGCCCTGATTTCTGCCAAGGTGGTTGAAGTTCGAGGGTCACAGTGTGGCCTCACTGAGGCATCGTGCCAGCTTCACTCGCAGCCACACTGATGTAGGCAGCCCGAGGTTGGTATCACGAGCGGAGCACTTGTGTGAATAAGTCTGTGGCCTAATGCTAGGGTGGTGGGGATCTCAGACACTACCAAGAGTGGCACTCAAGATCCTTGGCTGGCAAGAATAGTTTTCCACTAGCGCAATGTGGAGGGCACGCAACAGCAGAGTAGGTCAAAAGGGCAGAAGGGGAAAGGTTTCACAGCTTCTTTCCCTTCCCCCTCCCAGTAAAAGAACCCCACAAACACACCCAAAGCTTTTTTTCCTTAAATAGTTTTGTTTTTTTTTCTCCTCCTCTTAATCAGAACAAAGGCCAATCTTCAGTAACAGGCTTTGAGCTGGCCAGGTCCTATCCTATCCAGCATAGTCCCATCAGACAGTGCAGTTCTGCGACAGTGAATACTGTGACAAGTCACCCATACCAAGCTTTCTCCTGCTTGCTTCTGGTCTAATGTAATTACATGTATGTAGCAATGGCACCAATGCTGCCAGGCTGCTGGCAGCCTGCCACAAACTGCATTAGAGCTGGTGGAGGTGAGATCATGAGTCTCTCAAAGCCCAGGCAGCAGGAGGGGGAGAGATTTTTCACTAGCGCCAAGTCGCTCCGCTTAAACATTTAGTATTTCACTTTCTAAATTTGGATCCTCAGCTTTGTAAATGAAAAAAGGCTTTTCTCGTGGTGTCATTCCACCCCAGGAGGATACAGGTAGACTGTGAGACTTCAGAGGAGCACGAGTCGCCTGTGGACTCACGGCAGGAACCCTTGCTCTGTGTCAAAGGTTTCTCAAGTCACATGCCTGGGCTCCCTGCACAGAAAGTTGGCCTTGAGGAAAAGATTTGATTTAGTCTGTCTGCTCTCAAACTAGATATGACAGGGCAAAGCCCTATGGCAGGAAGCCCTAGGGCTGGTCTAGACACACCCCTGATTATTCTCTGCTTTGGAAGGAGCATAAACACCATCGTGTGCAAAAACATGCCCAGTGTAGGATGGGCGGGTGACTCAGTGGGGATAAAACACAGTCCTGCAAGTGAAGCCCAGTTTAGCAACTTCAACTAACTTTGGTAACTGGCTGAGGACACAGTGGTTCACCTTTGTCAGCTCAGAATAAGGAAAACAGCTCTGTGCTTAGCTGCCGCAGTGAGAAGGGAAAGCATTGTGTCAGAGACCTGGGATGCAGCCAAAAATCAGGGCATGAGAAAAGCGTGCACCTGCTTCGACTGATGAACTGGAGAGATAAGGACATTGCTTTGTCCAGCAAGGTGAGAGCAAAAGGCAGCACTAACCTAACTGGGGTGGCAGATCCCAATTGTGTTCCCTCCCCCATAAGCCTGCATCCCCTCCTCCCCCTGCCTTTTCCTGTCCCACAGGCTCTGCGGGAGCATTTACCTTGGATGGAGATGAGTACTTGAAGGAGGCTGGATTTACTGGTCCACCTTTCTGTCCCCTGAAATGCATATACAAATGTGTTAAAGTGCTGAAGCACCATCAGTTTGCTCTGTGATAACTGTTAGATGAAGCGAGGCTCCAGCTTCTCTGCATTCCTATCCCTAAGGTCCTGTGGCTCGCAGTAGGAATAAGGGACTGACTCAGCAAGCACATGATGTGCTAGTGTCCCGTTGTACCAATCCACCTCTCCATTACTTTTTGCCAGCACGGCACCCCAGCAGGGCAGTTCTGCCTGGAACACTGTAACCCTACACACTAGACACCCCTTCTCAGCTGCCCTCTCGATCTACCTGCCCAAACCACAGCATTTCCCTGGCTCTGTTTATTCCAAATCTGCAGTTGGACTTTGTGCCACACTACATGATTTGTCCGCAGTGTGGGAGACAGGGACCCAAACCACAGGAGAACACCCCATGCTGGTGTTGGCATCTCTGCTCTGTCCAACCGTGATGCAGCCCGGCTGGTCTGACCACAGGCTTCTCAACAAGGAAGGACAGACAAGAGCCAAATACAGTCCCAGGAGAAGCCAAACTACACCAGTTGCCTGCTCCAGACATCTAAAACAGAGCCCAAAGCCAGAGCTATCCCCAGCTCAAGCACCACCTGAGACCAGAAGCCACCCAGGACTCTTGGCGTGGTAGGAACTAGCTTGTTCCAAAAGCAGCCTGGCACAACCACCGCTCCCCACAGACGGGTGGAAGAAAGCATTACCTTGCCTATCCACGTCCCCAGGAGGCTGACACACACTTTGCCGTTGTCATACAGGTTGGGATTCAGTCGCCCACTGCACTGGGAGAGGTAGCGGAAGAGAGGTGGGACAGCGGGGTAGATGTTGGGGAGCTGGATATCGAAGAGAAACAGGCCATCTTCATAGGGCGTGCGCGTGGGCCCTTTTATAAGTGCTGAGAAGAGATCCTGTGGAGAGAGGCAATATAAGCCAGGCACTATGAAACACCCTCTTACCTTGGCAGGGTTGTATTTACATGGAGGAAGAGGGGGTATGTGATTAACTCAGCCCTCGCAAGAGTCAGCTCAAGCACCACATCTCCGGGCACCTTCCCTCTAGAAGCTGCACTTCTACTACGACCTGATGGCAGACCAAGTCTTCAGGTCTGAAGCAGGGCTTCAGCCAGCAATCCCCAAGCCGCTCACTGGTTACATCAGCCCCTTGCTGCCTGCCTGCCTTGCCTGCTCAGTGGGACAGGCAGCCCAGCAGGCAAAGCACCCGAAATAGGCTTCCTGCAACGAGGAGCTCCCCGTTGTTTGTCGCCTTGACTTGGGGAATGTGAAAGCAATCTGTTACGGTAATTACAGCCGTATTTTACACGCTGCACACATTCCTGCAGCTCTAATGCAAAGGATTAAGGGTAAGCAAGGAATTCCTAAGAAAGCAATCCGGATGCTGAGCCCAGCACTAACACAGGCATTTGAGAGCAGACACTTGCCATTCGATCCTCGAAGGTTTTAACCATGATGCCATCAGGCAGGGAAGTGGCCAGGAGAGCCATCTCCTTCCGCACAGTGCTAAAGAACTTCTTTGCTTCTGGGGGCTGGAACTCCATTTTCTTGAAGGCATGGGTATCTGTGGGGCAAGGAGGAGAATGGGATTAAAGTTTGCCTTTGGAAACTGCCGCTGGTTCCTTGTGAAGGCAAATCTATACATGTGTCAAACCTGTAATTTGGAAGAGAAGAGTTGACTTGCTTTGGTGCTGAGCCAGGACACAGTCTAGATATTGTTTGATTCCCCCCACCCCCACCCCACGTTCTACAGCAGCCACAACCTGCATCTCCTGTTCTCATGGTCCCACACAACAGTGTCCCTGTGTCCCACAAGGAGCCCTGTCCCACAACTGGAACAATGATGCATCACACAAGGCGATGACCCTTTCTCTGCAATACCCAAAGCATAGCTCCCCATCTTTATTTATACTGAACCTGCAGGTTCAGAACAGTTTGGCCACCATTCCTTCTCACGTCTGGCCTGGATGCCTGGCTTGCCGAGCACCTTGGACTCCACTGTCACCAGCATTTCACACAACCAGATGCTCCTCTTTATTTTTGGCTGATTAACATTGGCACAAGTGAACAAGGACACTCACCCACCAAGGACACCCAGCACAAGAACACCAGCTGTTCCTGCTCTGCTTCTCAACCAATCCATCCCTGCAAAAAAGCCTGAACAAACCCTGTAGCTTTCAAGAAAGTATCTGCAATGGAAAGCAACTGACCTCCACAGCCCTCCAAAGTTAGTTACCCACTTGGACAAAGGGGAAGCCCCTTTCTGTGGCTTGAGAAGTTACAGTAGTGCCTAGAGATGCCATCTAAAAGCCAGGTTTGTGTCCTAGAACAGACTGCTACAGAAGTTGTCTTAATTTCTCCTCCCCAGTTAAATGAGCTGTGAAAAGGACTAGGAAGAAGAGAGGATACTCAATCCAAAAGGCCTAGAAGCAAAGGTTTTGGAGAAAGAAATACTGCAGGACAACAATGAAGGACAGAGTATCCCACACTGGCCTGACCTGACACACTCACCTGGAGCGTACTCCAGCACAGAGAATACTTCTCCCTTGGCACTGGTGAAGGTTACTCCAGGCTTGCCTCCACTCTGCTGGCAGAGCACTGGTGTCTCACTGGGCCATTCTGACCTCACTGGTGTCTGTGCCTCTGCTTTTTCTTCTTTCTTCTCTGTCTCCACCATGGCTTCCATCTTTTCCTCCTCTGCAATAGCCACATTATCCAAGGTCTTCTTTAGATTTTCTTGCAGCTTTTTAATATCGTCCAAGAACTTCTTCTCCCGAGTGGGTTTTTCCAGCTCCACAGTTGGGGAGGTAGGAGAGCCAGTCAGCAGCTGCTCCACAGTCATATTTTTCAGGCTTTCCAAGATCTTGATGGCCTCCTTTAGTTCCCGGAAGCTCTTTGGGGCTCCGTCCTTGCCAGCTTTCTCTGCAGCAAGATCTGCAACTGCCATAGCTACAGCTCCCTGGACTTGTTCCTCTACTTTTTTCACCTCCTCTGCTGGCGGCTCCTCAGGCTCTAACTCCTCAATTTTTGGGTGGTCGTCTTCCATGAGGCCATTGTCTGTCTCCCAGCTGTCGCTTTCATCCTCCCACTCAGAGGATGCCCCGCTGGTGCTGCCATCAACAGAATCGTAGTCTGACTCCTCAATTTCTGATTCAATATTGTATAAGTGCTAAAGGGGAGCAGAGTTACAATAGATTTAGGCTGAAGCACAGAGTTTTAGTTGTTTTTAAATGCAAGTCAGTTCTCCCCATGAAAAGGGAGCTTCCATCTAGGATTGGTTTGGCTGTTTCAACCCTTTCCATCTACACAGAGTGGACTGTGTTTGATCCAAATAACATGCTCAATGACTGGCACAGATTATGAATCAGCATAGCCCCATCCTCCAGTTTTCAAAGCAGGACATTGGGGGAAGGCTAGGGCAAGTTCTAGGTGGGCTGCAGCCATCCCAGTGGCTGGGATCCAGCCAAGGAAGCACGCAGGCGCCAGCTACCTGGATGCCCCAGGGTTTGTGAACACAGAACTAGATCGGAGGTATTGGATATCGTGTGCAGAGTTAGTATTTCTGGTCCTGCTTCTGCACCAGCAACTGTGTTGGCACAGAGCCCTGGTTTGGCTGCCTCCGCACTCCGTCCTTCCACAGAGACAATGCTGGAAGCAGGAAAACACTCCCATACCAGCTTTCTTCTTCTGTGGCCCACACTACTTGCCGTCATAGATCTGCTACACTGCTTTAGCTGTTTTATGTCACTACTGCTTAAAATTCAGCTGTGACAATGAAGCCTAACCCAAGTTGCTGAATAAGCTCTTACTTAAAACACTCTCTTCCCCTTCACCACTGGAAGCTGAACCCATCCACACTCCATCTAGCCTCACCTCTTATAATGGCGCTAAATATGCTACGTCTCTCACGAGGTCCCACTGCAGAGGCTTATAGAGACACTCCAGCTTTGGGCTCCAACATAGAAGCAGCGGAGCAAGAACAACTTTATAGGGCTGTGTTAGGAGTTACAAGATGGAGCATTTTATCCACAGGCTTCTGACACTTGAATGACAGCCCAAGAATCCTCTTAATCTTGCAAGATACGACCCCAGAGGCTAAAGCGCATGGACACTCAGTCATCTTGTCAAAGCCTTGAACTGAACCAGCACTGTTCGGCTAGTCCTGTGCCACACAGAGACAGGCAGCCAGCAGAGGTTAGTTGGGTTCAACACAAGTGACTGCAGGCAGGAAAAGCCATCAAAACTCACTGCCCTCAAAGCTAATCCAAATCTGAGTCGGAAAGTTAATTAGCTAGTTATGCCATCTTTATTTTTAGAGCTGAGAAAAAGCACCCAGACAGCTCGTATCTGGGCACACGGACAGGCATTGATAAATCACGGTTTTACCAACTGATAATTCACACCCCTGACATTTCCCCAACTCCCATAATTACGCAGACGAGCAGAATCGAAGGGACTGGCGTGACACAGCAGGAGCTGCTGCAAAGCCCCAGCACCGCAGTGTGAGAACAGCCCTTTGTGGAGCACACATCAGACCTCTGATTGTGCCTGTGATCCAAGCACATGTGACAACAGGGGGAAGGGAGACAGCAGCCTGCTTTGTAACGCTCTAGTCCACTGCCATAGTGCAGGCATTGACTATTCTACTGTAATTAATGCAGAGCTGCTTGGTTTAAAAAGAAATCTTGATCAAGTGCTTTCTACTTGCAAATGCATCGCTGCAGCGGAGGCAGTAGTGTTCTGTGCCACAGTGACAGAGATGGGACCCTACAGAAGCAGGTCTTCTCTTATCTTTAGGTTGTTTGCCTTAATTTGAGGCAACAAGGAGAAGAGACATGGGATGAAACTGTACGTGGAGTAGCAAATAAGATTACAAGACAGTGCAACAAAAACCTTAGAATAATGCAGAAGACAAACCAATGGAGTTAAGTGGATTAGTGTGGCTATATCTATATTTTTAAGTTTGCAATCAGCTCCTTTCCCTCCCTGCCCTGGGAAAAGAATTGGGTCTGATCCCTAGGTTAGCTAAGGTCACAACTTGTGGCTCTAGCCCAGCTTCTGGAGGAGCTTCTTTAGCCAAAGAAAACACTATGGTGCCATTTCACAAGCAAGACAGAACAAGCAATCATCTTTCAGCAGTGCCTTAGCTGGCAACGCAGTGAACCTGGGCTCAAGTCAGAACTGATGATCCCTGCGCTCTGCAACCCCCTCTGCAAAGCAGCAGGTGCTGGAGGCCAGGAGCAGGGCCACAGTCAGAGCTGCAAACGTCCAGTGTGGCATGTGAAGGGAGCCACAGTCTGCTCATACTTTCCTGTTCTCTATATTCAAGAGCAGTGATGACCAAACAGTTACCCAGTCCTCCTGACAAAGGAAGGATTTTCTTGTGCTAACAGAACTGGGAAGCCACCCTATCATATGGGAAGGCAGCAATAATTAGAGCAAGATTCCCTTACCCAGTGAATCTCTCTGCTCCCAGGATTTAAAACCAAGATTTGTCACTCAGCTAAGAATTACAGGGATACCATTAGCTGGAACAGGACCTCACCTGAGGCAGAATGATAGTCTTGGAGTTATCAGCCCACACCACTTCCACTTTACTGCTGACATCCACGCGAGCCACCTGTCCGACTGAAGGCTGTGGAAACAAGAGCAGTTTGTCAGTCCCTTTTCTTTCTCCTGCATTTCAGTGTGGAGCCAGGAAGGTTTTGAGAAACAGACATATCCCAGGTTGGAGACCACCTAAAGCAACGCTTGCAGCCTGTTGCAGAAGCGACAGGAGTCCTGGGGTCCCATGCCAAGGAGAAGAGTGCTACCGATAGGGTTTCCATGAGAAACCCCATAACACTGCCACAGAGATGGGGAAAATTTCCCCTGGCAAGGGGAGAGGACCAGGAGGGCTGGTCTGGCAGCAGATCCTCACTTCTGGTCAGGACCAGGGCCTTTGCAGGGCTGCGGCCTTTCTGCAGGCAGTACTGCTGGGGTTGTGCCAGCAAGGGAACAGGACCTTCCTCTGGATCGGGCTGCCCTCTACTGGGTGCCAGCAGCCGGCCCTGCGCTCCGACACCCAGCATCAGGGGCTCACAGCAGCTTCTCCCAGCAGAGAGGGTGCAGGCGAGAACAGACAAGTCACAGTTGGCACAGGGTGTGCGCAGTAAGTAGCATCTTGCACTAGAAAAAGGTTATTTAGGTCAGCTGAGCAAGCTCGGATGTGTTTCATGTGGCTGAAACTAGAACCACAGTAAAAGCCACACTACACCTTTTAACCCTTTGAGGGCAGCAGTCCTAAAAACCTGGAGGTCTTACCTGCACAGTAAGGAAGCCTGTTTCCTAGCAAAGAGTGTATTCTCTACAACAGAAATTGTTCCCTCTTCCTCCCCAGGAGATCAATCAGCTCAACAAAATTAACATGTACATAATAACTCAGATGAAAACCTGAACCCCAGTCTTCTGTTGCCAAGTGAAACTGGTTTCATGACAAATCCACCTCCACTCTTGCTCAGGAGCCCACAGAATATCCTCATATTAGAAGTTACTCTGAAATCCAAAGCAAGACTTTTATTAAAAGCCCTCAGGCATGTGTTTGATTCTTGTCTCAACTTTGTTCTTGCTCTGTTATAGACTCTGTCACTAAGGTCAAAGGATTTCAAGGTTACATCTCCATCAGACTTAGAGATTTGATATCTTACTCATGACAGCAGGGGACACTGATATAAAACTAGCAAGCTAGGGAGTTTAGGATGCCCATGTGGGGTCTAGGGCCCTCCTATCGACTCTTTCAAGCACCTCCATTAACACCTGGTGACAATGTGGTCACATAACTGTGCCCAGAACCTACCTCATCTTCCTTAGCTGTGGCTCCGTCCGAGTTGCCAATGCGAATCACAATGTCAGTAGTGCGGAAGCGAAAGTCTGGATGATCAGCAATATCATAGACGCTCACATCCTCCTCCTCCCCGATCAGCTGCATCAGAGACAGAATGCGAACATGTCAGCCCCGGGATGCTGCACTGACCTTCAGAGCATGCCTTCAACACGTGAAAGTACTTTGTGTTATAGTTTGTCAATTTTCAGTTGCTCCAACAGTCTGCAAGGAGCTGTTAATGTCCCTTCTTGTCACCTCATCCTGTAGCACGTCAATCAAGGCACAACAATGAAAGGAAGCAGATATTCTGTGTCATCTGCTCAGCCTCACCTTTACTTCAGGTTCCACATCACTACGATCATGAGACACTCAAGAACAACATTTTATTCCCTTCTGAACACCCAGATTGCTCAGAGCAGTTCACTGGGGCCCAAAGGGTTAGGTGTACTTTTGAAATGATTGAAGGCAACAGGAAGCGTCTGACAAAAAAAACTTGTGAACTAATGGGAAACATCTTTCCTTTGATTTCTCCTGGAAAAAGAGAACTAGGAGCCCACAAATAATGAGAAAGGGGTAAAGTGGAGCACAACCTCAGGCCAGACTGATGTTCTGCTTCTGGATGTAAAGGGCCCTGCTCAGTTATGACAATGTGGTTTCCCATCCTAAGGCAGAAAGCAGTACACTAGGTTTGTATGGATTGAGTCCCTCCCCTCATCCCCAACTAGACTGTAGTCTATCAAGACTCTGCAAAACACAGTGTTTTCACAAGCCCAAGAAAAAGGTGTTAGGCTGACTATAGGCAATAGTGCCTGGCAGAGGCAAGCAGGACAACATGCAATAGATGGATTATCTTTCCATGAACTAGCAAAGACATAGGAAGGAAAAATTCTTATAGTGAACTCAACTGTCTGTGACAACTTCAGCAAAAACCTTCATCTGTACCAGAGCCTGATATTGACTATGGCATGTAAACCCTCTGCTTGGTCTTCACTGCCTTGCAGGCATCTACAAATACGAAGCGACATCACCTCGAGCTAAGCCTCCCAGGCCCAAAAGCAAATTGCTGTTCTCATCCTCAAGGACAAACTCCATAGCAGAGCTGACTCCCAGGCTTATCTATGTTTATCTGTGAAGCTTGTGCTGTTTTGTCACTGCTTTCTCTTAGCTGGTTCCAACAGGCACTAGCTCCTGCACTTACCTCTACATCATCTCCGCTGGATTTCAACTTGAACCACTTCACCACACAGGTACGGCCAATATGGTCACCAGACTGCACGACTCCATATAACCCAGGGTCCTGGGAGCTCTGAGCTTTTGGTCACAAGTGGTAGGGAAGAAAATAGACAAGTTAAGTGGAGGAGCACAGATTTCACACAGCACCCGAGGCTGTCAACTCCCAAGCTCTCATGGCTGAAACCTTCCATTTGTGAATGGCATGAGGAAAACCAGTTCTTCCTACACAGCCAAAGTTGCACTCAGTTAACAAATTGCATTTTAATGGAGCATGGAGCGGTGACAAAGTAAGACTATGTTGCACTAGGCAGGGTGAACACATTCACTTTGGGACCACTTTCGAGCTCTGCCACCAAGGGAAAAACATGCTGTCACCTTAGTGCTCTGCTCTCCAAATTAGCTCTGCACCAAGACTGTCAGAGTTTCTGGACAGGCTGGCCAAGAGGTCCCTGAGTGCAGCCCTGGCTGCCAAGGTCTTCATCTAGAAATGTGCCCCCCAGAACGGACAACAAAGGTGGAAGGCAGGCAGGTATACCTGTGAGTAAGCATGCATTGGAGACCCAACAGCATCAAAGCTGGGCTGGGACCACCTCTCTAGGCCTGGGCTGTTATCCAGCACATTGGTATCCAGACATCTTTCAGATTTATCTGGCTGACAAGGATCCACCTCCCGCATCCTTAGCAGTGGGACACAAAGAACTGCTGGCATCCCAGACTGCTTGGACAGTATGTTTGACAGACAGGGGAATACAGATTCCCAGAGACCAAACTAGAATGGTAGAGCTGGTGGATAACTTTAGTTTGTACAAACTACGCCTAACCCACAAGACCAGTCAGACTATTAGTCATCAGAAATGGCCACGCAAAACAGCATCCTTTTTTGCTAAGCTAGTTTTCCCTCTTCCCAACCTGACAATATCTTGTGCTCCCCACTGTTGAGCATCTACCTCTGCTAGAAAAGGAGCTGAGAGCCAGGTGGTGTGCCATCAATATTTCATATCCAAAAGCTGTAAGTTTCCTTGAACTTGTACTGTGACCTTCACCAGCATCACCAATTGTTTTGGTGAAGAAAAGGGATGCCAGAAGATGCCTCTGGATCCCCAAACCCTCCAAGAAAAAATGGAGGGTCTTTATCATGGCAAGCCATACAGAGATAAAACTGCACCTGGGGAAGAATAACCCCATGCACCAGTAGAGGTTAGGGGCTGACCTGCTGGAAAGCAGCTCTGCGGAAAGGGACCTAGGAGTCCTGGTGGACAACAGGATGACTATGAGCCAGCAAGGTGCCCTTGTGGCCAAGAAGGCCAATGGCAACCTGGGGTGCAACAAGAAGAGTGTGGCAAGCAGGTCGCGGGAGGTGACCCTCCCCCTGTACTCTGCCTTGGTGGGGCTGCATCTGGAGTCAGTAGTGTCCAGTTCTGGGTTCCCCAGTTCAAGAAGGACAGGGAACTGCTGGAGAGGGGACAGCAAAGGGCTACGAAGATCATTAGGGGGCTGGAACATCTTTCTTATGAGGAAAGGCTGAGGGACTTGGGTCTTTTTAGTCCGGAGAAGAGAAGACTGAGGGGGGATCTCATTGATGCTTGTAAATACTTAAAGGGAGGGTGCCAGGAGGATGGCACCAGTCTTTTTTCAGTGGTGCTCAGTGAGAGGACAAGAGGTAACAGGCACAAACTTGAACATAGGAAGTTTCATCCAAACATGAGGAGGAACTTCTTTCCTTTGAGGGTGGTAGAGCACTGGAAGAGGCTGCCCAGAGAGGTGGTGGAGTCTCTGACTCTGGAGACACTCCAAACCTGCCCAGACGCCATCCTGTGCAACCTGCTCTAGGTGACCCTGGTCTGGCAGGGGGGTTGGACTAGATGATCTCCAGAGGTCCCTTCCAACCCCTGTGATTTTGTGAAAACAACCTGAGGTGAGCTGTTCACTTCTCCCCTCGTTCTGCGAGAAGTTCAGAGCAGTTCAGCACTTTCAAGGAAAAGGTGGGCCACCTCTACTTTACAGAAATACTGAGAATCCTAGGTTTGCTCCTTGGCATTTATTCCTTCCACATCTTGCCTGCTGTCATAGTTCAACTTTGGTATTTAAATAATGGTTCTCTGCTGACACTCATGTGAAGTCAGCTGAATCACTGTCTGTCCCTTGCTAGGCTCTTGTGCCCACCCTCAAGTGAATACTACTAACAGCTATGGTAAAAAGGGCTACAACGTACATTAGGAGATCCAGATTGAAGAACACTTTGCAATTAAGAGCATGTTTGTTCCCTGAGGAGAGCATTGTTTTGACACCCAATACCTCTTTTGTCCACCACAAAATCCCCAGGGCAGAACTCGTTGTTGTCCAGATGATGGACTGGAATCAGCTCGTTGGAGCGAATGTTTGTCTCCACGGTGCCATCCTGCCACATCACGTCAGCTGAAGTCATCGTGGTCACCACTTCTACAGCAACCCTGGGAACACAGAAAGGCAATGAGTTACCAGAGGGAATGTGCATGAGCACAACCACAGCATGATGCTGCCAACATCAGGAATCAAGATGGATCTCAGCAACACAAAGGTACACATATCAGCAGGCTGGGAAGCAAGTCAGGAAACCCCATCTAGTCCCAGTGGAAGCAGCTACACAGCAGGCTTTGTTTTGACGGGTTCTCAATCACTGCAGATATTACATCGCTGCAAGTCTATATTGCAGGAGAATTTACCTTCCAGGGAGCCGATGCTTAGCTCACTTTTATTCCTAGCGGAGCAAATTAACATCTACCAGCACCCACTTTCTACCCCTGGCAGAGGCCAAGACAGGAGCTTCAAATACTTTGGAACTTAAGGTCTTCTCCACTGAAGAGAAGCCTGGCTAGAGGAGTCTTTGAAGCTAGAGGAGCATGGGACTGGAAAGGAAAGATAAAGCAGCATCCATCTCAGCCCTTCCAGAAAGGAAAAGGCAGCAACATATTGAATATGGGTAAACCAAAAGGATTTTGTTTAAAAGAGAAAAGTCTCCTTCCCAGCTGTTCAAACACATACATGTGTGTCTCTGCAGCTCAGAAATGAAACCCAAACATGCAACAATAGACCACATGCTGGTACTGGGCTGGGCTGAGCTGCTTGAAGAGGCAAGTTGCTTGGGGGCAGGAGGAACAGAGCTGCAGTCTAGCTGGACACTCTTCTAATGAGCCCTCCACCATTCTCATCTCTCCTACAGCACCGAACAAATTGAATCCCATGCTGATTTTAAATCTTGCCTTTATTTTGCTGGCAAGGCCTTTGAGACATAACACAAGTGCTGCATTTATGGTGGTTTCAAGTCAAACCATAAAGAAGATACAACAGGCAAATACAACTGTTTTCCCACAGCCCTGTTTTTACGAATGTCAGAGAAATATTTTTAAGTGGAAATAACATGAAGTTTCTAGTAGGGCCAGCACTCAACAGCAGAAATTATCAGAGACGGAAGTCCGTAACAGGTCCGGTGTGGTGGGTGACAGGACAACAGATGGTTCCTTGGGGAAAGTGGGGGTATGTGCTGCTGAGGACAGGAGAGTGGAAAGGCAGGCCACCCAAGGAAATGACACAGTCCTGTTTGCAGCACAGTTTACGCTGCTTCACAAACAAAAATCACGACTTGACATTAATAAAAATCCCTGTATATCCTCACTAAAAAAAAAATAACCAGCGGTCTATGTGCTGTCCCGAGAGCTGCAGCAGGTCACTAGATGATGGTAAAGCCACATGCTGAGCTGGCCCCCTGCAGTCAGAGATGCCCATGAGCTGACACATCAGATCTGATGACTAACTGCAGCAAGCCCATCCACTTCGCATTTCTCAGCAGTGCTTGGCAGCACACCTACTGCTGGTCTCACCAGCTTCATCTGAATATTCAAACAGCGAAGACCCCTCATACTGAGCTGTGACCAGCTGCCACATATGCCCTTTAAAGTATTAGCTGGGTTTTCACATTCTGTGCTGAAAAAGCCTCTATTTCTTATTAGCTGTGACACGGTCATCTCTGCAAAGTGTCCCAACATCTGATCTCTGCATTTCCTTGTACGGAGCTGCTCAGATCCAGCACAGCAATCTCTTGGTATTGTCACAGGGATTTCTCTCCACTGCCTGTACGGTGCAGAAAGCTACCAGGTTTACTAGCTAAGCTCTCCTTAAGAAAACCTGTAGTGAAGTAGAGGCACTCAGCAGGGGGATGAGAAGTGAAAAGTGAACCGAGAATCAGCTCCCAGGAACTCCATCACACACTCCCATTTCTTTTTCCACTCGAATACTGCTCTGCTGAGGTTTGTGACCTTCAAATCCAATTTCTCCAAAACCCACAAGGACTAAGGGAACAGCTCTCCCTGCACTCAGGCAAAGCTAAAATACCTAAACAAAATGCGAGTAAAGTTCACGGCCTTCTCAAACTACTGGATCCCTTGAATCCTGATAATGTAACTTTTCTGTGAGGATTCTCACACGTTATCTTGCACTAGTTCATTTCTGATACAGGATCTGTATACAACTAAGTAGCCCAGGGAAGCCAGCAAGACAAGCTAGCCGTTTGTCAGATGTCTTTGCATCCCCTGACAACAGTTAAACATTCTCAAGTTAGGTAAAAGGTAAAAGCTGCCGAGATCCCATTTTATCTAGAAATGGGCAGATACATGCAATGCTCCCTCCCTCCCCCAAGCTGCTGAAATAAATTCCTCCAAGGCTCTCAAGGAGTGCACTTTGTTCATTAAAAAACCTATAAAAAGTATATTGCTGGCAAAAGCTGCGGATCTCTCAGCAGAGCAGGGTAAGGATGACAGAGACCACAGCAGCATGACCCCCTGCCAGCACAGACCTCCGTGCCGATCTGGAGACAGCTCTCTGAGGATAAGCTGTCCATTGCTGCTAGCATGGTCTATCCTCAGCCTCTCCGCAGAAGCTGCCAATGAGGTAACCAATTAGTGTCATGTTTAAGCTGTATGATCTTTATTCACCTGTCTCCTTCTCTGCGTACAGAGTCTAGCGCAGCACAGATATTCTGCCGATGCCCTGAGGCATAGCTGAAATAGAATAGCATCAGTGTCATGTCGCAGGGCCCCAGTTTCATCAGAAGCTGGACTGAGATCAAGTTGATTTCACACAGGCCACTGCACAGTTATCACAAGATAATCGCTGTTGGTTACTACCAAGCGGTGTTCTAACATGAGGCACACCATCCTCCACCCAAGCTGAGGAGGTGGTTTACATCTGAGAACTTTGATAAGGGAGATTTTGGCAAGTATACCTGGGTTTGGAAGTCCAACTCACCTGTCTCCTGGCTTAAACTCTCGTGAAATCTTGGTCTTCTTCTTCTTGTGCTTCCGCTTCAAGTTTTTGATGGAAAGAGGGATGCTCTTCTTGCGGCCAGTGCCGCTGCCACTCTGGGACGAGGCAGTGGAGCTAGCAGAAGAGGTGACAGAGCTAGTGTCATCTGTGTCATCAGCTGCCTCATCGTCAGCATCTTGCTCCATGGACTGAAGCCGGTAGTCGGACGACCCTTCGTCTTTCAGCAGAAAGGGAGGCTGCTGCTGTCGTGCTGCTGCTCCCCCTTTCTCCTTCCCTATTTCTTCAGGCTGCTCCTCCTTTCTCTCCCCAGGACTCAGTGCACTGTTGGAAGAATCATCCAGCTCACACTTTGATCCAGGCTTAACCTCTTCTGATTTCTGGTCAGCAGCTGCCGCAGACTCTTTGTCAGGGGCTTCACTGGTACCCTGAGACTCCGGGGAGCATGACATGATCTTCACTATCTGCTTCTTCAGTAGCCGCCTCACCTAGAGAACACAGACCTGGGTCAGACAATATGCCTGCACACTCAGCGAGCTGCCAGCCATCCTGGGGAATGGTCAGTTTTGTACACAGAGGAAAACAGCACCCCAGGGGCCTCTGCATGTTTAACCTGCACCAGAGTATTCCGCAAACCAGCATCTCACCACTGGTCTGCTCAGGAACGGCACTGGACTAGTCCAAGGAAAGTGAGCTTTGTTCCTTAAGGCTATTTTAACCATGTTCTGAACTTTTTGTTACGGAAGGTCACAACAGGCTGCACAAATTAATCTATGTAACAGACCCAGCTATGCAGGGAGGTCACTATCCCCACTGATGATATCCTGTTATTCTAGGAACACCGCTGCTCTACAGCCAGCACGTAGAAACCATAGCATGACTCATTTGGCCTAGGAAGCAGAGACTTCTTTCTTGTCTCACTGTAGCAAGGATTTAACTGAACAGTTCAGCTCCGTGAGAAACCTGAGGTTCCGCTAATGAAAACGACATGTGTCTAACAGTCCCGGCTGTCAGAGCACACCAGCTCTGACACAGCTTGACCCCCTGCAAGGTGACACCTCTATGTTCAAGGTCCTGTTCGTGTTCTTTCGTGGCATTAGCTGCATGCTTCACTCAGTGCAGTCAGACTGCTGTACAAGGTTACTTCGCTACTGGCAACAAGAAGCCATTACTCTTTACGACAACCACTTCAGGAGTCACATTTCAGACCACATGACTACCAGGAAGATTTCTGCTTTAAAAGCCACAGCAATCAGAAATGCTTAGAGAAGTCAACACCTCCCTTGACCTCTCAACTCACCTTTTTGGCAACTGATCCTTCACCCAGGACACAGTTCCTCTCTGGGCATTCACAGGTGATCTTTGCAGGTTCCACTTTGTCTGGGAACACATAGAGGCACCTTTCCCCGAGCTGCCTTTGGGCATGGTCAAAGCACCCCAGACGCTTTACCCTGGTAGAACAGGAGGACAACCATGAGCAGCAAAGTGCAAAAGCAGTAAGAGAACCTAGCAGCGATCAGGGCCTTTGCAAGGCTGGCATGACCTCGTGCCAACGGAACTTCTTCTGGGGTGGCAGAAGCCAACGCCACACCAAATCTTTTCCAGCCACACAATTCTAAAGGAGGAGTGGGAAATCTCACCCGGGACTGGGTGGGTGTACAAAGGGTTTGGGCAGGACACCAGTCACTCCTCTCCCTCTAGCTCCCCCTCCCAGAGACAGCTGCCAAGAGGCATTTGAAGTCGGCATTATTTTTTTTTTTTTCCGCTGTCATCTGAGAGCTGCTCTCCTCCCGCTAATGAACTCCAGGCAGGAACCAGACTGCATTGTGCTATATTACTCATCTGACTGTTCTTTCCGAGTTTTGTCCGGCCCATTTTTGCAGCTGCAGCCTGCAGAGGGCACCAGATGCTCCCTCAGCACCAGCCTGGGTCCAGAGCAGGACACCTTTGCTGCCTACTGCGTATACACAGTTAAAAGATGCAGCCTGCTCCAGACACAAGTGGAAGGACAAGGGGAGAAGCGAGCTGTTGGCAGACACCGCTCTCCTCTATGCACCTGTCAGCTGGAGAGTACTTAGAGAGGCTTGGTGGGATGCTAGCCCCTGTATTGGCAACTCAAGCGTCTGCTAAACTAATTTGGAATATAGAGGCATATAACAAGGCAAAAACCCCACTGGGAACAGCAGCATTGTGTCTAAACAGTTGGTAGGCATATCACCCATAGTCTGTGCAGGCCCTGGGTGCTGGGAGTGAAAAGGGGTTTTCAACTGATCTCACCTGGACAGGTTCTCCTGGCTGATTACCGAGGGAGGAGGGCTCACACTGTCAGTACCTCCAGGACAGAAGCTTTTAGTGATCCAAGTAACCTTTAGTTCTACCACCTGTACCTACAATGTAAAAGAGAGAAGGCAATTCAATTTTTCAGAGGCTTTCCTAGACCAGTGTCTAGGATCTCACTGTTTACACACAGGAAAGCAGGAAACCTGCTTTTATCATTTAAGATGGCCAAAGGCAGTTTCACCACATCCAGGACCACTACAGCGCTCCCATAGCATAGCTATGGCAACACCAAGAGCTTCTACAGTTTTTAACTCCAAGACAGATGACATCTGGGCTTGGGAGGGAAGCTATAGTACATACAAATCAGTGGTCCAATGTCAAAGAGACACGCTAATGGACTTGGAGCTGCTCCCTCTTTCAGCAAAGAGTCAGCAACGTTTCTCCTTTTTTGGACAGCATGCAACATTAAGTTTCAATAGAAGAGGTGCTTCTACTACCCTAATGATCAGCAGTACTGGCCTCTAAGTGCATTGGCACATGATCACCTTACAGGGTGCCAGCAGGGACCCCTGGGAGGAAAAGCCAAACCACACTCAAAAGTCCTGTCAGTCTACAATGAGAAATTTGTCACCTCAGAACACCACAGCCACAGTGCATTTGCTCTTGGAAGGTTACCATGGCAAGCTGACTCTGGTCCAGAATGCCAGCCAGGGGCTGTTCTGTACAGAAGGTGGTCGTGTGTCAGTTTGTCAGTCCTTACCTCTTCCACCACCACTCTGAACTTGCTCTTTGTGCTCAGAACAGGCTTTACACCCGAGAGCCACTGCACACTGGAGAAGACTTTAGAAGGCCCGATGAGGACTTGCCCAGGATAAAAGCCATATGAATCATCAAAGAAGAGACCCTGTGGGGGAAAGAGAGGGGAGAAAGACAGCATAAAGGACTCTTGCTCTTAAGATTTAAGATTCCAGCATTTCTCTTCTCTCATTGGTGATGAGTACGATTAACCATAAAAGTCCACAAGTTGCCCAACTCTTAAAGCTCATTCCTCTCCTGAAGTCAGAACAGCAGTTCCTATAGCAACCCACTGTCTCACATCTATGGGACTACGACTCAGTGGGGGAGAAGCAAAGGTACCTGGAGGAAACAAAAGATGTGAATTTCCATACAGATGTTCTCAGTAACAAGTTCACCAAGGTGGGCTGAGTCCTGGGCAAGGACACTCTTTTCCATGCTCCAATTCAAGCACCTACAGCTTTCAGAGCCAGAGGATTCCTACCTTCACTCCTCTGCTTGTCAAATTAAGCTTCTAAGCATTATTCCTGTCTTAGGTGGATTAGTTAGTATGACAGTTCTTTGAAAACAAAACAGGATGGTAAACACAACAATTGCTGTCCTAGAGCTCTTTCCCACTGATATTTAGAGTGACTTGAATGTGGGGGTGGACAGAGCAGCGTAGGGTAGATAAAATACTGAGTACAAAACCGTATCGAGTCTTGCAATTTGTCAGAAAAGATAAGAGCAGCACAAGATCTAAGTCAGGTAAGCATCTAACACACAGCAATTCTGAGTACAGGATCAAGAGTAGCACTGGAGACAACTCACATTTCAGACCAAACCACAAGTCCCCAGAGGGCCATGTACACTTTAAAAGCAGCCTGACTCAAAACAAGGTATCTCAAAACTGGGTACCCAGAAGCTGGATGCTGCCACAGCATCCATTTAGCAAGTAGAAAACATGCTGCACAACCCAAAGTAGCAGAGACTAAGATACTGGAGAATATCTAGCAACAAGCCACGCCTTTTCTGTACAGAACAAGAAAACCACAGCAGCACATCCTATTAAACTGATATTCCATTTACTCTTCAAGAAACAGGCATCAAATTTTAACAGAAGTGCCGTTTTAGATCAAAGGGACCTTTGCTTTGAAGGCTGGGAAGGATAAGGGCTGACTGCATTGCTAGCTCCTAAGAATTACACGCCATTCTCTGTCAAACTCCCAATACCGCTGCCAGGAGTGCAGCACGGCCCTACTGATGCTGTTTGGAAAAACAAGCAAGCTGTTGTCAGCCTTTGAAGGTGACAGGTTAGCTCCCATCACACAGGGAAAAGCTAGCAAAACCTTCCCCACCACATGATTTGGAAAGTGCCAGTATGGTAGCAGGTCTCCATTCAGAGAATGCGATGGATTACAATTGCAAGAGAGACAGTATTTTACATTGCCTGGAAACGCCGCTTCTAGTGGAACACCTTTTAAACAATAAGCCCTTTTCCAGAAGGTGAACAATTTTGAAAGAATTAAATGGAGTAAGAGCCTTTTCAAGCGTGTACAGATATAACGAGCAGACAGTGAACTTGACATCAGCCATCCGACTGCACGTTATGCAAGTTGTTTGCAAAGAAAGCAGTCGGATATACTACTTGTAATACCTCCTCAAAAGCTGCTCGTTACTAACATTACCTTTAAGCTACATCCTGTTACACTTACTTCAAGTGAAGATCTAGTGAAGTGTTTTTCAGCTGTGATGCATCATTTAATTATTAGGATTAATAAGTGCCTATGGTTTTCCCTTCCTTCTCCCTCCTGCACAAAAAGCTTACAAGATGAAGTTGATCAAAAAGACACTCAGGAAAACTGTAAGCTCACCGAGTCACTGACATGAGGACAAACGTCATACAGCTTGGCTCCATCTTCTGTGCTCATAGAACACCTGGAAAACAGACAAGACACAGGGTTGCATTTCCAGAGCCATCCATCTCAAAAGCAAACAGCACCAAATTAACTGCCGCTGCCTGAGCAGGTCTGTCCACATGCCCAGCAGTATATCGCTGAGTGTTTATGGTCCACAGCAAAACTGGTTATAGACAAGCTATAAAAGCACTGCCTGGTATATTTAAAGGTTCCCTTCAGCATGTAAAAAAAAAAGTGATATGCAGGGTGCTGGACAAGATTTGTCTGCTGCAAAGTCCCATTTGTTATTCACACCAACACTGGAACCTAAAGGCAATTTGGGTATACTTGCTTCAGTAATAGCTTCATTTCCAGAGTGAGTTCTGGTGGGATTTCAAATGATTCATTAGGAAGAGATTTGGAACACAGTTACCTCATTTTACATAGCTATGCATGAGCTGGTAACAGAAACCAAGCAAGGTTTTGAATTGCACCAGTAACTGCAGGCGATACAGACAGAAGTGCGGCTATTTTTTGCTGCCAGTTTTAACATGCATACGAGCCTTCCAGCCTGGCTTAACCGAAAGCTAAAACAATCAAAATCTCAGACGCATCCACCAATCACCTGCTACAGCTCTCGCATTACTCGCTTCTCTTAGAAGGACTCAGAGCTGGCTGCAGGGTTGTGGGTTTGTTTTATTTTTTTTAAACATCAATGTCAACACTCAATTTCCAAGACAGATTGGTTATTCCCCAGCCGCCAGGCCCAGAAGCCTCTTGGCCCTTCACTGGTTCCTTCCTTCCCTTGCATCAATAATGAAAGTTTGTTGGACAAGACAGGCCTCAGTAACAGAGTGAAGGTAGTGAATTTAGAGGGGTTTAGTACACAAGTAACTGACACGCAAAAGAAACAGAATTCAGATCCTTCTGCTGCCTTTGCAGAACTACAAAATAAGTTAACCAGATATTTCTTTCAATATCTCTGGTTAAATCTCTCTAGATACATGACTTTGGATTTTGTCTTCATTAAAAAAAATACGTTCCTAATAAAGTTGCAAATAACAGTGAAAAAGCAAAGCTGTTCAATTTTGGGCTGCTTTTTTGTCTTTGATAAGAACTGTTAGTCTGCAGGTTTCTTCACTTTCACAGATTTTTTTTTTTTTTTTTTTTTTTGGTAAGAATCCCCCCTTCCTGCATCTCAGTGAAGTTATGCTCTCGTACTGAGAGAAGGTCTGGAATATGTGATCCATCTTTAACAGCCACACTTTTCCAGGGGAGAAGTGCTGTTCAAAGACCAGTGTGCTTCAGTTCTAGAGTGCTCATCTGCTGTGACTGAAAAATCATCACCTTCCAGACAACAGCTTTTCCAGAGGGCGACCAACAAATCTCGATGTTTTCAGAGAAAGATGTATTCTTACTCTACACATGAAGTTAACTCAAGCAGACAACTTATCAGTATGTGAATGAGAAGCCCAGCCGGTTCCTAGTTCTCTTAAAAGAGATCAGGATCATGAAACCCAAGAGGGACCGTCTTCAACAGAAAGTACCTGGCTCCATTGGAAAGCTTGAGGATGACCTGATTCTTCAAATCATAGACCTTCCCCAGCCAGCAGTCGTAGGCTATGTAGTCACCATACATGAAAGGCTATGAAGAAAACAGGAAACAAAACCTTATAAATATCAACCCTGGTACTCCGAGCCACCAAGGAAGTCCTCACACAATGCAGACTAGATAGCAACTGCAGATCTCATTGTAAACTGGAATTAAGGTACATTGAAGAGTTTGCTTGACAGTCAGCACATAGCCTGGATGTCAGTTAAACAGCTTGGGCTTTCTCTGGGCTTTTTTTGCCCCCTCAGACCTTCCTGTTCTGTTCAAGAGGTGCTCTGCAAAGTAGAGGCATACTCACACTTGCCTTCCGTTAATATTAACAATTAATTTTTATCACTGAGCCTAGTTTTCCATCCCAGAGAAGCTTGTATCCCACTGCCTTTCCACAGGCTGTTTCTTGAGAAGGGTTGTGACACTCCTTCTCTTCACTCTCAAATTATCTTTTTCTTAGAGAAAAAAAAATGATGAAATCCTATCCTGCCCGGTCTCTGGAAATCACCCACCCACTCGAGGGGGAACCAGGTATGATTCAGACCATTCCAGCTCAACAGAAAGATGCTCGACTCATCTCAGCATTTTTATAGCCTGTTTAAACAGTAATGCTATTGCAGCTCAAAAGCTCTGTGTCACTGCCACGGGGCTGCCTCAATCAGGTTGTCACACCAGCCCATCTCAATGCAGAAGTTCTCACAATTTAATGTCAACCTAGTCCTCCAAGTCAATTTGGTCTCAGCAACACGATCAGAAACACAGAACAGATGGGGAGACGAGGCGATACTGCATCATCTCCTTCCAGGGAGGATGCTCGCAGTAAGTTTAAAATAAAACCAAACTGCAGATGCATCTTGCACAGTATGGATGCTTCCTTTGCATGTGTTACTTGAAATACAGCAGCATCCCTCCAAACCACCAAGCCCTGGCTCCCAGGTGTATTTCGGCTGCATTCTTACCCAGATATGTTGCAGGTCTTTGCTGTTGACTGGGTAGAGGATGCAGTTGGTTCCTACCAGCTTCACAGCACACTCTATATTGACATCAATTACAGTTCCACACTGGCTGTCCTGAAAATACAAACAAGAAAAATGGTTTATCAGCTAGGGAAGGTCCTACCTACATACATATGTGCTCCGCGTACAAATCGGAAGTGCAGAGACAAGTAAACTTGCAAGATTAAACCCCCTCTTACCCTTCAGGCCCTCATTCTGAAGGGGCATTTCACATGACCCTGAGACAACTCAGAAGGCAAGATCACTATTAGACACCTGTAGTGTTCTCTTCCCACTTAAAATCTGCAATGGCTGCTAAAGCAGCAGCCCAGAGACTCCTGCATCTGGTCAAGACCACACTATACCAGGTGATTAGTATTTACTTGCTTTAAAATCTGCGCGACTCCTTGGTCTATTCAACTGAGTAGATCTTTGCAACTCCAGAGGACCATCCTACAGGTACTGCCCTGAGTCAGCAAAGGCAGGGGTAGATCATCAACCCCAGAACAAAAGAGAAATTCTTTAAAGCTCTCTGTGACGTCTTATGTAAATCTTGATTTTGCAGGACATTATAAATGGTCTTCACTTGCTGCCACACTAAAAAATTCTGGCACCTTTAGTCAGATTTCAAGCTTTCAAGCCAGATAATTTACAGTTAGTCCAATTACGAAATGGTTGTCATTACCTCCCTCACTTTTTAAGTGAAGTTTTATTCTTCTTTGTCGCCAAGAAAATAACGCATGCTGTCAAGAGCCTTCTGGGGATAGTTTGGCAGGGAGCACACAATATGCACGTTGCTCACACATATGGTGGAGGCCTGCAAGGAAGGGCTGCTAACCCAAACACTGTCAAATGTGGCAGCTGCCCTGGCCTCCTGACAGCTGGGACAATCGATAGTCTTATTTATTAAAGACCACAAGTCCATTATAAAAGTTGACTGAGGGCCAGCATGACGAATGCCCTGGTATCAGCAACTTCTGAAGCTGTCCTTATCTCAAACATCAAGGTCTCTGCTCCAACAGGACTTGAGCACAACACTCGAAGGGCTTATACCCTGCGAGAAGTGGATTTGTTTGCTCAGTCCACTTATAAACATGCTGTTCTTTCAACCACATTAAATATTTAGTCAAGGCTTTCACTCAGAGCCCTGGGCAGGGAGTTCAGGAGTTTGCTGGTGACCAACTCATCTAGTCTCATCCTCATCTTGGGGACTGGTAGAGCAAAGACATCCAACAGGCACCCACAGTCCAGGATAATTCCTGGACAGCTTGCTCAGCCCATTTGGCTGGCTTGCTTTCCATCTGCCTGCTGCAAGTCCTCTTCCTCCCATCAGGCAAACCCTGTGTTCCTCAGCCCCCTGGCTCCCGAGGTGGCGGCCGCGAGGAGAGTGGGTCCTGCCCCATGCATGGCCCATGTGTAGCTGTGCCAGCGTGGCCAGGAGGGCTGGCAGAGCCCAAGGCAGTAGGGGCTCATTCCCTCCAGCTGCTCCACGTACCACTCCCATTTCTTGCTAGAAAGGCTAGGAAGCAAGAGGAGCCCTTCCCAGCTATAGCTCCATCACGGCAGACAGCAGTTAAGCCTAACGTAGCTCGCAGCCTGCACAGGCTGCCAGGAAAGAGCCCGGCAGAGCAGTACCGTAACTCTCACCTGAAAAGGGTTTGCCAGAACCACACCGGATTCACAACAGCTGCTGCCAGCACCGTTCGAGCTGTCGGATGAGCGAGGTCTGCTCAGAAGTGGCACCCGCTCAACAAACCCACAGCTTCTGCAGCTGAGAGCACAGCCACCTAACCTTGCTTTTCCTCCAGATTAAGTTAAATTAAGTATGCCCAGTCCATCCTCTGCCCACGCTTTGCAGTTCAGGCCCTGTGTTTTAGATTGCTTAGTAGTCAGAATCAAAAAAACCTCAAGAAACAAATTCCTTGCCATACAGTGGGTATTTCAGAATTAATTTTTCCTGTATCAGTAGCCAACATGACAGCAGCTCTGAGACACAATGCAATCCAACACCTGCGGTTTCTGTGGATCACCTTGTCTCTGGGCCTAACCCCCCNCAAACACTGGAAGGGGCTCTAAGGTCTCCCTGGAGCCTTCTCTTCTCCAGGCTGAACAACCCCAGCTCTCTCAGCCTGTCCTCATAGCAAAGGTTCACAGTGAAAGAATAACAAGTAATAAAACCAGGACTGGGACAATGGACATACACCAACACCCTCTGCCCATCCTGTAAGTGACAGTTTCCCTATGGAGAAGGTGCCTGCACCACCCTACAAGCCTGCCTCCCACCTAACACAGTTGGGTGCTATTAGCAAGAGCACCAGGTTTAGTTCAGCTTGCTTCTCCTTCCAGCTGCAAAACGCTTGAGCAAGCACAGGGCACTGTCTGTGGTTAAGCAAGCAGAGATCAATGATGTGAGCAGCCCCAGAAGCTACAGGACCCTTGAGTCACAGCTCTCCTCCCTCACCTGCCACCAAACCTCTGTTTATTAGGAGTTTATTTATTTCACTGTCACGTGAAACATTAGCCTGCGACACGGGAGGCAGATTTGCAGGCTGAGGGGTTCTGCTGAATCACTCCATGAGATTATAGCAGTGCTCAGCACTGCAGTCCCAAAGCGAGAAGTCACCAACTTGTCTCTTGTCCTCCAGGGCAGGTCTACAGCTGCAGCATGGCTCCCCACCAGCCTGCTCAAATACAATTGTCCTGTCCTGGTCATTAGGTGCTCCCATTCAAGGAGGGGCCAAATGAAATGAGCGGGCATTTCACAGTTCTGTTACAAAAATCAATTTCCATTAACCCCAACAGCAGAACTGGAAAAAGGAGGTGACTGATCTTTGTTAGAAGAGTTGATGGGCTCAAGCCCCGCTCACACCAGAGTTCAGTGCACTCCCCTAGACTTTCTTCCTGCTGCTTCTGGTACCCTGACAGCATGCGCCACACTAGAGATACTGAATATTTAAGTAGTGAATGGATGGTGAATTGACTCTTTTCCTTCCCCATCGGAAACATGGCTTTAAGGCAGACCAGCAAACTCCCACCTGAGAAAACAGCAGCTCAGCAAGCATCGGCTTCAATCCCGTATCTTCTACCTCCCATCTTTCTACTCTTTCCCTCAACACTCTCTTTTCTAATAAGGGGATCTTTACACCACCCTCTTATTCCTTTATTGAAAAGAGACAGCATAGCCCAACACCCTTTGAAGTAACAAAATCCAGGCGTCTGACAGATTACAGACCTACTTTTCCCCCAAATTAGCGTATCACCTGGAAAAATGAACTCTGCCACTTTCACCACTTCTCGTCCAGCTGGATTAGACTTACAGGCCCAACTGCATTCAGAGAAAATGATCTCATTTTATGCATTACCCCCTGAAGCAGTCTTTCCCCACACTCAGTACTTGATGAGAAGCACATGAATTTGAGTCAGCTCTCTTCTCTTGAGGAACAGAGGATTTCGAGTCCTTCCCGCTCAAGGTTAAAAACAAGCCCTGAGAGAGTGTGGTGAATACAGAGTAAGTTCCACATTGTGCATTTGCCAGGCCAACTGGTGCAGGGCAACCATCCCACATCCTGAATTTGGCAGGCTGACACTTGCAGATTTTCTATTTTAAATGCTCTTGTAATTTTGGGAACATATCTGATTAATACGTGAAGGTTTTCTTTTGGATAGAAGGGCTTTATTGTTTCATTTACCACTGACATTTAAAACATACTTGAGGGTACGGTGAAGTATAAGTCATCTTCAGATTTTCTATGCTTTTGAATAGAGAGAAGAAATTTAGTTATATCCTCATCAAAAAAAAAAAATCAATTAAAAAAATGAAGTTATCAGCCACTAGTACAAATGGTCAAGCAAAAGCCAGTGTTTAAACACGCAAACAGAAAATAAACGAGCATGCAAAACAACTGCTGGGTAATGCACCTACTGATACATGTGCAGCAAGCAAGAGAAGCCAATTTCTGCTCAGATGAGTATGCAAATTACAAACAAGAGCAGCACATCCATATTTGCCAAGAAGAGAACAACTCACTGTCCTGAAAGCTTAAAATGACTTTAAGGAGCATTGGGGAACAAACAGTTGAGAGGCAGGACTCAAAGCATCCTTCTGAGCGAGAAGGATACACCATAGAGTCCAGCCGTGCCAGGTACAACGGTGTGAACAACTGATATTTCAATTTGCTTGCTGTTCATTGTTTTGGATTGAAATGCTTTTCTAAAGCTGCGGTTTTAGTAAGATACATTGACTCCAAATTTCCATTTCAAACAACAATTAAATTTCTTAAGGAAATATATTGTTTCAGCATTTTTCAAATTACCCTTCAAGTTTTTCCTCCCTTTTCTTCTCTTTGGAAGATTCTGTGAAAAAGGGGTAGGTTTACTTTTTTTTTTTCTTTTTTTTCCAATTGACAAAAAAGGCTTTATTTAAAAAAAACAAACAAAACAACGCAAAAACAAAACCCAAAACACCCAGGTCAGAGATGGGCCTCCCCCATCCCTGCACCAGGCTGCACACCATGTGGGGTAACCGCAGCAGTTAGTGGCCAGCTGCCTGCTTCATCACAACCTTGGTAGCCACATTGCTGGAAGCAAGTCAAGAGAAGATACAGGCGTGCACATGGCAGGCCATATGGCTTGAGGTTATAGGTTAGGTGTAAGCAACAGCAAGAAATTGCCAGCCTAGCTAAGCTCCTAAAGAGACCACATCTCATCTGAAAATTGATACTGAACAATATTTCCAGTATTTCCTACACAAAAACCAAATCCACACATCTCTGATAAGCACAAATGCTGTACAGCTAGAACAGAATGACTAGGACTTAAAAGTAGTATCCAGGAAGAGTAAAGGTAATAATTACAGGCTGCTAATTAAGAACCAGCTTGCTTTCTGCAGACCTAGCTGTGTCAGATGCTTCAGCAGTGTCAGGATTTGCTTTATTTCTGGGAGAAATTGGATAAGACGGTGCTCACTGTAGATTGAGAGGTCTCCCTGAAAATATTTCCTCCAAATTCTCTATCATAGCACACCAAAAGGCACACAGCGGCAATGGGATCTGTCTCTACTCCAGCCTCCCTGGTAGGTTCAGGAGAACAGGTCCATGGTTCCCACATCTCAGAATAGATTGATTTAAAACTTAAAGGATGGCAGGATAGACAAGCTTCTTGTCAGGTACTGAGACATTATCAGGTTCACTCACTCAGAAGACCTCTGCAGATATGCAACAGTAGAGAGGCAGCCTTATCAGCATTTCATTTTCAAAGGATGCAGCTAGGTCTATCAAACACACTAAAAATAGAACATGCTCAAAGCATTACTGTTCAGTTCCATTCAGGCAATTTGATAAGCCTTAGAAATCCATGCAGCAGTATTCACAATAAAAAAGGGACAAAGAAAAAAGCACTTACGCTGGAGCTCATATGTCTGACCACATCTCGAGGGACCACAGACCGATCTTCAAGCTTCAGCTAAGGGGAGAAACAGACACCGAATTTAGTGACCTCAGATGATACTTAGAAATAACATGACAAATACAAATGCCCAGTATCCCAATCCTCCGGACTGAGGTGGTTTTCAGCAGGGCATGCTGAGGTACTTCCATATGCAGAGTTAACCCCCTCGGCACGTTCGCAAAATCCAGTTGCTAGATCTGAAACATCGCAACCAGCCGATCTGTCCACGACTGTGCTCCGAGTCAGCAGGGTGCAGACATTCTGATTCGTACGTCACTTCAAGTCCCCCTTCTCCTCATCCTCCGTCTGCATCACGCATCACCTCCTACCCATATCCAGCCTATGCACTAGAGAAGACAGAAGACACAGGAAGCAGCACACCACACCACAGTTCCACGTCTCATCCTGCCCACTTTTCACCCAAGATAATCCCCAAATACCTGTGGAAATCCAGTTTGGCCTGGAACATTTAAGGTACTGTAGCAAGCACTTGCTTTGGGGGGAGGGGAAGGAAAAGAAACCACTGCCCCTGCACTTCTTAGCCCCCAGGTCCACACAGACAACACAAAACATCGGTAAGAGCATGGATGAAGTCGAAGCACTGCTCATACTCCAGCTCCTGCTAAAGCACTTGCTGGCAAAGAGCTAGTGCTGGCAACAAAAGATGTGGCTGGGCCATCGTTACATATTCTACGTTAGTTCATGCAGAGTTGTGGGCACCACGAGTCACTACTGGTAAGGGGAGGTATCACTTGATGAATCTCCAGTGATTACTGGTCAGTTAACCAAGTGATGTCCTTTCAAAAGTGGTCCTTCATCAAGCTGTTTCAGTGATCTCAAGACTACTTGCAGGCTATTTCATTAAGTGTTATCACCAAGCTCAAAACTACAAAATGCAGTTGCCATTGAATACATTAATACTAACACGCTACACAAGGGATAATGTCCGAAGTGTATTAACAGGGAGGCCAGAAGAACGAACTCCAATTTCAGGCTTGCTCAGCCTCACAGTAACTCAAGATTTCCTTCTGCTCAAGAGGGAGAAGTCTCATCTGCATTTCAGCGGTCAAGAACATATTTGCATCGGTACATCATTCCGAGCCCTGCAAATACACTAATTACACATCACGTGAATGCCGTATCAGGGACACAGCCTCTTTCACATCTCCCTTTCAGAATCCACGTCTCCACCACCGCTGCATTCATTGCTTTTCCTTGTTGATCCCCAGCCCCAAATCCACCGTGCTTTGTCAGCATTTCATCCCAACCCACGCCTGGGCTTACAGCCCGCTTTACTAAATTAGACATAAATCTATAGTTCAAGGACAGAATCCGGAATCAAACCAAAGTACCTGAGTATTTATTGCCTTCTTGATTGCATGTTTCAGTAAGAGAGGAAGAGAGCCAGCCAGCTAGGCTTTTAGACCCAACTTCTGGAGTCAGAACTCCACTGGAGTGGGAAACCTGAAGCCTCCCACAGCCCATTTCCAGATCGTGGAAGTGTTTTCATTGCCTCCCACATCCCACCAGGGTATACAGATAGACATCAATTTTTATACAGCTTTCTAAAATTATTTGTTAAAATAAGTACTGTATAGATAGTCTCTTAAAATCCAGAATCCGGCATCAACATTGACATTCCAGTAAGTACTCACGCACAAGCAGCAGTTTGGGTATTTTAACTGGATTTCTCCTGCTGCAGAGCTCCAAGCGTACAATGATACTTTCATTTCAACATGCATTAGGGCCGTTTATTCTCTGACACGTGGTGTTTAAATGGATGCATTATGTTTCAACATATCACTGAGCCATACCGCTCCGTTCTGTGTTAAACAGTATCTGAGGAACCCAGACTGACAAGATGATGCGATGCTACCTGGCAGCGGCAGTATTTGTGCTAGTCAACTCTGGTAAATCATAAAAGTTGTAAATGAGGAGCTTTCCCATTTTACGATCCTTCTTGAACAACATAATCACACTAATTCTTCCCAAAGCAAGGCATAAAGCTTTCTCTGCAGGAGGACTACATCTAACCTATTTTCAGATCTCTTGATTTTTAAAAGCAACACAACTATTTTCAGCTTCATGTGCCAGACCCACCTGCCTCAGTCGCTAGGATAAGCAAGCCAAGTAGTAGGCAGAACGCCAGCAGCAACAATAAATACTTAGCAGGTCTGTCATCACACAAAAGACTGTCAAACCCCAGAAGAAACCCAACCGGAGGAAGCCAGAATGGCTGTTGATGAACACAGGACAGTTCAGTCATTCCTGCTCTCGGGTGATGTGATCCTCAGCCGAAGGTCAGCCCCCTCGCTCAGCAGTGAGGGAACTCAATATTGGAGAAGCGCTTTTAAAATAGGTACTTACAGCTCAGTTGCTATATTTAGCTCTACGAAAGTCAGTATTAACGTGACTAGTTTTACATTCTAGCCATGCGCCTTGATAATAGCCCCAAGAACGAGAAATATCAGTTTCCCAGCGATGCTCTCAGCTAGTCCTGCACTCCTGTATGCCAAGCCAGGCTCAACACCCTCCAAACACTACAAATGCAAGGCATGTTTTGTGTTGCCTTTTTGAAAAAATAAATTCACATTTTTGTATGTTAAATAAGGCGAACCAAAGATACTCAGCACTGCGCACACATTTAACCCAGGTTAAAAAGGGACGACCCACCAGCAGTCCGTTACATTGGTTTGCGCACTGACTGCAAAAAGAAGCGGCAGAATTACACCCATTTATTTCCTCCGCTATTCAGATGCCGTCTTGGTGCTCGGCACTGAATCAATGCCTGAGCTCCACAGCAGATCTACTAGTCAAAAGGCACCAGCTGCAACTCAAAGAACATCTGATAGTTCCCCAGGTCCGACGATGCTCTCATACCAACACAGCAGGAAGGCTACAGAAATTTTGATTTTTGCTCAGAGAACAAGCACCAACAGGAGCGTGTTCCCTTTCTCCACTGAGTCACCTCCCCTCAAATGAAATAAGGTAGCCATCACAGCTCCCACCTGAAACTGGGTAGACCGGAAGAAGAGGACAGACATTCCTGCCTAGCTGCTGAGCATTAACTCATTAAACCTTGGTAGCTTAGTGCTTCAAACCGTTTGCCTAAGTTCTTACCACAAACTTGTCATTTGAAGCCAAATCCTTGGGGTTTTTGGTGTTTGGTTTTCTTGTTTTGTCTTTTAAACTAACTGCAGAGGCTGGGAGACGTGCCTGTGACAGTAAACTGGAACCTGCTCACCTTCGCAAACAATTCAGCAGCTATGCGTAAGCATCCTTGGGCAGGGTGGGCTAAACTCACACTAACTCTCTGGGTTTAACCTCTCAACTCCACGAAGCGAACAGGAGACACAGGGCCAATTTTCCTCTCCAACAGCTACCTTCCGGCAACAGATCAAAACCACAGCAATTTATTTTGATGATTTGGACTAGCCACCAGCGCCAAGTACTGTGGCAGGTAAATAAGGAGCAACCACTTCTGAAGTTTAGTGACCAATAATAGAGGAGTTGCTGAGATTGATATGGGGACAACTAGCCCTGGTTGGTGTGTATCCAAACAAAACTAGTACTGAAGTACTCAACAGTGGCATAAATCCCTCGTCACTATCCGCATATTTAAAAGCGGAGCTTAAATTCACTAATTAGTTGCTTGGGTTTGCTTGTAACATCATCAGTACCCAACAGTGGACAAAAATACAGGCTCCATCTACCAGTGTTATGCCCCCCAATGTTTTATCCAAAGAGGAAAAGACAGCACGTACATGCTTACTGCCAGCACACCTCTTCCTTTCCTATTCCCAGTCTCTTTTTCTGCATGGGGCAGGAGTCTCGATATTTTACTTTAGGAGAAAAAAAAAAAAAAGGTAATTCTGCCTGCAAATAGCAGCATTTCGTTTTGCTACTGCCACAGTTCACTCCAAGTGGGCAATGTTGTCATGGGAGATAATTACAAACCGTCCCCGGCTCTGACCAACCCGAGAACGGAAGCTGGGGAACAAGCTTAAAGACAGAAGGGAACTGTAGGTTTACAGGCTGAATACATCTACATGCAGTCGTTGGTTGTTTGGTCTCAAATACACCAGCACACACCTTTTGCACGGGCTCCCTTACCAGCTTTCAGAGGAGCTGGCTACTCAGTGGACCCTGCAGGTTCAACCCACGCTTGGACACCAGGAAGGACAGGAGACCTTGTCACTATGACTCATCATTGCCCAAGGTTGAATTTCAGATCATAGTTTCTTGACAACTACAGGCTGGGTGGAGAATGGATGGAGAGCAGCCCTGAGGAGAGGAACTTGGGGGTGTTGGTAGATGAGAGGCTCAACATGAGCCAGCAATGTGTGCTCACAGCCCAGAAGGCCAACTGCATCCTGGGCTGCATCACCAGCAGTGTGGCCAGTAGGGCCAGGGAGGGGATTCCATCCCTCTACTCCGCTCCAGTGAGACCCCACCCGGAATACCGTGTCCAGCTCTGGAGCCCCCAGCATAAGAAGAACATGGACCTGTTGGACCAGGTCCAGAGGAAGGCCATGAAGATGATCAGAGGGTTAGAGCACCTCTGCTGTGAGGACAGGCTGAGAGAGTTGGGGTTGTTCAGCCTGAAGAAGAGAAGGTTCTGGGGAGACCTTAGAGCCTCCCCTTCCAGTATCTGAAAGGGGGCTACAAGAAGGCTGGGGAGGGACTTTTTACAAGGGCATGTAGCAATAGGTTCAGGGGTGATGGCTTCAAACTGGAAGAGGAGAGATTTAGATTAGATCTCAGGAAGAAATTCTTTACTGTGAGCATGGTGAAACACTGGCCCAGGTTGCCCAGAGAAGCCCTGGAGGTGTTCAAGGCCAGGTTGGATGAGGCTTTGAGCAATTTGGTCTAGTAGGAGGTGTCCCTGCCCATGGCAGGGGGTTGGAACTAGATGATCTTTAAGGTCTCTTCCAACCTAAACCAATCTATGATTCTATGACCTTCAATACCCAGTAACACGTGGACTTGGGAACACACCTTTCACCTGGATCAGCCGTGGTTTTACAACTGCATTTCTGCTCAGCTACCCAGCAATACAGAGTGCACCCTGGCTATGGAAGCTGACACCTGATCCAGCGTAAAGCTTGCCGATACCAACTTAAACTGCTAAAGTTCATGCTTGGTCAATGCCGTCTCATGTAACCGCAATGTCTGACCAATAAAGAGTAAAATTTGCTCAAGGGTGATAGTATGATCCCACAGCCTCCACCTCCAACGCAATCACTGTGGTGAGGAGAACATCAGTTTCTATTCCAGACGCATTCCAGATTTTATCCTCCAAAACAAGAGCTTTGGGAATGAGCACATAAGGATGGAGGAGAAAAAGCAGCACACACCCACCTTCCCTTGGTAACTGCTTACAAAAATGGGAATACAACGCACTGTAAAAAAAAAGAGGAAAGCACAATGTTGGAGATGAAACTACACATTGAACTGCTACATGATGGTTGAGATGCTTATCCAACTAAGAGTCAGAAGTGATCTAACTATTATGGAAGTTGCTTCCACCATTTCAGTTAAGCAAGGACTTGGCTAGCAGTGGTCACCACCACGAGGGCAGGGGAGCCAGGCTTTGACCTGCACAGACTTGCTACCACTATTCATTCTGGGCTATTTCTCCAGCTCGTGTCCCAGCACTTTCCTCGTGCATCTTGTGTAACTGATCTCATTTAAACCACTGTTCCCAGGCTCTCCTCCTACATTTGCAAACAGAAAAAGTAAAAAACAAAAAATTACTTGCACTTTTATAAAGCCTGTCTTGTAACAGGGATGATGAGTTCTCTCAGTGGGACTAAGAAAGAAAGCATGAGGGGAAAAATAATAAGTAATGCCTTTTGGATCTATTACCATTCTATGGTCTCCTTTTTAGTCAAGCCAAGGTATTATATATGGAAAACACATCACACTTTTGTCTTTTCTGTGCCAATGGACAAATGCTGTGATGGAGGAGAGATGAACTAGATATCTGATTTCTGTCCAAGATTAACAGTTAGGATTTCAGTCTCACACATATCAAGGTTGTTTTAAACTGCACCAGAGAGCACTTATGGCAAGTCAACCGGCAGAATCTGTTCTGGAGTTAAAAGTTAATCCCCTCCCTGGGACATCCCTCCAGGTCACCAACTCTGACTGCCAGTGTCCTCCAACCCCTACATTAATATTTTTGTTTTGAAGGGGCAGCACCTACATGTTAGCTTGGAAGTTGTCATGGAAACTTGTAGCATCAATGCTCAGAGGCAAAAGAAAAACCACAGGTTAAGAGCAAACCATAGGGAAGGCAGTCTACTGCAGCAAGAGGTAACGAGGCACTGCAGAGCTCTCCGAACCCCCAACACACTCAGAAGATGCTCCATAATGAATTCAAGCTAAATCAAAGTGCCCGATGCTGTGAAAAGATATAACCTCGCTTCATTCAGCTGACAGGTCTTTTGAAGGACCCGGCCTCTCAGCACCTGAAGTCCATATGAAGCAGGACATGGTGCACCATATTTCCATGCCTGGTTTCTAAGCCTGAAATCTATCAGGTCCCTTCCTTCAAAGACAAAGCCATGTTTCAGAAACCTACACCAGATGGCACTGGTTTGTGACTGGGACTACTGCAGGTCTCTTAGTGCAGGTTAAGGGGAAACTTCCTTCCTACATGAAGCAGCTCCAGGCCCACCATGACCTCTACTCCCAGGCACTAAGAGAAGACAAAATGGTGCGCACTGATGTTACGGTCACCTGTAACCTGGAGCAGCTCAACAGCAGCCTTGGCACAGGGGTGGCTGTGGGACAAGTGTTCATGGAGGTGTGACAGGAGGGAGGGCAGCAGGCTTGGCAGCAGCCAACCCAAGTCAGCATCCCCCAAATTTTTTGTTTGGTTGGTTTTTTTTTAAGTTTAAGGTCTGATTGCACACCCAAATTCAATTCAGCTAAAACAGTAGTGTACAATCCTCTCAACACAAGCTGTTTTTATTTAACTCCAAATGAGGTGTTTAAAATAGCAAGTCAGCTCTCCAAATATAGCATGGATACAAAGTTAGACGACAAAGGTTCAGAAATTCAAAGACCCAGGAGGTCTGAAGCCAAGATGTTTTTAATATCATTTCAGTATCAACACATTACCAGTGGCATCACATACTACTCTCGGGAAAATATGTTCCACATACAAAGTTCACTTCCCTTGAAAGACTTCTGTTACATTGATCATACTGCATTGCACACGAGCCGGCTAAAAAGCAGGAGGAGAGAGGATAAAGCAGCAAGAGCAGAGAATCCCATGGAAGCTCAGATTTGGTTCACACCGTGACATTTGAAGTGGCGCACATTGCTTCACTTCTAACAACTGGAGGTTTCCAACCACACTGGGTTTTATGGGAAGGAAGATGGGAGAATGGGGCAGACAAAAGAGTACAAGAAACTTAAGACTCCCCAGGACCAAAATTTTACTACCCAGAAGAGTTGAACAATGAGTTAGACAATACAGAGGGTTTTAAAAACAACCCTTGAGGGATGCAGCTGCAAACTAAGTCTTCTGCACTGATTGGCACAGAAGTTCTGCTCGTGACGGCTTCTGGCTACTCCTGCGTGGAAAGCACAGATAGTCTGTGGCTATTCCAGACAAAAAGTTCAAAATCTGTTTGAGACAGGAGGTTGTGGAGACTCCCGCATTACTTACAGAAGAACTATGCCCTTCTGGGACAAGGTCTAGGGTTCTGCCTGATCAAGTAGCAGATGTCAGAGCAGTATGTGGCTCCCACCACCCTACTATAGAACAGACTCAGTCACTGCTCCGCCTTTAGATGCATTTAGGTTTTGAGCTGTTTTGCTTTTGAACATCATTCTGCATTTTCATGATATCAGGATATCACTTGTCATCTCAAAGCACTCAAAGAATTACAGAAGGAGAAAATATTTAGAGTTGCTTTGGAATTGCACCAGGAGATCAAAAAAATTGTTCAACGTGGCCTGTATTAAACTAACACTCAAAAACTTTGAGTGACTCAGGAACACGCAGCTCCCCATTTGGGTTGGTCAAAGTGGGGGAAGGACAGCGAGCAGGATCTTTGTTTCCTACATTTAGTGCAAAAGAGTCCAAAAGCTCGTTTGTGAGGCTGTTCTGGGCAGTGCAAAACGCCACTCTGCAAAAGGTCAGGTTGACGATTAACTTCAGCTGCAGGAAGAATGGAACAAGGGTAAGATAGGGAAGTGCTAAAATGCCCCCCCAAAACTGAAATAAATGCTTTAAAGGACTTTGTAGAAGCCAAGATGAAATCAAGACAGCTTTGCACCGCGTGCAGCACTACCTGCAGGCAGTCAACCGGTAACGTATTACGAATTCTTTTGTTCGTGCAACTAGCAGATCTGAATCCGCCACTCATCTGCCATTCAGCACATTCACAACTAGCAGCACAAACTATGATTCGCCACCAAGCCTACCCCAAGTAATGCCTGTTACCAGCAAACGACTGTGGATTTAATTGTACAGTGTGGACATAACAATTTTGCAGAAAACAAGCAAAAGGCATGACCTAAAGTAGGATTTCCTAATGTAGCTCACGAAGATCCCATTGCCGTAGGGATGAACACGCAGCTTCCAGCCTCAGGCCATCACACACCGCTCTAAAATAAACTTGCCTGTCACCAGTTGAACATCTATAAGAGCTTTAAAGCCCCTGTACTAAGGGGACATGAATTTTTATCAAATTACACATCAATTGTTTATTGGACTGCCAGACACAGGCAGCACCTGCGATCTTCTAAAGAGTCATTTAGGAAGCACCCAGCGTGGAAGGCAGCAGAGGAGGGAAGCCTCTGCAACACCCACAGGAGATCAGGCAATCTCAAAAACAAGAATCGAATCATCGGCTCCGCATCGCTGTTTCCTTTCAACACCGCTAGCAGTGCGGGAAGGCTTGTTACGCAGGCAGCTTCAAAATCCCGCTGTGTCATTAGTTCCTATAATCTCCCAACAGAGTGAGCCTCCCTGGGGACCTGCAGCTCTCGTAAGACAAACTGACAGCTCTTTAATTTGTCTTTATGTCATATTATGGAGACACAGAAACCTGAAGTTGTGCCACTCAGTTGAGTTCCTTCCAATTTCAGGCTGAAGCTCCCTAAACCTCCACTATCTACACATTTACTTGCAATGGACTTGTAGCTACTTTTGTCCCTGTCTACATCTCTAATTGCCCTACCTGCTGGGTTTTTTCCCTCCCTCCCCATTATTTTTGGGTAGTAAAGTTCTTTGGTGGCAGAATATCTTCCTATCCTCTGTAGGTACAAAACTTTTGCAGCACAATTCCAGCCCTTCACTCACAGTGATACGCTGCAGCATCTTCCTCCCCCTCCCAGCAAATACCACCTTTGAGCCTTATGTCAGAAAGATACTGAAAGGCTCTATGCTCCTTTGCCGAGAAGTGGAATTTGGCTAAAAAGTCTGAACAAGTCACTGGATGCAACAAAAGTTCAGTTTAATCATAATATGGGTAAATGCTGCACTTTGGAGCAGAGGAATCTGGCTTTACCATAAACCTTTTGCTTCGCAAAAGTAAATCTGTTACTTGGATTTCCCTTGTCCAAGACTGTCAAGCATTATTTATTATACTGGCAACAAATCACTTCTGCAGCTCTGCAAATTTACGTGACATTTTGGAAAACGCTGCAAGACAGAGTCCCCGGCCTGGTGAACACAATCTGAAAATGAAGACAAAGTACAAGGGAAGGAAGACAAGACGACAGGAAGGTTACTAGGTTATTATTTAAAGGAAAAGGAGGTTTGGGAGCATTTCCCAGCAGAGGGAGCAACACGGCTGGGAGAGAGGAGAGCTGCACAAATCCACCTTGCTCTCCGCTTTGCTTGGAAGGTGAATCCCACCCATAACCAGCAACAGCAGCTCTCAGCTTTTCAGCATCCTTAGTCTCACATTTCTGTCTCATGCGTCTAAAAGTCGAGCACCACCACTCATCACAAAAGGGATGAGGCAACAGAGAACCTACTCACATGTGAACCTGGGTTAGTTGCCTGAAGAAGGGATAAAGCAGCAAAGACAACCTGGAACCTGAAGTGTCAGCTCTGGCTTGAAGGAAGAGGGCCTCTAAAAGCCCACTGAGCTTTCTAGACTCAACGGGCAGGAATGATCTTTAGTGCAATTGGGAAAAGAGTTACAGAAAAGTTGGACTTTTTCCAACCTTGTCATCAAGTGCTGCTGGATTATTTGTTCAAATAAGCTCACATCCCACATACTCACTCATATCAACCAGTAACCAGGTCTTTCCCCCTGGGAATGCAAAGCAATCCCTGTGTGTGCAGACAAAGGTCTACAAAACCTTAGAGGAGACCTGAAAAATAATTCAGAAAGAACAAACATGATAATGATGCTCAGCATAAAGATATGGAAGGCTAAAGTTTAAAAATCCACGGCTATGACTACAAAATATGGAAAGATCCTGTAAGAGAAGATTTACTGACTAGTAAGTCTAGCAGTAAGCCACTTAGAGTCCTATGGGGAATCTTTCAAAGATGTTCCCAATTACAGGATTTAATGTAAACATAGATTTTTTTCTTCTCAGCAGCAGTTTATAGTAAAAGATATGATCCCCTTTCTCAGGGTTCATACTTCTTGCTTCATGTCCTCAGTCTTCTGGGTATAGCAGCTCTAGGAAAATCAGTTGCTTAACAGAAAAGACAAGACAAGCCTAAAGGATCTTGTCCAAGTGCAGTGCCCCAACAGCACAGATTATTACATTTTCTTATAGTAAGATGGCTGATTAAAAGCAATACTGTCCTATTACCCCTGCCTAAGAATTTGAGACTAGCTTGATAAAGAGCAGTGCTCCAGCACCAGATGGCACTGTTACCTGAAAAAAACCCACATCAGACTGTGGTTAAAGACACAGGAGAAGCTGGTTGGAAGCAGTAAGCAGAAAAGTAGACAACATTTTGCCTATACATCAGCCAACACTTCTCACAGACAGCCTGTCTCAACACTCCCTCAGTAAAGCCTCATCTGAACACACAGGTCAGAGCTAGCAATCCCCACCAAGAAGAGAACGGCCGTGAGGAGCACAGCATCTCTACAGACACCCAAGCCCAGCTTGTCGAGAGATGCCCAGTTCGAACAGGACCTCAGGGGATGGCTGTGGAAACCTTGGTGAATACCTAAGCCAGCCAGGGTGAAAGCAATGGTTGTGCTGATCTTTTTGGCAGTATCTAACAAGGTCTAAGTGAGATGCACTTGACTGCTAGAAGAGACTCCCCTAAGGAGAAGCTCACCTGGATGCTAACACCAACCGGTGTGACAGGGAGAGAGTAGAAGCCCATTTCAGCCACCAGTCTAGATTCCTCGGATTCCCAACAGCCCGCTGTTTTAGCTTGCCAATTAAGCTGTGTTCCTCCTTGTGTGCAAAAAAAAAAAAGAGTCTGTCCAGTAGCTCTTTCATTTACCTGAAGCAAAAGGATTCCTCAGATTGTTGCCTTGGGAGGGAGATGGCAGTTACTATGCAATAGGTTTTCCACCTTCTTGCTGGCCCACACTGGGGTTGCCATCTGGACGGCATCAGCGCTGTAGAAATTAGTCACTTGCCACTGAGTGGCATTTGGGACACGCTGCCTGGCCTGGAGGAAAGAGTGGGGATGCTCGAACCTCCATCTGCCTTTCCAAGGGATAAAAAGGATACTGCGAGGAAATCTGCGTGACCACTGCTGACCAACTCACTCCCGAGGCACAGTAAGTGCACCGCACCTTTCTACAGCTTTGGGAGTAGGAATAAAGAGTATATCCATGAGAAATATTCCTTTGATCCATTCCTGGAGTACAGCAGAGAGGGCTCTTCTGCTGAGTCAAAACTGGACTCTGCTGGGCCGGTGGTCACGCTGTGCTGGGGAATGAAGCATCCCCTCTCCCCTTGCAATCAGGTTAGCGGTGTGCAGGAGGAACTCATTATTAGCCCGCAGCAAAAATCCACCTTGCAAAAATTGCCAGGGAACAACAAGAGGGAGACGTATCAACAGAAAATCACCGTGTCTGCTTTCCAGCTGGTTAGCTCATATGCTGCTGCTGTGAATACAAACCAGCCATTTAAATTAGCTTCTAATTGTTCACAATTATTCAGAGACAGCAAAACCTGCAAGCAGCTTTAAGACGAGCAAGTAGGAGAGAAAGAATGGTTCAAGATGCCTTAAGAAGATTCATATATTCATGCTTTGCCAGTCTCACAGCCTGCAATCTCCAGCAACGCTGCCTCCCTAACAGCCCCCCCAGATGCGTGCTTTGCATTGCAGAGGAAGATAACCCACGGGGTGTTTCTACACTTCAGATTTCTCCTCTTTCTTGCTCCAGTTTTTGGACTGGTTCAAAAATTAAACCAATAATATTTTGGTCTACCCCAGTCGTTCACAGTCTCTGCACACACAGGCAGTTGGAGCAACACTATTTATAAAGCTGCTTAAAATTCTGGACACAGCCAGAGCTCTTTGATAGGATGTCAGCCATGCGACACCCGAACGTAGGAGGTTGACACAGGATGGTTAGTGTAATACAGCCCACTCTTCTTTCCCTTTCTTTCACCCAGAGCCTCCACTACCACCCTCAGAGGAGTCCCTTCCCCCAAACACAGACAATAATGTTTCAGGATTGCTGCAATTTTCTCTCCTAGGAGAGAGGGAAGATATTAGCCTATTATCCTTAAATCCCTAGCATGTCAGTTTTGGTTCACGCATAAGACCCAATGCAAGTCCAGCCTGCAGGTCAAATCGCTTTAGGGGACTGAATCCAGACATACCTTAGTGATGAAATTCCCTCACTCAGCCATGTTTGGACCCAGAGGTACAGCGCTGCCGCACAGCCAAAATGCTCATCTAGGTTTTAGAAATCATAGCAAATTTAATAAATTTAAGTGGGATTATCTTATCCAGTACAGAATCTCCTACAGGAGACAAAACAACACTGAAAAGAGATGTATAAATAGCTCTAGCTGAAAGCACGGCATATGCTGTGTCATGCTACGCTCCCAAGTCGGTCCCGGGCAGCGAGTGCGTGGAGCTGACCACTCTTCTCTTGTAGCTTCTCCAAGTCTCGTACCTGCTCTGAAATGAGAGCATCCCCCCGGAGAAATATTCTTGGTTGATCTCACTTGCAGAACGCACTCCCCAAACACACTGCAGTGCCTTACTGCTCTGCTACATGAGGAACGCTGCACGGGCAGCCGGGCTGTCTGAAGCCCGAGAAGAAGAGGCAGAACAGTAAATTCGATGAGGAAGATCAGGACCAGGGCAAATTCGCTAGCTTAGCTGAAATGCAGGATGCTCAGGCTGGAGATGGGAGCAGTTTCCACGGCTAGTGATTAAGTGTGCTCAGGGGAAACTCTGAAATTTAGCTCAGAAGGAAACCAGTGTCACTGCCTCCTCGTCAGGATGCAGCCAGGGCAGAGGTCTAGGGCCATCTCTCCAGTCCCTCCCAGAGTGAACGCAAGCGCTGTTTTAAGAGGTACAATGGCTAACACTAGCTGCAAGACGGAGCAAGTGTTCCACAAAGGTTTCCTGTTAAATAACATGCCCTCTGAACCAGCTGTATCCCCAATTACATCAGATACTGGTTAAAAAAAAAAAAAACCTTTTACAACCAGTTTGAGCAACCTCTGGAACACTACAGAGAATCCACCCAAAATTCAGTGACAGCATGGGTACCCCGTGCATGCATTTATTTCTGATAAACAGCAAAGCCACTCCCCCAGCTCACACTGCAGCCGAGTGTGTGAATGCTACTGGGACAATGCAGCACAATTGCATCACTGCCCAAAAAACCTCAGCTGCATTTTCTATTCACTGAAAGAGTTTCAATTATCCCCCACACACATAAATGCTGTATTGGCCATTACAAAAAGAAGGAACAGTCCCTAATGAATCCATACACCAGGGTACAGAAGCTCAGCTATTTAACGACTGAATTTCTGCAACCCCTGCACTGTTACATGCCTTTTTATTCCAGGGGTGAATTCACCACTTGCGGAATGGCTGGGGGAAGCCTAACACATCTCCCAGCCAGCACAGGTTTAGTTCACTGCCTCCTGTTTGTGCATCCTATAATACAAAAACAACCAGCCTTCAATTCCCTTCAATAACTCTGAGAAAATGTCACCAGGACTGGTGACAGCAATGACGCAATAGGGATGGAAGTGTAAAAGCCCTTCAGAGTCTGACTTAGTACTCCTGCAGTAAAGCATTGTTTCACCCCCCCTTGCACAGGTTAAGTCTAGTGGACTGACTTTTTCTTCCTTACCATGTCAGCCAGAGCACAAAGCCTTCAACATCATATTTAAAACCCATCAATACGATCATACAACACTACTATACCATTTTGCCTTCAGCTGTTTTCTAGGCTGACTTCTAAACCAGTTATCATAAGCTCTCCAGATTTGTACCCATAACCTAAGACAACAAAGCATTTGCCCCGCAGAACATCCAACATCTGCATGGAAACCCCGCTCCCCTCTCCGCGTTACTCCGCAGGTATCCATTCAGTTATTCAGCAGCACATTTGATGTGACAATAATTCAAGATTATAGCTCTGGGAATCTTTTCTTCCCCTGTCCCTTCCTTTGCAACTGAGCAACCAAAAAGCACATATATAGATGGCTCACAGAAGTCACTGAGCCACTGGTGTAAGTAAACACTTAAAGCAATGGCATAGAAACCAGAGGAGCGATAAAGCCAGATGTTCCCTGGTTGTGTACGAAGTTCACACAGTTCCCATTCTAAACCTGCTGAAGTTAGATATCTAAGTACCTCCCTGTATACAGGTTTTAAGGGCAAAATCCTTTATACCTGCATTAATCCTTGCCAGCCTGCTTTTCCTCTGGACATAGCCTACAGACAACAGTCAACTTCTTGCAGGAGTAGATCTTCATGCTCCTCAAGTCCACACATGCTCTACAGCACAACACAGCCCAACAGCTGTACAGCAATCACAAATTACTGGGAAAAAGTATTTCCCAAGATGCCCAAATCCAGTTTTCAAGAATGGTTTAGGAGACCCAACATCAGAAGAGTCCCCAGGCGAGTAAACACACTTCCAGGCCAACCAGGAAACTATGAAACCTTCCATTTTTAACGAGGAGGGTCTCAGAGAAACATGGAACTGCCCCTTCACTAAAAACATTTCTAAAAGGTCACCTCTTACAGGCAAGCGAGGGGAGACCATTAACAGAACTCACGTCGGAGCCAACTATCTTCTCATAAATGTCAAAGACCGAAGTCTTAGAATTTTCCTAACTGGGGTTTAAAACTGTTTTAAGGAATGCTTTGCTGAATCCCTCACCTCTGCATACAGATCAGCAGGCTGCTCCGAGCAGGTTTTTAAAAAAGCCTTCTCTGAATTTGTACACCTTCAGCAGGAACACGTCTCTATTCTCTTCCTGGCCTAATATGACAAACATCAGATAGTAAGATCACCTGTAAGACATTTCAGTGCAGATCTGGTTAGAAAAGATGCTAAAATGGCATTGGGGGATGTCACTTTTGACTCGGCAGCTCTGTCAAATATTGCACACTTATGAAGTGCATTTCTTCCCCTCCTATCCTTCCCGCCCCTCTTTCAGATCTGCCAGCTCAGCCTAAGGTCTGAGATGAGCTGAGCTCTTTCTTCTTAAGCACCTTCACTGCCTCCATGGACTCCCTCAGGTCTAACCAGACTGGATGTAAGTAGCTCTGCTGAGGATGCCCTCAGAGGAGTAAGTGCTCACTCCAGACAGCATGAGCAAAAAGCAGTAAAAGCCTGTTTGCCTGAAGTCAGCAGTTCTGCCTCCAAAAAGACACACAGCTAGTCAGTGAGAGGCTTTTTCTTTTTTTTTTTTTTCTTTTTTCCCCTTTAAAAATGCCTTCGCCTTTCAGAGCAGAAAGGCACTTGATTCCCAGCACTGATGCGATACTGAGTTTTGCACTGTACCTGTGCTAACAGCCTCTTGGGAATATCAAGAAGAAAAAATACTAAGGACAAATGCTGCAGCTAATCAACCACAAAGCCACCGATCCCTGTCCCCACAGTGGCACGACTCCAAATGTATGCTCTGTACACATGGTGCCTTTGCATCTACACACCAAAGAACAACAACAGTCTGGTGAACAACTAATCAATAGCCTCGTCTGCAAAATACATTTTACCTTCTTAAACCAAGTCAGTTATCCTTGACAGGGAGCCCCATATTTCCTGGAACTGTAATTCACTTGATGCCTACTTCCCCAAAATGACCTTTTTTTCAGGATACATTGCTATGCACATACACAGTAGGAAAGTGCGTATTTTGCTTTAACGCCCAACTCTTTTGTTATGTGCCATATACACATGTTCTTTGCTTTAATGACTTCAGTTGTAATAGAGGGATTTCAGTCCATCACAACCCCAGGGAAACATGGAGCCATAAACACAGTTAGAGTAGGTTTGCAAACACTATACAAATACGCTCGCAAGATGATTTAGAGCGTTCTGCTTCCCTGACAGCTGGAGCAGTGCTCTGCCTCCTCCTCCTCCCTGCTTCCAGTAACACGGAGGTTAACTGAACTCTGCCGCAAAGGAGCGCTGCCAAAATGCCATGGTGAGGGCTGTCCTGCAAACCCTTGAAAGGGGGACAAAGCTGCAGGCCTGGGACCGAGGAAAGTAATGACTGGACAGCAGGTTTTGGAGTTGCCAAAAAGTCACGTGGCATGAACTGAACAGCATTAGCACGGCTGTAAGCAGAACTGCTCTGTGGTGCTGAGCCCCAGCCGTGTTCTGGGAAGGGCCTGTGGGTTGATAAGCCTTAGGCTGCATTATATGGCCTGTCGTTCCTAATTAAACATACAAACTAGGTTCTTCCTTAAAACTGCCCCTACTCATTAATTGCCACTGTATGCTCCTCACATTTGGCAGGCTCCTGAATAGCATGTGTAACCTCCAGCAGCAACTCAAACCAAGTCAGACCAGCCACTGCGAGGACGCTCCTACGCTTACAACAGTGATTTTTTTACTTGAAAAAGATTCCCCAGCTTTGTAAGCTATGCATATGCAAAGGTACTGTGTCATCAGCCACTGGAATGCAGCTAACGCTGGAGCTGAACATGGTAGCTATGAAAAATCAGGTGCACTGTTAAATAGTAGACGATAATAAGCCATCAACACATCACTTCGCCATTTGAAGGTGTACACTCTGCATATACTCAACTATATACTCATATAGCCAAGTACTCAAGATACCGTCAAGATTAAAAAGTATGTTGAGTATACAGAAAAAGCAGCAAAAGGGATACTTTTCTACGAATATGCAATGACACACTGTTCTTACCACAGACTAAAAAATCCAGAAAGCACCTGATGCGGCAGAATCCTGTAGTGAAAGGTCCTCAACCACGAACATCCACAGAATATAACCAGCAGTGTTAGACTCGCTGCCGACAGGTATTTGTTGTCTTTCCGTCGGATTTTTTTTTTCGGGTACACCCCTTTTCAGGTGTGCGTTAGGAGATCTCCTGCACATTACAACACACGCCTTTGCAACAGATTCATGCAGTGAACACAGAGCACCCCCTTCTCCGCACAGAGCCAGCTTCCACCCCACTTAATTCATCTGCCCAGATTCATTTCTTATTACCCCGGAGCTACCTGCCTGGCTCAGACAGCCATATATGCAACATTACCTTTATCCTATCGGGTACTTAACGGTGCCTCACACCTCGCTGCTTTCCTCCTTTACCCTTGGCCTTGGGCACCGAAGGCTGAGAATACAGATGTGGCCAGAGAAAACACAGCAGACAGGAGGATGCACTGGTCAGGATGCCAGCCCTAAAGCCGTAAGGATCACATGTGCCATGGCATTTAGTAGGGCTGAAGCTGCTACTTAATTAGGTTTGCTTAATGAGTCATATTAAATAGTGTATATGTAAGAACAGGTTTTCCATTAGTGTGAGGACCTCACTGGATTATCTAGGTGAAATGCTGCCATTACAATGGAGCCTTTTTTCATTTTATATACTTAACCATGACCTACATTCCTTTGCTCAAAGGAGGCCCATCTCCAGAGGGAATGTGCCTGTTTAATCAGCTCCAGCATTTTTTCAGAGTTCAGCAGGGATGGATGGAGCAGCCTCATGTCTCTTCAGATAACACGCAGCTTACAGAAGCTCCAGGAGAGAGTGGTAAAAAAGCCATCAAGTTCAAATAAGGGCAGGCAGTATCTGCAGCCTGACCTGACCAGCACCCTCCGCTCCAGAGCCTACTGGGATCGACAAACACCAAAACCTCCACATGTCCCAACAAGCCTGGCCGGCTGCTTCGCCTTGTGCAAGGGGCTGTCTCCTGGTGAAACTGCCATCAAGATCAGGTTTGAGGAGGAAGACAAAACCAGAAGAAGTCTTTGGGGCAGTCAGCAACCTTAACTCTTGTCTTCAGAGGAAATGAGCCTGTAAGTAAAGAGAAGGTACAGACAAGCAGACTCACTGGCTGCAATACAAAAAGGGAGCAGCGACTCACATGTAAGGATTACACCTTATCCTTGTTTCCCCGAAAGCTGCTCCCATGTTGACACCAGTCACTTCAAACTGCTTCCAAGATACAGCCTCTCCCCTCTACTAATGCACAGCCAGCAAAACCCCAACTCCCTACAACACCCCCCTGTCCCCCCAAACCAGAAAGGAACCACAGAAGGCTCAAAAGAGAAGGAATTCCTGCAAAGCTGCTCTGGGGCAGCGTGTCCAGGGAGCCAGGCCCATCCCTCCTGGCTCGAGCGTGGGCTGCCCAGGGCTTCCCCAGGCACACCAGGACACGGCCACAGCCTGCCTGCAGGGCATCTGGCTACGGGACAACAGCCAAGGGGGTCAGGGCTGCAGCAGGAACTGGGAAGGGTTAGAAAAAGCAGTGACAGAATAACACACCTCACTGCCACAGCCTTTGGGAAACACCAATTTGATTGATGCGTTCTCCCCGTCAGAAAAATTACACTTTCTCAATCCTGTATCAACTTTAGAGATTTAAAAAAAAAAAAAACACAACAGTTTTTACAAGCTAACCCACATCGTTTTGCTGCCCTCTCCATCGCCACCAGCACTAAAGATCCCCCATGCCCCCGAAGGCTCTTAGCTTTGTTGATGCAGAACAGGATATGCCCAACGCTGCAAAGCTCAACAATACCGACAGCAGTAAAAATAACTCTTGCTTTGGTATACTGAGCAGTTAAGATCAGGAGGTGCACAGAGAACGTGCATACAATAAGCTGTCCCAAAACGACAAGGATTATGTTGCACAGAAATAGGTCTGAGATTTAAACAGATATGAGATCACCAGGGGCGTGGTAAGAAAGCCACAGATGAAAAATAATCCCACAATTTTCCCTTTTGTTCACATCATCCCGAACAGAACAAACTAAGGAAAGATCAGGCTTAAAGTTCCCTCCAGCTGGAAGGAAAGCAGCACGCCATCTCCTTTGTTACGGTATGAACTCCTTTCCTTCACCAGTGCCGCTCTAGAGAGACACAGGCTGGGGGAGGTTAGTCAAAAGGGCCCTGCCTGCACTGAGCCAGCAGCCAGGGCAGGTCTGGCAGCCAGACCGCAGCCAGATCCAGGCCACCTACCGCAGGACAGACCCCCGCAGGACCCACCACCACCGGCACCGTTCCTAGCACATCCGACTCCCTCGCTGCAGCACCGGCAGCTCTCAAGCTCCTGGTGCCGTTCAGCATTGCATCTTCTTGCAAACTTTTCCATCCCACGTGCCAGACTTGGGGAAATGAAACAAAGATCCCAAACTCAGCTGTGTGCAAGCACGCACGCTCACCCTGTACTGGACCAGAGCATGATGGTCTCGGCAAGGGATGAAGGGGTGAAGTCTGCTCATTTTCCTCCCTCTCCTCCCACAGCCCTTTGCAGAACTGTCCTTCCCCTTGCCATTGTCAAGTGTTTTGTTTTCAAATCTCAGCCAGAGAAGTGTAACCTGGATTAACTAACCACTTCTGGCCTGGAGTCCGAGTAACCGGAGGAGGCAGGACAAGCAGATTTTCCAAAGGCTTCAACCCATGAAGGGCTGCCAGCCCACAGAGCTATTACTCTCTACACAACAAGAAATAACCAATCTCACTGCAAATCCATTCAGAACACTTTATGGAGCCTTTTGTATGACATCCTTGAGGGTCGCTGAATATACTAAGCATGCTGTAAACTGATCTCATCTCTTTACTTTTGTCAATGTTCAGACTTTAGAACAAGATAAGGTTACTTTTCACTATTACCTAAAAATACGAAGAGCCCATAGTGGAACACTCATCTGTTTTAGAAGCAAAAGTTTAACCCCAGATTGCTAGGGAAACTTAAGCCAAGATTTGTATTCAAGCTGAAATGTAACAAGAAGGGTCTCCCCTTCTGAATACCTGATCAGCAGTAACACAAACTGTGGCAGAGTCCCAGCAGAAACACAAGTCACCTCTGAAACCATCCCCTGCCTGCAAGGGTTGCACTGATGGGCTGTTTGTATTGAAGTACTGCAATAATTAGTAAATTATTAATTATCAGACAACCATGCAGTTCTATCAGAAATCTGCAATTTCAACCCAAGGGAAGAAGCAAGTGCCACTTTTCTGGGTGAAATGATTTTAAGGCAACTCCAACTCTTAACCACCCTGATTTCCGCACCCCTCAGGATGGAGCTTCCAACTATATTCTTACCACAGTTGTGTCTTCCACAGACAAAGCATACATGTTGTTTCAGCCCCAAATTCTGAGTTCTTCCTAGCTTTCAGTCTGGACAGTAACCTAGGCTGAGATGGTAACACAAAATGGGAATTACTAAAAATCATTTATACTGCAGTGTGGTATATGCTTATCCATCAATGCTTGAGTCTTCTGTCACAGCCACGTTCCAGAACCTTTTCAGGATTTATGTTGTCACCACAATTACATCACCCGCAGGCGTCAGCACTAAGCCTCCTTGACAGTCATAAGGAGGGCAACGCAGAGGTAACTTCCACAGGATTTGGGTGTTACAGATTTTTACCAATACCTTACTAGGTCACTTAATAAAGCAATAACGGTAACTGAAAAAAGGCACTCTCCAGTCAAGTGCTCCATCCAGCCACCTGAAGCCTCTAAGCACCTCAGTGCATTTAAGTGTCACGCACCTCTTGAACAGGAACGGCCCAAAGATCACAAGTTGGCTTAAAAGTCAAAGCCTGTAATTCAAAAGTCCCAGATCGAGCAAAGAGGATTTTGATATAGTAGCTTTAAAAAAAAAAACCAACCATGCCAATGAAGTCTAAAAAGAAGCTGCTGCTCTCATCTCAAGCGTAAGTGATGATCGGTAGAGTTCATCTCAGAAAGTGATGGTGATAAAGGTAAGTAAAATTTGCAGTTGAATCCTACTTCTACCACATGCACCAATCACAGACCTCTCCACAAAGTTCAAGTAACGCTTCAGGGCTGAATGGATCAAGACAAACTGCAATCTTCCTCTTGCAGAACGCCTCAGCATCAGAAGCCTAGTCCCGCAGCAATATTGCGGAGACGGCATGCGATGGGGAAGTCACCATAGCTTACTCTTTCAGAGGACAATTCTAAAAAGAGAATTGTGAAGATACTTGAACACTGTACCAAAAAGCATATTGCTAGATGTTACCAACAGTCTGGGCACTCAAACAACACTTCTTTTCATAATAGCCGGGAAAAAAACCCACCCTTGTGATGTGCACAAAAGTAGGGAACTGAAACAGTGTAGAGTTTCCTGAAGGGGGGGGGGGAATCACTTCTGGTGGGGGAGTAGGGTGGGATAAAAACAACACATCTGTCAGCGTGACATTTTAACAACAGCAACTTTGTGAATGGAGCACCAAGACGATTCAAGAAAATATTAGAGTTTCAAAACACTTCAAAGAGAAGCTCTGACAAACAGCTATCCCACCATTACGACATCACTTGGCAGAGATGCACAGCTTTTGGTACATCCGACCAACAAGACAATGCCTCTCTCTGCTCAGAGACATGCATTCAACACATCAATGGGATTTCGCCCAAGTGACATTTCAGTAGCACCTGCTCCCAGTTAAAATAGCTATTTACAGCAAGGTGGGTGTCAAGAAGGGTAATTTCACCCATCACTTGAGGCCTGGGTGCAAATCACAGGCCTCACGTTGTCATTTATGATTAAAAGCTCTTCCTCTTCCTGGGCTCTAGTGGAGCTTTGCCACTTTGCTAAATCACAGCGCAGCTGAAGGTGACAGGTGCCTTCCTTTCCCGAAAGCGCAAGATGAACTCAAAGGCAATGTTTGGACGAGGCTAAGCTGGCAGGAGCAGTACTAGCTATGCACATCGCACCTACTAACCTTGCCACATTCCTACCGGAGCCCCATCTCCATATGGGAACATAACAAACATCCTTTGGTTTACTCTGCTTCAGAACACAGCTCATCCTGCTTCACTTCAAGCACCCTAAAGCAATTTAGTGGAAAAAACAATGCCCTTTTAGCTCACATACCAGCATCATTTATTAGCAGGAAAATCTAAAACTCCAGCTCAACATCACTCCTCAGTTCAGCTGCAACCCCCCCAGGCTAGAAGGTCACACTTAACCAGTTAAGCATTTTGAGAACATCCAGGGAATTTTCCTAATGAAACTGGAAAAACAAGAGGGCACGCAGATGCCCTTGCCAGCCGGGGAGGCAAAGCATCGGACAGGTCTGCCACCCTCCAGAGCAGGGTAGGGAACACTCTCTTAAGACCAACGCACATGCTATCGCCCCGAATAACTTAACTGCCAAAGAAAAAAAATAGCAAAGATAAGGGGTGTGAGGATAAATGGGTGGGGAGAAGGGGTCTTTAAGGTGCCAGAGATCCTGGTGTGGGGAGAAAACTAAACCTAATCAAAGGGCACAAACACTTAAGGGCCTCTGAATCAACAAAATGGTATAAAAATGAAAGAAAGAACTATGAAAAAAGACCAACTACCACAACAAACTTTTGTCTACAATAGCATTAACACACCTGATCCTCTTACAGCACAGCAGGAACCAGCTGAGCTAAGAGCCAAGCTAGCAAATAGCTAAGAACTGCAATTTGGTGTCTTTTCTACCATGCTCAGTACTACATACAGGTTGGACAATGTCATTCTGCATCTAATCCTCGATCTTTTGGTTTAAGCCTTCATTCGAGCATTGCCAGCAGGGTAGATCAGAGGCAGGCAATCCGAACTGAACTGCGGCTGAGCTAAATTAGCAGCGGTAACGAGAACAAACAGCATTTCACAAAGATTTCTTAGGCTGCTTTTCAGAACAAGTATCCCGGACTCTCCAGCTCCCGGGGTGTTCGGTTTGCTGCCATCATCACATCAACGTGATTCTTTCAGCACCGAGGAGATGCAGATAGGAGCCGCCCAGCAGACTTCTGACATTGCTCGTAAATGCTTTCACAAAATGGCTTGCTAGCCCAAACGATATTAAGCAGTTGTAAAAATCCAAGCCCTGGAAAGCAAGAGCTCTCCACCCCGAGCCTCTTGCCCCTCTGCTCACCCTTCGCAGCGTGAGAGCACAATGCTCATTTAGAGAAGCAGGTACGGGAGCACGGAGACAGGAATTTGCCCTACGACCACCACCTTTAAAAGCTGATCTTTTCAGTTGCTTCATTTCTCATCCCAGCTCTCCTGACAGCAAGCACTTACCAATGCCAGATTAGAAAAGATTAGTTATCACAAGAGAAAGTTAAGGTTCATGTCAGTCCCCACGGGCAGTAAAGTACACACAGTAGTAACCATCGGATGTAGGGTGGGCGATGAGACCGGTCTACCCAACTGACTATGGCCAAGAAGGTCACCTGCAGCGTGTCAAACCCAACACGTAGGGCTCACCATCGGTTTCCAACCATCTCCACAACCACTAAAGGGGGAAAAAAAAAAAAAGCTTTTGCAGCGAGCATTCACTTTGCAGCCAGTATGCCAGCTAAGGGAGTTCTCAGATAAGAGTGTTTTCTCTACAAAACTGCCTGGCTTGCATGGTTGTACATATGCTAATCAGAAACAGTGCCCTAATCTGAAGAGAAAGCAACTGCGTGGGGCAGAGACAAAAGCAGCCAAAGCATCACTGTGAGAGGGGACAGGTTAGGTGGGAATACACACCGTGTTTGCACCTGAATGCCAGTTAAACAGCAGAATACACAGAATTAGTGCAACACACGCTCAGGCCACATTCACTACACTAACACAAGACGTAATTCAACCCACAATTATTTTAACCATTGTGCAAGAGCAGACAGATTTCAAATGGTAACCAAGGATCTATGGGTGGCAATCTGGCACTAAATTCTGTTACCGAGAATAGAGAAAAAAAAATACAGACAGCATGATTAAGAGGAAGCCAGGAACTTAGCCTGGATTTCTTCCAAAGTTCAAAGTGTCAACACTGGAAAAAAAACAGAAAGACTCCTCCAATTAAAGATTCTACATATGCATTACAGTGATCACATCAATTATGGCATTTGTGATATTTGTTCCCTAAAAATTATTAATCTTTCTCTAAGATCCCCAACAAAACAAGAAATAGGAGAGCTGATCACCTAATACTCCTGTGAAATACAAAGAGTGCTTGATATGGCAAGTGTGAAGTTTTCATCTAACGCCTGGGCTCAGATAAAAGCAGCCTCAGGAAAGCAACATTAAGACCATTCCAAAGGTACTCCAGGCTGATCAAGGCAGCCAGGGCCAATTCTGATGGAGAAAGCACGGTGCGGGCAAGGGCCGCAAGATGAGCAGGGAAAGAGCCTGTCTGGCAAGGAAGTTAGTGACACACAGTCCGAGGGTGAGAAGGGAGAAAATGATTGCGCCTCACCACATAATAGCACATTTATAAAGGCAAGAAGCTATTTAGGAGCCAGGTTTGCTTTTTTACGAGAAGAGATGGCCGTAAACTGCTTGCATGTTTATGCTAGAAATTACAAATTTTCTCATCCAGATTGGGACAGCTTCCTAATTCAAGAAATCGAAGCAAACAGTTAACTCTTTTTATGACAGACCTTCCCTGAGGGATGGTGCCGCTGCAGTGACAGCAGGGCCTGGCTCTGGATGCCCTCGCGAGCGCTAGCCCGGAGTGCTCCCAAGTAGCCACTGGAGGTTCCTGCCTGGCACGCAGTTTATTATGGTAAAGTCACCCTGTACTTAGAACTTTCCTTTATCGTTACAGGGCAGATTTCATTCATGAACGAAATGAGATATTTCTCTTTCACGTACCAGCACAATCCCCAACACCACCCAAAACTAAATAGAGGAAGTTTCTAGCCTGGGAGTCAAAAGGGCAAATAAGCCAATTGAGCAGGTCAGATGTTCTGGGTGAAAAGGTCGTTACTGAGCCAATGCACACTCTGAATCCGATTGTCTAATTTTTACATGTACAGTGAGATCTCAAAACATTGACAGCTGGCACCTTTAGATGGTAAAAATATCAACTAATGTATTAAGAAGAAATTTCGGGATTTTCATTTTTTTAAATCTAAGCAGCCAGGAATTCTGGTGTTTTCTGCGCAGTGTCACCTTCCCCGTTGTGTAATTCTGCAAGGTGCTCTCTGCTTTCTTATATTTCAGGAATATACAGAGGTGCATAGTCTGGGAAGCAACTTGCTTCATCCAGGACACAGCTTGCTTCATCCCGTGAAGTTTGCTACAGTTCAGACAGCTTCCACTGTCAGGATAATTCAGGTCTATTTTCATCAATCACAAGCTGCATTAAATACACCCCAAGGAGGAAACATTACATACGACCACACCTCCTTAGGAAGAGCTTCCCAAGCTCTTTGGAATACACCCGAAATGTTGGCCAGCCCACCTCTTACAGGAAGCAAATGAATCATCCACATCTGCAGACTTTAAAAAAAAAAATAAACCCAGAAGTTTTCCAGGAAGGACGGAGATTCCTCCCTCTCCCCGACTCTGCTTTAAACTGAAGCCCACAGACAGTTCACCAAAGACAAGATTGTACTTCAGCGTGGGAAACCAGAGCAACTTTTACAACCTGTGGCACGAGGACAGAGAAGGCGGCTTCTGACAGAGGTCGCATGTGTTAAGAACAAAACAAATATGAAGAGGCGGTTCATTATGTACCATTTCCAGCCAGTTACACAACCGCGTCGTAACTCTAAATTTAGAAAATGTGGCTATTTTGTCTCAAGACTAATGCTGTTTCAAGGAACTTGGACTCAGACACCGAACAGAAGCAGGAATACTTCTTGGAATAGTCAGGAGACTTATTCACTTGGATTAGCTATGTAACCCACCTTCCAAGGAAAAAAACCAAACAAACAAACAACATTCATCTTCAAAAGCAGACAGAAGGGCAAAGCCAAAGGACAAATAGGGCCTTGCTGGAAATTGGAAAGCTATGGATTTGATGGGTAGACTCTTCAGTGGATGAGGAATTGGTTGGATGGTCGCATCCAGAGGATAGTGGTCAACAGCTCAATGTCCAAACGGAGATCAGTGACAAGTGGTGTCCCTCAGGGGTCCATATTTGGACCAGTACTGTTTAACATCTTCATCAGTCATACAGACAGTAGGATCAAGTGCACCTTCAGCAAGTTTGCAGACAACACCAAGCTGACTGGTGCAGTTGACACATCTGAGGGACAGAATACCATCCAGAGGGACCTGGATAAGCTTGAAAAGTGGGCCCATGTGAACCTCACGAGGTTCAACAAGGCCAAGTGCAGGGTCCTCCACCTGAGTCGGGGCAACCCCCGGTATCAGTACAGGCTGGAGGATGAAGGGATTGACCAAGACCAGGCTGGATGGGGCTTTAAGCAACCTGGTCTAGTGGGAGGTGTCCCTGCCTACAGCAGGGGGGTTGGAACTAGGTGATCTTTAAGGTCCCTTCCAACTCTAACCGTTCTATGACTCTATGATTGAGAGCAGCCTGCCAAGAAGGAATTGGGGATACTGGTGGATGAAAAGCTGGACATGAGTCAACAATGTGAGCTCGCAGCCCAGAAAGTCAGCTGTATCCTGGGCTGAATCAAAAGAAGCATGTCTAGCAGGTCAAGGGAGGGGATTCTGCACCTCTACTCCGCTCTTGTGAGACCCCACCTGCAGTGCTGCGTCCAGCTCTGGAGCCCCCAACATAAGGACATGGACCTGTTGGAGCGAGTCTGGTGGATGACCACGAAGATGATCCGAGGGCTGAAGCAGCTCTGCTGTGAGGACAGGCTGAGAGAGCTGGGGTTGTTCAGCCTGGAGAAGAGAAAGCTCTGGGGAGACCTTATCGCAGCCTTCCAGTATCTGAAAGGGGGCCGATAAGAAAGATGGGGACAGGCTTTTTAGCAGGGCCTAATGCGATAGGACAAGGGGTAATGGCTTTAAACTAAAGGAGGGGAGATCCAGACTGGATATAAGGAAGAAATTTTTTTACAACGAGGGTGGTGAAACACTGGCCCGGGTTGCCCAGAGAGACGGTAGATGCCCCATCCCTGGAAAAATTCCAGGCCAGGTTGGACGGGGCTCTGAGCAACCTGATCTAGTTGAAGATGTCCCTGCTCGTGGCAGGGGGGTTGGATTAGATGGCCTTTAAAGGTCCCTTCCAACCCAAACTATTCTATGATTGTATGATCTGATCAACTCTGAACAAAAATATTAAGCAGTGCTCTATGCACACTCACCTTGAATACCAAAAAGCAAAGGTGTGAGGGTGGAGGCCAGCAGCAGCACCGGCCACTTGAGAGGGGCAGCCCCTGGGAAGGGCAGAGCCCCCTGTGCTGCAGGGGCCGAGATGTCTGACCCCTCTGTAGCATAAGATAAGGCAGAAGTGGCCATTTTAGTGCCATGTGGAACAAAGCCGGATGAAGGAAAATACCAAGGCTCCTTGGTGATCAGAGTGCTACTCAAGCTCCAACCGTGTTTCAGTGTAGCTGCTGCCAACAATTTCACCCAGATCTCGGACCAGTTATTTAACAGCGTATCTTGAGCCAAGAGACACACTTGATTCTAGAAACACTGCTATGAACTACCTCTAGGCTCCTCTTTACCGACTACATTTCTAACCCAGCCTTGCAAAACCCACAGCTCACTAGATTTATACCTAAACTCACTTTTAAAAATGCGAGGTTACCCAATTTAGCTACTCACATGAGTAAGATCAAATCAAACTCGAGTTCCTCAATAGCAGGAGATACAGTATGCCATCTAGTTTCCAAGCATCCCATATGCCCAATAACCAATGTATTATGGTTCAGGGCGAGAATAATTTGCCCAGACAGAAGTCTAGCTATAATTGCACTGAGGAACAGCAAAAGTTTTTCCACCAAGCAGTCGGCTCGTGCTCTCCAGCCCTGATCAGAAAGGGTCAAACAGTGAAGGCACTGAGCACACACCAGGGCCTGGCAGCACTGATGCAGGTTGTCCTACCCAGAGTCACCCGAGGGGAAAGTTTTTGTCACCTTTCCAACAGGCACAGCCAAAGAGGCACTGCCACATCAGAGCCCAGAAAACGCTTTGAAGATGAAAAGTGCCACTCACTTGCTAAGTATCCTTATCAGCAGAGAAGCAGCACCGTTTCTTACAACCAAAATGATTCATAAGCAAAATTCTTTTATTCTCAAAGAAGTTATATCCTTTCAGAAGTAGGTAAAAAAATAAATCAGTCATGATGGAACTAATTCCAGCTCTCCCAGTATTAGCGTATTTCACTAAGCAGAAGGTTCATCGTCCACTGACGAATGAAAACTGTACCCAGTCACTTCAACAGGAATGATGCACCAGGAACTCCCAGCTTTAGGCTAAGAAACTCAGTTAAAAGCCTTAAGCTCCTCATCTTTTCAGCTGGTGATTAAATAGCCCTCTTCACTTGTCAGTCTCCAAACCCCTCCCTCACAAGCGGAAAAGCTAATAGCTTTACAGGCAGCAGTAAGAACAAACCACCGAGGCTGTTGGATGTGTGCTGAATACAGAACCACATGGTACCGCTGTTGCAATTTTATGGTACAAAATGAATGCTGCTTAATGGACCGAGGGCATAGCTACCTAGTTTCTCTTCAACTCAAGAGACTGTAACCAGAGGCTGTGAAGTGACACCACGGCAAATGCAAGCTGAGCAGGGTCTCCTTGTTTCAAATTTACTCCCATGAGTACTGGAAGCTACAGTAAGATAGCGAGTGCTCCTGTCCTCTCCTCTCCTGCTTTCCTGCAAGTCCTTGGTCTCACCTCCTACCAACCGCCTTCACACTGCCCATGCGTTTCACAAAGAGTTACAGCACCAGCTGTTGGGGAAAGAAACAGAGGCCATGATTTTAAAGATGATGGCAAAAGGCAGGAAAAAATGCAGCTTTGTAATCGCAAAGAAGCCTGACTACCTACCCAGAGCATCCAACATATCTCTGTAGCAGGGAGTTACCCCTGGAAAAACTGGGCAAATTATTTAAGGCGTAGCTTGATGTATCCCACTTTCAAGATCTCAGCATATATGCACAAAAACCATTTTGTATCTTGGCTTCCACTTGCTCCACTTATATACCCAAGCAACCTTCTACACCATGCCAGAAGCTAACAGAGCAAGTCCAAAACAAACCAACCCCAAAACTAGAGTCTCATCAAGACACTGCTCTAGACACTACTTCCACCCATCTCTAACTATTCACTTGTGAAAGTTTAGACCAGCAGGTTAGTAGACACCTGGTGCATGCTCTGAGCTCACAGCACATAGGCATCAATGCTATTTAGCTTAAGTCTTCCCCATAACCTGGACAGCACTGCAACCCCCTCCCATCACAGGGCTTCTCAGGTGCAACATGGACCTGACCAACGGGGAAAGCTGAACAAAGCATAAAGGTGATGTCATTTCTTTAAAAAACAACCCAAAAAGCACAGTCTAGAGGACAGAGGTACAGATTTCCTAGTCTTAAAAATCTGACCACTCCCAAACCATGGTTTTGACCTCAACCTACATGTCATATTCTGTAGGAAGGAGGCATTCCAGCTGCAGGTGCTTATTGGATCTCTCTCTTCATTAAGTTGCTTTAAACCCTACACAATTAAGGGCAGAAGACCAGTGTCACATCACCTGTACTTTCCCTTACCTCTCCCACACAAGCATATATCCAAGCACAGTTATATCAAGTCCACATCCACCATCAACATGTTTGTTTCCATCCACACCATGCCCAGTAAATGTCCAGTTCCCACCTGGACCACTTCCACTGCCTGGTCCAAGCACTCCCCAAAGGCTGGGGCAGAAAGCACAGCAGACACGACTCCCGTACGCACAGTCAAATCCACAAGGTAGGTCAGAACAAGCCTGAAATGCACAGTAAGTGACGCTTTCTACCATGAAACGCAGCCGAGCCCACAACACACCTAGCTGCACGAAGCTGGGCTGCGTGTGCGGTGGCTCACCAGCGCAGGCGTAGGATCCTCCACGCAATTCATTCGGTACAGACCAAAAAGCGCAAGATGACTAAAAGGACACCTGTCAACTTGAAACTCAGGCACATCTGAAAGCGCTGCAGCTATTACAGTTATCAGTAATCCCTACCACCTCTACTGCCAAAACCACATGTTTTTCATACCATTTGATGTTTCTAATCACCCCTTACAATCATTTTCGCTGTACCCCCCACATAGTCACATGCTCCTTTTACAGAAACACTTAACATCCAGAAATCTAAAACGCTTACCAGTATCTGTCAAAGGTAAATCCCCGACCCAGTCCCAGGACCTTGCCATTAAAAGAAAACGACTTTTGCTGAAGTTTGTTAACTTCACAAATTCAAGTTAGCAGAATATTTTAGTTTCAGCCACAAACATGCACATGTCTATTTAGCAGCCTAACAGCAAATGGAAAAAAGCTCAAACATTACCATGGAGTCTCCCTCCGGGTTGTTTTTGTTCCAGAAGATGAGTTAGCATTCTCCTAACTTGCCACAGGTCTAAAGGTCTCAGGAGCAAGACACACCAGCTACACAAGGTAGACCCTGAACTGAGTTACAGGGTCAAGTGCTCCAGAGCACAACGTAAAAAGAAGAAAGAAACCCAAGCCATCATCTCACATCTCTCAGTTCCAAGAAACTCAGGACTGACAACCTCAAAAGTAAGTGCAAAGATTTCAGACGAAAGTATCAGCTCCTGTGCTTACCATGACCCATTTGGGCAAAAACCCAGCACAAGCTGGGAGGTAACAGTAGAGTGGAAACAATGAGGCAGTTTTTTTCCTAAATAGCATTTAAGGAAGGTGTCATCACCTTCTGAGCTTTTGAAATCCCCCAAGTAATTAAACAATCAAACAGTCGAACAAGAGGAGGCTTTTAGCTTTGCAAACGCCAATTATTTCCCAGCACCAACACAGATGCCGAACATTAAAAATAGTGTTTTTCCTCTGAAGAGAGGAGATGAGCTGGGGACAGCTGCCATAAGTAAGCAAGACCTTGCCCCAAAAATCATCTGTCAAAGCTCCTGCCATTTAACATCAATGAAGAATCTACAGCCAAAAAAAGTAACTTTATCAAATCGCCTAAAGCCGCTTTTCTGCAGAAATCTGCATTAGAGCTGCATCACATCAGCAAAGGAAGAACTTGTGTGAGAAGGTTGCAGCAAAACGCCTCACACAGGTATTTCAAAGCCTGTCACAGGCTTTGATTGATTCCTTCTAAAGCTTTTAGTGCACATTAGTTTGTTTACTAGTCCTAAGAGCATTACTAATTTAGTTTGGGGGGTTTTTAAGCTATACCAGCACACTGAAAGTGAGTGCACCTTGGAAGAGAGCGCGTCACAGACTGCTTGCTCGGGGAGAGGTTTCGTCCATTTTAAAAATAACACTCCTGTCTAGATTTGGAATAATTATAATTAATTGCTTAGCCCAGGTGGCCACTTGCAACTCCTGAACTATAAATTCACTCTGCAGGCTGTACACAAAGCAATTCTCCATACAGTAATAGCGCACACTATTTAGGACTCCTGAGATTTCCATACAGCCAGTTGTGCCGGGTTCCACTTCTGCAGTAAAATATTAATGATGATGCCCAAGTCTATATGGCAAGAGCCAAACAAATCAAAGTAAAATGGGGATTTGACTCAAGGGTACGTAACCTTGCAATGCATACTTGCAGGATGGAAAGGTCACCCATTGAAATGATTCTATTTTACACAGAACTGCAAAAATTCCAGTAAGCTTTTTCTCTTCTCCTGTCTCTAACGGCTACAAACATCAGGTGGTTTCAAAGAATGCCCCTGGGAGACTAACTGAAATGTCAGATGCAAGAAGAGGGTTAGATACAGCTTCCTCACGCAATAAAACCCAGTATTAATAGTTTGTGTGCTGCAACAAAACTAGAGTTGTGCACTGTGACCAGTTTTTCCTCGCAGCTCCTGAAAAAGGACCGTGCCCGTGCAAGGCAGAGCTATCCCTCCTCGCCCCCTGCAATGTACCTACGCTGCATCGCCGCACTTCCAGACGGAGAACGCCTTGCCAGGTTTGAAGATGGAAGATTTTTAAGGCGCTCTGTTTTCATCCCTCAACTGCAAATAGGTTCCACAGAGTCACTAGCTAGGATTAACATCGGAAGAGGGCAACACTGGTGGGCTGGGATCCCAGCAGCGAGGGTTGGGAATGGCTGTAAAGGGACAGAGGGAAAACACAGACCTTCTGTAAAAAGAAATATTTCCTTCCCCCATAGTGTAAGACAGAAAGACTGCAACTTAAAAGTTCAGGTCCCAGCAGTAACTACATGGCAGAATTCAGACAAGGAACAAAATATTAAAATTTTGAAACAGTAAGAGTGTAACATCTTCAGAAACTTCTCCTGCAACCTTATGTTCACGACTCAATATTTGAGGTCAAGAAATTATCGCAGTGAAGGGTGGGAAGGAACAGAAGGGCTGTGTAGGATGAAGCAGAGCTGAGTTCATAGAGACCCGTGGAGATAACATCAGATCATTTCCAGCTAACAAACTGATCAGCCGCTGGATTCTGTCTGAGGAGCCCTGATAGTCTGAATCTGTTTCGAAAGCAGAGCTGAATGCAGTGAGAGCGCCACCCAAACCAAGCTGTATTCTGGACCTAACAAAAGGCTGCTAAAAACTTTTTTAAAAAAATTGCACCTTGACTCGTCCAGCAATCCTGGGGCCCTACAGGGTTCCCTACATGTAAATCAATGAGCACCACGCGTGCGTACCACAGCGTCACACCAGGACACTAGTGCAAGCATTTGCTCCTTGAGGAAGACAACTCGGAGGCAGGGAGCTCAGCAGCCCGGCCAGCTGAAGGTCTTTAGATAAGGTGCTGAAATACACCACCTGCACTTTCCATTTCCCCCAGCTGCAGAAGAGGCCTATCGGCCTCGCACAGGCTTTGGGAAAATTAAAGGTGGCAGAGAGCTCTGAGGCTTTCAGGTGAAAGGCAGGAGGAAGAGCAGCAGCATTTTAAAGCACCCTATGAGCCTTACTAATATCTAATATGTTCAATTTGTAAAGTTCCCAAAGGCAGCTCAAGTGTGCAGCAGACCTGCAGCTGAGAAACCCCAAAATTAAAATTCAGCTGGGTCTCAAATACTCCGGCTAATTTGTTAGAAAAAACATCAAGTGCTCACACCAGTTTACAGTACTTTCACAACCTGAGTTGCAAATTACACCTAGCATTCAAAGGGTACCATGAAGACGAGATCTGGCTTTGGCCAGCCAGAGGAACTGCTCTTCAGGTTTGCTGGGTCAAGCAAGACACGGATGGCAAACATATTTGGAAAGGGAAGCTTTCTCCTTCCAGGACTGCTTGGGCTTTACAATATTCAGCAACAACGATTTCCCAGTGTTCTGAATGGGGAAAATGGTCACGGAAGGCAGGAAAGCAGCACACTGAGCCAGAGGGTAGGAAATCCTCGCTCTTCTTTTATTCGCATCATTGTCATGATACTGCTAGTGACTATCACCACGGGAATCAAAGGCAGGAATGCACTCAGATAAACCATTTATTCGGTTGGAGGAGCTAGTGGGGCTTTGTACCAAATGCTAGCTCTATTTCAAGAGAAAGTTTTATTACTTACTAACATCAGTAATCGTGCTTGGGTGGCAGTCTGCCTACCATTTCCAACAGGAAAGAGCAACAGCAAGCATTAAACTTCTAGAAGCAAAACTGATTAGCCTACCTATTCCCTAGCTGAAAAAACAAATTATTTTAACCCCCTCACAGTTTAAACAAAAGACGGGAAAGCTTTAGGATTATAATTGGGCACAGAAAACTGATTTTGACCTTTGCACCAGGAGCCAAAGGTGCTGTTTCGCTATCCTCAAAATTTGCAACAACTTTATTCCTCCCCTTCCTTGGTTACACCACTTGCGTTATCCAACGCATGCAGCAGGGTTCATAGATCTCAAAGTGCCTGACAAACAGGAGACGCACAGGCACCCAACCTGCTACGTGGAAGGGTATATCCATGGGAACATGATGGCACAAGATGGGGCTAGTGAAAGTCCCGGCCCCAGGAACACCTTTACCCTCGGCCCACTGCAGAATTAAGAGCTCAGGGAAATAAAAGGTAATAAAAGGGTGGAACAAGCACCCTCTTTAATCCGTTCTGTGACCAGAACAGGTTAATATTTTAAGGACATCAAACAGGAGTCTCACAGCCAAAGATGCTAGAGAGTCAGAGTCACAGCCCAAAGATGTATCTGCAGATAACAGCAGGCAACAGCAACCAAAAGCCAACAAACTTCAGGCCCAGGACAGCCACGCAGTGCCGATGGTTTGTACCCCTCCCAGCGTGGATGATGACAAGCACATCAGGGTTACCTGGCTGGTTCTCACACATCAGTGTAACCCAAAAAGGGCTGGGTCAACAGACAGTGAAAAAAACTGATTATAACCACAAAATGATAAGTCGCACAACATGTTTCCAATGGCGTCAGATTTGTTTTTAGCAACCCCGAGCTGCAGCGCAGACCATACACAATGCCTCTCAATTTTGTTAGCGGGCAGCTTTTCAAACGGAAAAATCAATATGATAAGTACACCTAAATTCCTCAAGCACTTAGGAAACTTCTCCCCAGGGTCTATTACCACCTGAGTGGTAAAGATGCCTACACTAGAGGAGAAGGACAACAAAAAGGGAAGACAGAGCATTTATTTACATAACTGTCTTCAATTTCTGGTCCTCTCCAGTATAGCTTTGTCCAACACTGCAAAGGGTACAGTTACCAAGCGACTAAAGTCAGAACTAACTCTTCTGGATTTGGGAACCCAGTAACAACTCCTCAATCTGTGTTTACTCACCCAAATCGAGGAGGCCTTGTTTAGATGTCAAAAACCACACTCAACTTGGGGCAAATTTTTGCTGCAACAGCACATGAAGATTTACTTGGAAGGCTGCAGTGACTGAATTGTGGTTCTTTAGAGAAAGAAGGCTTTTTTTTCTTTAAGGTAGAAATACATCACGTGGCAATATCTTTTTCTGAATACCTGTTTTCATTTTCCTTATCTCCAACCGGTCACGTGGCTAATGACACTAGCACCTAAATTTAGCTCATTCTGTTAGCACTTGCAATCCTACCGATGCCTGCAGGACTGCAGCACACCTTTCTTCCTCTCAGTCTCCCCTTCGGCGTACGGGGCCATTTCCGAAACAGCGAAGGAGACAGCATACCAGCAGCCTCCCGCTTTCGCCTGCCACCCCACAGGAGCGCTCGGACCCGCTCCGCTGCAAGGACAGCACAGGCCACCCGTTTTGTTCAGTGCAACGCCCATTCCTCGCAGGCCCCTTTGTGCTATATTACAGTGCCCCCTCGCTCGCTTTTGTCTCCGTGCTGTCAGTCAGCCTGCGCGAAACCCCCATGGCCAGGCGAACTTTGGGAAGTGGGAACCTTCGACCCAACGCAGACCTGCACCTTGTGGCTCTTCAGATGTCATTAAGAGGTCACAGATTTACGTGTGCCTCGTCAGCAGGGGGTAAACGCTCACGTAAACAAGGGCAGATCCAAACCACGGTTACTCGCCGCTGAAATCTTTATCTAGTCGAGGTTTCCCTATTCGGCTGTCGACTCCCCTAAAACAGGCGATGACGACACTGTCCAATAAAGGCAGAGACACCGGCCCACATCCCCAGCAAATGAGAGGGGTCTGGAAGCTGGCTCAAATCACCTTCACAGGCCAGCCTCGCCTGACGCCTCGATGGCCCAGCACCCCAGCAAAGCAGCCAGGCTTCGCCAACCGGTGGCATCCGCACCGGGCTCCCAGAAGGAGCGTGATGAAAGAAGGGAACGGGATTTCAACCTCTGGAGGACACCGTCCACCTTCCCCACGCTCAGACTGCAGCGCGGGCAAGGACTAGGGAGAGGGGTGATACGGCAAAAGGAGCAGTAACCCCCTTCTCGGGTGCCTCCGGAGCAGCCAAACCCCACAGCCGCCGGGGGGAGGGAGGGAGCCGGCCGGCAGCCCCGCAAGCCGGCGGGCCACACAGGCCCCTGCCCCGGGAGGCCTCCACGGCCGAGTCCCGGCCTTGCAGCCGGAGCCAGGCCCCCCCGGAGGGACACACACACGGACGCTGAGGCCGAGCCAGGCCGCGGGCAGCCCCCCTACCCCCCCCGGGGGAACCGGCGGAGCCCGAGGCCGCCCCGGTTACCTTGGTCTCCTTGACGTGCTGCTTGATGCCCTCCGGGTACCACTGC
>VYXH01011041.1:230707-268119 GCA_013397275.1 Burhinus bistriatus | reverse complement strand
CATGGAGGGGCTGTGCTGCAGCATCCCCAGGGTCCCTGGTCATGGTGGGGGCTGTGCTGCATCCATCCCCAGGTTCCCAATCACCAGGGAGGCTGTGCTGCACCATCCCCAGGTCCCCAGTCATGGAGGGGCTGTGCTGCAGCATCCCCAGGGTCCCTGGTCATGGTGGGGGCTGTGCTGCATCCATCCCCAGGTTCCCAATCACCAGGGAGGCTGTGCTGCACCATCCCCAGGTCCCCAGTCATGGAGGGGCTGTGCTGCAGCATCCCCAGGGTCCCTGGTCATGGTGGGGGCTGTGCTGCATCCATCCCCAGGTTCCCAATCACCAGGGAGGCTGTGCTGCACCATCCCCAGGTCCCCAGTCATGGAGGGGCTGTGCTGCAGCATCCCCAGGGTCCCTGGTCATGGTGGGGGCTGTGCTGCATCCATCCCCAGGTTCCCAATCACCAGGGAGGCTGTGCTGCACCATCCCCAGGTCCCCAGTCATGGAGGGGCTGTGCTGCAGCATCCCCAGGGTCCCTGGTCATGGTGGGGGCTGTGCTGCATCCATCCCCAGGTTCCCAATCACCAGGGAGGCTGTGCTGCACCATCCCCAGGTCCCCAGTCATGGAGGGGCTGTGCTGCAGCATCCCCAGGGTCCCTGGTCATGGTGGGGGCTGTGCTGCATCCATCCCCAGGTTCCCAATCACCAGGGAGGCTGTGCTGCACCATCCCCAGGTCCCCAGTCATGGAGGGGCTGTGCTGCAGCATCCCCAGGGTCCCTGGTCATGGTGGGGGCTGTGCTGCATCCATCCCCAGGTTCCCAATCACCAGGGAGGCTGTGCTGCACCATCCTCAGGTCCCCGCTCATGGCGGGGCTGTGCTGCATCATCCCCAGGTCCCCAGTCACTGTGGGGGCAGAGATGTCCCCAGTCCTAGTGCCCGGGGGAGTGGCCACTGGGTCTCACCCCAGAAGTGTGTGCGCCTCTACTATAAAAAGCCTCGACATGGCAACATGGATGTGGGTGTTCTTACGGGGACGGGGTGCAAAGCCCACCCGTCACCCCTTGATCCCACCTGGTTTCCCCCTGCCCTGCCAAGGCGACCACCCTGGGCCATGGGTGGGGGTCCCCCCTGGCCCTGGGCACTGCCCTGTGCTGGGAGGTGCTCTCCAGCCAACAGCAAAGCCCAGACTTGATTTTACGGCTGCTAGAAGCCCTCGTTCGGGTGTGCAAATGAGCCAAATATTTGGCTTCAGTGACTCTAATGTTGGGGGTTTTCCTCTCTATCTGCAGCAATTTTTGATATAAAATGGTTTCTTGAGCGGGTCCCGCTGCTCCGGCAGGCGAAGGGCTGAAGGAATCCAAACCAGCCTTTGTTGCCTGTCCTTTACCCAAAGTCATCCTGTCTCTTCACTCCCTAGATCTCCCCACCTGTGCAGCGCTGGCTGGAATATCAGGAAAATGCCCCAAATCCTCAGCCTGCCTTGTTTTGGTGCAGGAAAGACCCCAGAGCAGAGCAGTGTTTCCCTCTTGCCCTCTCCCTCCCTGGATCAACCAGCTGGCTAGCATTGTGCCTTCCAAGGTTTCTCCTTTTAGGAAAAGCAACTGGGATACAGGTCTGCCCGGGCTCACCTCTAAGATTCACCATCCCATGAGGGAGCAGGGACCCTCTCCTCAGGCCTGCTGGGATTTTCCAACCTTGCAAATGGCCCCAAACCCCTGGGAAGCAGCTGGGAAGCAGCCAGGGCAGATGGGTGGTGTGTGGGTGAGGGATGCGCTGGGAGCCAGCCAGCGTTTCGGCTCTGCCCGGCTCCTCGGCTAGCCCCAGGTGTGGGTAGCAAGGCAGCAGGATGCTTTAAGCGATGGTGAAATATGAACTATTCCCATCCTGCCTCCCAATCGGGCAATGAAGCACTCTCAGTGCCTGCCTTCCCCCGCGCCAGCCCGACCTCCACCATTTACTGTGGTGACCATTTAATCGCTCGCTACAGCATCGTTTTAATCAGAGGGGCAGCGTGTTGACGTGGTTCCCTGCTGGAGCATTTCTCAGCATCAACCCCAGGGATAAGGAACAGAATAGAGCTCAAAGGGGCCATTGGGTGGGAAAATAGCATCATACCTTTGGGGAAAGACACTTTAAAGATCCGCTCAGTGCCACGTGGTTGTACAGCTGTTCACAAGGACGGGCTTCTGGGAGTGCAGACCTCCGGCTGCAAGCCATGACCTCTGTAAAGCGGAGGAGCTGAGGACTGGAAAGGCAGCACGTGAATGCCGGCAGCACATGAGTGCCACCAGCATGAGGATGTCACCCTCCGACCATCGCTGTGCTGGAGCAGGGAGTGCACCACGTCTCCTCAGCCCACCTGGAAGAGGGAGCGAGGTGCCAGCCTCCCTCCCTCTGAAGCCAGGGAGAATTGTGCCTCTGTGGGAACAGGATCAGGCCGTTGGGATGGGGAGAGGGTGCCCTCTGGCTCCATTGGAATTGGTGGCACGTTCTTCTCAAGGTTTCAAAGCACAGCTTTATCCAGCATGGCGATGCTTCTCTTCATCTCCATAATGTACATCATAACAGGCGCTAATAAAATATTGATACAGGTAATGGGCATAAGCGTGTGTGTAGATGGAAAGTGTCCCTCTTCAGAGCAATTACATGCTGAAGAGCCGCGGTGGGGTTTCAGGTAGCCACAAACAGCCATGCAAACAATCACATTACACAACTGGCGGGCTCACGGCAGGGGGATTTTAATGGGGACACGTCAGGGCTGTTTGCTCGTTAGCAGGAGTTGAGCCGGGTGTGGTTTTGCACCGTGATCTCAGCTGGGGCTCTGACATGCTTCCATCGGGAAGTGGCACTGGAGGAGAACTCATCGCTTTTTCAGGACACAACAGCCTCGGGTCTCGACTGCCACGACACTGACCATGTTACAGTCCCTGGGTGTCGAAAAGAGCATCTCCCATTCAACACACCAGGCTCTTCAGGTCTCCACTGAGGGACCTCAGCAAGTCACACCACCCTGCGAAGTACTAAGGCAAAACCACGAAGCATTTTGCGTACCTGATTTTTTTTTTTTTGGCGAATGAGACGGATTCGGTAGGAGATCTGAACACCCAGGACTTCTGCAAAGTGACACACGTCAAGAGCAGCTCCTCCCCCTTACGGCAGTTAGATCACCAGTATCTCACTGTACAGATACTGGTGGAAAGCAAGCCCCATCCTTCCTCCTTGGGACCCGGCTGGAGCTGCATGCACCTCTCATGGGGCAGCTTTGCCCAGGGATGCCCACTGGGCCCGCTGGGTGTTGGAGATGTCTGCTGGGTGCCCACAGGGTACTTGAATGCCTGTCAGGAGCTGGGATGCCCGCTGGGTGCCAGGTGCCCATGGGGTGTTGGAGATGCCTGGAGGGTGCTGGGATGCTCACAGGGTAACGGGATGCCAGAACGGTACCAGGATGCCTGCAGGCTACTGGGATGCCTGCAGGATGTTGGGGATGCCTGGAGGGTGCTGGGATGCTCACAGGGTAACGGGATGCCAGAACGGTACCAGGATGCCTGCAGGCTACTGGGATGCCTGCAGGATGTTGGGGATGCCTGGAGGGTGCCGGGATGCGTGCAGGGTGCTGGGATGAGTGCTGGGTGCTGGGATGCCAGGAGGGTGCCTGGAGGGTGCTGGGGATGCCTGGAGGGTGCTGGCATGCCTGCAGGGTGCCGGGATGCGTGCAGGGTGCTGGGATGAGTGCTGGGTGCTGGGATGCCAGGAGGGTGCCTGGAGGGTGCTGGGGATGCCTGGAGGGTGCTGGGATGCCTGCAGGGTGCTGGGATGCCTGCAGGGTNGACGGTTGCCGGACGGGGTTGGGGATGCCTGCAGGGTGCTGGGGATGCCTGGAGGGTGCTGGGATGCCTGCAGGGTGCTGGGATGCCTGCAGGGTGCTGGGTGCTGCGGTGCCTGGAGGGTGCTGGGGATGCCTGGAGGGTGCTGGCATGCCTGCAGGGTGCCGGGATGCCCGCAGGGTTCTGGGGATGCCCGGAGGGTGCCGGGTGCCCAAAAGGTGCCGGGGATGCCCAGAGATTACTGGGGGTGCCCGCAGGGTGCCGGGTGCCGGGGCTGCGGCGGGGCTCTGGTGCCACCTCGTGGGCTGCCGCCTCCCGCCGCCGCGGAGGGTCCGGCCCGGCGGGAGGGAGAGGACGGCGCCGGTTTGGTGCTCCGGAGGAGGCGAAGCTTTGCTCGGCAGCCCCAGCGGTCGCATACAGGGTCTGTCCGTCGGTCTGGGGCGGCTGGTGGAGCTCCTCGCTCGGAGGCAGGAGAGCTCTCAGCATCCCTCTGCTCTGCTGTGCGGCTCCGCCTTGACCAAGCCTGCCAACATTTTCTTCTTTTGCTGCTTCCCAGAGGCACTCGTGTCCCTCTACCACCTGCTCGGAAGAGCTGGTGCCTTCAGAAAAGGCGCTTCGGACCAGAGCTGGCTGCTCGAGTCACAGGGAATGTCTCCAGACCCTCCCACAGGGATAAGGCTGCGAGTTTATTGCCGTCGCGCAGACAAACAGCTTAGCGGGAATCGCTGTGTCCTGGTCACATCAGGGAACAGAAATGCAGCATGTGGAAATCTTTCATCCCGTCTTGGTGAGCCCAGCAAATCTCCCAAGGCTGGGCAGGGAGGAGAAAGCCTCTCCCCTGCCAGCGGGGCCCCTAGCAGTGCCCGGAGCCCCCATCCTGCACAGGATTACCCAGCCCTTCCCTCCATGCTTGTCCTGCCCTGGTCAAGCACCTCTGGTCCTCCCCACAAATGGCCTCAGAGTGATGTCACCATGTATACATATAACTTTATGCAAATCCAATCCTCCTCCACACTCATCCTCTTCGCTGAGACCAAATCTCCCGACGGGGCTGGTCCAGGCCCAGCCTTGCCCTGGGATGCAGGATTTGACTTCCCTGTAGGTGGCATCTGGTCCCCAGCCACCTCCGCGGGGTCACCCTGGTTCCCACCAGCAGTGTGCCAGGGCTGGACGGAGGGCAGGAGAGCTCCTGCAGGGCTGTAAGAAGGAGGATGCCCCAGCGACCATCACCCAACCGCCATGTCCCAAAGTCAGACCTGAATCTAAACCACCAGGAGGTCTGGGACTGGAGGGTGGGGGCTGCCTCCACCGAGCCCCTTCCCACCTGCCTGTCCCTCTCCTCCCGCTGAACCCCATCCTCCTTCCTCCGGGGAATTGTGTCGTGTGTGGCTGTGACCTACTTACAAACTACCACAGCCTCGCAGAGAGAAGGAAAGGAGGCTAATCACCGCCCGTGCCTGTGCTCTAGGGAGAGGATAACAGAGGTCCCAGACAGGTCCTGGCCCCCTGGCTCCTGCTTTTGGCCAAGGTTGCTATGGCCAAGCAGTCGTGGGTGAAACCGTCTCCCTCTCTGCTTACGCACTTTCCTCAAAGGCCCACACAGAGGAGTAACAAGATACACCAACCCTGCAAAGGCATGCGCGGATTTAGGGCAGGTCAAAGCCAGAGTTCAGAGCCTGCTTCCCCTGACCATCGCTGGGATCCCAAATAAGCTGTGAAGCAGCATCCCTTCATCTCTTCCCAGCTCCCCGTGACTGTCTGCAGAGGGAATCAGCCTTGAGCCCTCACAGAAGAGGCATTGGCTTCATGGATGGGCCAAAAGGAAAATGCCAGAGGAAATATATATATATATTTGTGTATTAGATCTATGTATAGATATATTAAGACTTCAGAGCACAGAGCAGAACCAGCCCCTCTAGGGTCCATTTAGAGCCCGGGGCTGGGGTCTGGCCACCGTTTGTAGAAGCCGTGTGTTGCGATTTTTGAAAGAGCATCATCTCTCAGGCTCCTAAACCACACCGAATACCCGCTCCAGCGGAGAGGCTGGAGGCACGCTGGCTTCGCAGGACGTGCTGGTGATTTTGAACTGCTCTTGGCAGCACGAGAGGGGAGCATCGGGGGTAAAAGCAGCAGGTAGCCAGCCTGGCAAGTGACGAGAACACTGAGTATGGCCAAAGAGTCACATTCTGCTGGGAAGTTACAGCAATGACGAGCACTTGCATGCTGCCGGTCCCCGGCAGCTGATGAAAAGGCAGGACACAAGGGAGAATGAAGTAAGAGCCGGTGGCTGACCTTGCAGCGATGCCAAACTGCGGGGCCCTGCTGCCACCCAGGTTATGCCATTGCCAGGAGAAAAGCGTCACCCTCTTTGGGTGTGCGGGTCCCCATGGCTAAGCCAGGGGAAGGTGTAAAACAGGGATGCAAACAGAGTGTCCAGCTTAGTAATTGTGTGAGTAATCACGTAAGTTTGGGAGAGAAACCTCCCTGGATGGTGCCACATGGGGGAGGACCCTGATGCCACCTGTGTCCCCTGTGATGGCAGCCCCTGCTCCTTGAGGCCAGGGCACCACGAAGGCTGCAGCCACCAAAATCCCCCTGAGCCCCGGGATAACCCGGCACTGCAGCTTGGACGGAGGCAGAGCACGGCACAGCTGAGGAGCCCCTGGGCTGCGTGTGTCACTTCATTCCCCGGTCTTGGTGGAGCAGGGGACAAATAATGATTCATCTGCCTCCCACGTGTCGCCCCTCGCTGCAAATCCAGAGATAATTGCCATCTTCCTGAGCAGGCACCCCAGCGGAGGGACCAGCCTGGCTGCGGGGCTGGAGTGACAGCTCGGGGCTCTTTGAAGATGCTGAGAGAGCTGCTAAATATGTAAATCTCAGCACACTGCCGTGCCTCTCGTTTAATGGAGTTTTTGACCCTCTGCAGCTGTGTAGGAGCAGGGAGAGAGGGACCCAGCTAAAACCACCGAGAGCAGCGTCCCTGCTTGACTATTCCAGCCACGGGCCAGCCTCTGCTCTGCTGGGCTCGCTCTTAATGGCTGGGCTTTGTTCTGAAATGCCATTTCTGAAGAGCAGAAATCTGCTGGGTTGTCCTTCTGTTTCAATTCCATGAAAAAAAAACCTTAAAAGAGGGAGATAAGGGTGTAACCCCGGGTGACTTGCCCATGGCTGGAAACGAAAGAAGGTCCTGAGCTCCCCTGCAAATGTCTCCGGTGGAGCAAAGCCAGCTCTGCCTCCTGCTCTGGGCTTCTTCCGGGGCTGCATCTGGTTCATGATGATAATGATGATGCCGACATTTTTTTTAATTATTATTTTTGCTGACCTTCCCAGTCATTTCCTTTCTAGGAGCTCACGCCTGGGATAATCCCCCTTTTATTACACATGTCCTGATTGGGGACAAATAGCGCTGGCTTTGCCTGTCCAGTTCCTTATGCAATAGCTCCCGGGGACGGAGGGCTGCGCCGGGGAGCGATGCTGGGTCTTTGCAGTAAGCTCCTTGGAGCACAAACCTTAGGTCTGGCCCTCCATCCTACAAGACGCCAGCCGGTTCCCTTGAGAAACTCCCCACGGCTCAAGCCCAAGGGATGATCCCACCTTGATCCCACCTTGCACGACCAGCAGCCTCCCCATCCTCAGCCCAAAGAAAGTGCACCCACCCTCGGCAGGGCTGCATTCAGCTTCCGACGGGCTCCCGGTGCCGTCAGAGAGGTCTGGATCAGGCACAGTAGGTTGCTCTCCTTTCCTAGCTAAGTCCTCCGCTCTCCCTGCCCAGCTCGCAGCGGGGACTCAGCGCAATCAGCTAAATGCTTTATCCCTCTGCAGGCAGTCATGCCGGGAGCGGGGGGTGGTGGAAAAAGCCTGATGGGATCCTTTTGCTGGCCTGTCACCTTAAAGCCTCTCACCTCTCCCTGTCTTTCATCGGGGTTATAAACTCCTTAGGATGCCATCACGTGCTCCATAAATAACAAATATATAAGCAGGGGCTGCGGAGGGTGCAGCAGACAAAGAGGAGGGGAGGCAAAACCCCGGGTCCTCCTCTCCTGCCAGCTGCGGGAGGGCACCGCTGGAGCCAGGCGGGCAGAGGAGCGGCGCGGGGTCCCCTCTGGTAAGCACCCACGTTTCTGTTGCATCCCGGTGGTACTAACAGCCTTGGGGACAGCTGGTGGCCCTGAGGCCACTGCCACTTGCCAGCCCCTGTACCCCAGGAGGAGGGGGAATTGCCCCAGAGGGGAGGGAGGTCGGTGCATGCGGCTTAGCTTGCTTGAAAAGTGACTTTGGTGGAGAGAAATGCGTGTCTGTCATCGCAACGCCTGTCCCCTCCCTACACTTCCAACACATTCTATCAAAACCTGGCTGTAGGGATTCGTCTCACTGAAACCCTCCATGTTCGGGGTTTGGGAAGAGCTTGAGCTCTCTTGCAAAGAATATTTGGCTTCAAAACTGGGTGAATAACTCCTTGCTACCAACTCATTTAAAAATTCAAGCTCCAAATCCGGGCAGACATCCATAACATGATAAAAAGATGCTGTTGGGGGGTTACTGTAGACTTGCCTGTTTATTTACATACGAGCATCTCTCCGGACTACGCGGATGCTTTGATCTCTAGTGCACAAACACAAGTGGGGAACAGATTTACAGATGGAGCTTTTGGGACGCTACTACGTGCACACAAATGCATGGGGCTCATCTCAGGCGGGTCTGGTGAGGAGCTACAGCACAGAATTTAGCCTGGGGTATAAGTGACTCGAACAATATACAGGAGGCTGTGTTGGAACACTGGAAGAGAGATTTCTCGAGCCAGGGAGAGAGGGTTTTCCTCCTCACTCTGCTTCTCACTTACACTCTGACCTGGGGGGAGTTTCCTTCACCTCTGCAGGTCGGACGCTGCCCAGGTGTAACTGCACTGCTGGTACCCCCACGGGCGTGCAGGGCCCGGGGTCGGCTGCGGGGACGGGCTGGGGAGGGCGGCTGGTTCCTCTGCGCGCTGCAGCCTGTGTGTGTCATCCCCGCAGAAGACTTTCGCATCTGCAGCGAGCTGAGAAGCAAAGCAAAAAGTTCATTTCCAGAAAACAAACACGCAGAGGTATATCAGCCCTCCAGCTGTATTCCTGTGGTGCCAGGAATAAAGTGCCGGAGGGGAAAAAACACAAGGAAAACAAACTAAGGAGCAGCCTTTCCCCATCACCGACTCCTGCTCCGGGCTGTTGCTGGTTGGGGTCTCAAGAAATTGCTAAAAAGAGCTGGAGGGATCTGATTCCCCTTTCCCAGTCATCTCCAACGGGAGCTGAGCAGCCACTTGCACAAGAGGTCTTGAACCCTCCCCGACCTCTGTGGATGCCCCTGTAGAGACTTCCCAGTATTCAGTTCTTTACAGCCTTTATAGGATCTGGGATAAGGACTTGCTTTTGGACAGGGACCTGGCAAAAAGTGGCTGTCGGTGAGCAAACCTCCCACTCTAATTCCCACGGCAGCTGAACCGCCAGCCCTGCCCGAGCCCGTACGGAGCTGCCGGCTCTGCCCTGCCATCCCTGCACAGCCGTCCCCGGGCCTGACCCAGCAGCAGCCCCAGAACCTGCCCCAGGCCCTCAGCACCACCCAGGATCAAACCACCGTTGCGTTTTCTAGGTGCCCAGAGCCTACCCTCTTGCCAGCTCTGGGATTTATCCAGGTGGATGAGCCCCTAATCCAATTAGCTGGATGAGGAGTTCCAGAAGATTTGATAACAAGCTCTACAAACGCTACAACCCCCCAGAACCCTGCTCTCCCTGCCAGCTCGACCACCCCTTTACTTCCCTCCTACACGGTTCCCAGGAGCATGAGCCACCCATTCCCATCACCATTTCAGTTAGTCCTTCCACTCACCCCTTGGTGACTCGAACTGGCATTGGGAATGCTAAATAATTCCCCTGCCAAAGAAAGCCCCTCTCCCTGATGGACCTGATCCCTCAGATACACATCCACTGCCAAATGGGCAATTAGTTGAAAATAAATCACGACGACACGCCGTCTCACCTCCAACTGGGTAAAACAGGCGTTTCAAGTGCCCAGCCCTCGGCATTTCAGGATGGAAAATTCCCAGCTTGCGCCGGTTCTGCCCTGCGCAGTGTTTGTGCTGGTAATGCTTTTGTTTCTATAAATCCTATTAGCCGGAGGCAAGCCTATAATTAGCAGGGAAAGCCGCCACCTCTCAAACAATAATCAAAAATGACCTGGCTTCGCACTGGCTTTGCTGCAAATTGCTTGAATATTGGGCTGAGCAGGGATGGACGGCTTGGGGAGCTCATCCCACTATTTCTGCCTGTGGGATGCATGTGCTTAGCGAAGTTTGTGGTTCTCTCTGGATTTATTAACTTGGTTTGCTTGCACACGAAACAGGAGGCAGATTGAAGCTACGGGCTCTGATCCAGGTCGAGGGATTTGGCCGGGCTGTGCAGGATGGGTGCTGCTGGATGACCCTCCTGGGGAAATCAAGGGGTCTGGGGTCCTGTGTCGCAGGTGGCATGTCCTGGAGTGAGCTGTGCCTGGTGGGATCACACTGCCCAAAGCTCCCAGGACAGGAGGCAAAGCCTGGGGACACCTCACCCAGGTGGGATGCTCAAGGCTTGTGGCAGTAGACACCCACTTGTCCTGCCACTGACCCAGCTCAGCTACGCCTGTGAGCACGGACAGGACCTAAGAGCCCGACAGGGGCTAAGCTGCGTTGCTTACTCACGGAATGAGCTGGAAAAGGGAGTAAATCCCGGCAGCTCAGGTTGTCTCTGGGAGGCGGCTCCGGCTGCCTGACGTGGCCATGCTGCGGCACTGCGGGGTGCGTACGGTGGCCCAGCACTGACTCACGGACAACCACGCAGCACCGCATGGAGCTTTCACCCAGAGATGCTTCTTTTGCAGCCTCTCAGCTTCCCGCAGCCACATCCTACCCTGCCTGTCCCCAGGGCAGGGGCTGGACTTGTCCCGGGGCTCTCCTGCCCATCCTGCTGCCTGGGGTTGCCACGGGCTGTGTCGGGAGATGCGGGGCAGGATGCCAGGGCGGGATGCTCAGCCCCATGCCTGCTCCCCCCGCTCCAGCTCTAACAGCCCCTCTCCCTGCTCGGTCCCACTACCTGGATGCTGGCAGCTGGTCACCAGGCTTTTGTCCCCCATGTCACTGGGACCACGAGTTTGCTACAGCCCACGGCTGGTGCCAGGCTCCTGCACCGGCCCCAGCTTGCAGCGACAGCAGACCAGCAATGGGGTCACTGTGGGCGGGTATTTGCTGTATATATATAGATATATACACACACACATCTATGTATAGGAAAAGAGTGGAAAAGCAGCCTAATCCTGTGCATGATCAACAGGTATTTTCGGTGGCTAAAAGCGCTGGAGGAGATTGGCTGAAATAAAGGGTGCCGTGACGCCGCCGGGGCTGGGAGCCGGCAGAAGCTGCCCCAAACAGAGGGAGCAGTGGGAAGCCAAACAGAAGGAGGAGGAGGAGGATGTCGGCACTCAGCGCGTTGCCTTTCCTGAAGCCTGTTCACCTGAGGTCCCCCCAAAGCTCGCCGGGGGGCCAGCGCCGCCACACGCTGCCTGCCAGCGAGTTTCGCTGCCTCAGCCCCGAGGACGCCGTCAGCGTGTTCGAGATCGAGCGGGAAGGTAAGGGGCTGCCCCAGGGAGGTCCTGCCTGGTGGTGCCAGCTGGAGATGCCCCAACCCTTCCCTCCACCACCCTCTTGTGCTCCTTGGGGGCACACTGTGGTGACAAAACCCCCGTGCATGCTCTTGTGGGTGATGAGGGAGGAAGCCAGCAGCCATGGCGTGTGGCCAGGCGACCATGGGCTCCTTCACAATGGGGGGGAAGGCTGTGATTAAGGAGGTGGGGAACCATGGGCCCCAGGTCACCCAACTGCCCAGGGTGGGGGGGGTGGGAGGCGATCCTGGAGCAGGACCAGGTGAGTGGGGAGCAGCTCTCCCAAAACAGCCCTGCCAGAGGTGAGCTGACCGGAGAGGGGGAAGGTGGGAGGAAGTACACCACACTCAGCCTCCTATTGCACAGGGGTACGTTAAGATGCAGCCCCAGCAACCCCCTGCCCTCCCCTCCATCCCACGCACCCCCACCTCCCCTCACACAGACTCACCAGCTCATTCCTCCCTCCTCTCCGAAGGGCAAGGGCAGCCGGGGAGACGCCAGGCAGGAGGGCTCATCTCAGCACCTTCTGCTGTAGCCCTGGAGTGAGGAACGAGAGCGGGGCGCCAGTCCCTGGGCTGTGGGGGGCTGCCTCTGGAGGAGCAGAGCTGCTCCCTGGAGTCATCCACGTCCCTTAGAGTTCCATGAGACCAAGCAGGCAGCAGGACACATGCCATGACTCCCAATCACATCCCGCCTCCTCCCTCTACATCAGTGCTGGGGAGTTGTCTGGGTCCCCCTCACTGTGCTCACCGCCATCCCCCTCCAGCCTTTATATCCGTCTCTGGGGACTGTCCCCTCCACCTTGACGAGATCCGCCACTTTCTGAACCTGTGCCCGGAGCTCTCCCTTGGCTGGTTTGAGGAAGGGCGGCTTGTGGCGTTCATCATCGGCTCCCTCTGGGACCAGGACAGGCTCAGCCAGGTAAGAGCCAGCCCCGGTTCTTCCGAGCTCTCGTGGTGGCAGAGGCGCTGCCAGAGCCTGGGGACAAGGAGAAGCTCCCCGGGGCCCTGAGGCTACTCACCAAGTCTTCTCCCAAGACTAATTGCTACAGGGCTGCTCTGGTGGAAATGAACTTTCTCATTAATTAATTTTACTGGTGCTATTAAAAAATACGCGCAGTAATTCCCCACAACATTGATGTTAAAATTAAAAAGCCTGCAGGAATGACGGGGAGAGGTGAAGGCAGATGGCAGCAGGACCCTTCTCCCATTGCGTGAGGGTGCAGATCCTGGTTTATTGGGGTGGGGAACCAAGACACATGCAGGATGGGACCCCCCCCTTGGCTCATGCTAACCCCTGCTCCCCTCTCGGCAGGCGGCGCTGACCCTGCACAAGCCGCGGGGCACGGCGGTGCACATCCACGTGCTGGCCGTGCACCGCACCTTCCGGCAGCAGGGCAAGGGCTCCATCCTCATGTGGCGGTACCTGCAGTACCTGCGGTGCCTGCCCTTCGCCCGGCGCGCCCTGCTCATGTGCGAAGATTTCCTCGTGCCCTTCTACCAGAAGTGCGGTTTCGAGGCGCTGGGTCCCTGCGAGGTGACGGTGGGGGAGCTGACCTTCATCGAGATGCAGCATCCCGTGCGGGGACATGCCTTCATGCGCAGGAACAGCGGCTGCTGAGCACCCTCCGGTCCAGCCTTGCTGGGGGGGGGGACAGGGGCTGGAGAGAGACTGCCACCCCTCTCCATCCCTGCCATGGTTGTACATCTTCCCTGGCTGACCCTGGCTACAGCTCGTCCCTCTGCCACATCTGCCTTCCAGCCAGATCAGCCTAGTCCCATCCTCGCAGGGCTGGGGACACAAATCTCCAGCCTGGCCCTGCTGGGAGCACCGACGCCCTCTCCCACCTCCCGGATCTCCGCTTTGGCTGGAGCTGTGCTGGCAAGCCTGGGTGGGCTGCAGGGCCACATTATCCCCAAGGATGGAAAGGCATTGCCCTAGGAGCAGCCTGGGGGGGGCTCTGCTGATTTAAGGGCACTCACGGCCACGTTTTGCTGAGACACCCAGCAGAGCCCGTACGTACACGTGTCCCTAGCCCTGCGCCCCCTCCCACCGCCACCAGTGAAGCACACCATGGCCAAGCCCTCCCCCAGCAGCCCCCAGACCAGGCAGGGGTCCTGCAGACATCTTTCCAGACCCCTTTGAGCGTACCCCAGCCCCCAGTCACCCCCAGCTGCACATCGCAGAGCCTTCCTGGGGGGGCCAGTCCAAACCAGTTCCCCCTCCACCCCGCCATCCCAGACCTGCAACCAGCCCAGAACAAGCCTTCTGCAAACACCTCGGGCTGTTGTGAAGCAGCAAATAAAAACGTGGCGGTGGTTTTCTATGCAGCCCGTGTCCGTTCCAGCCCTGCTCCGACTGTCACCTCACCACGACGGGCAGAGGGGGGGGGCACCAGTTGGGATGACAGGAGCCATCCAACACCCCTTGGGGCATTTTACAAGGGCATGTAGTGATAGGATGAGGGGTGATGGCTTCAAACTGGAAGAGGGGAGATTTAGATTAGATCTCAGGAAGAAATTTTTCACTGTGAGGGTGGTGAGACCCTGGCCCAGGTTGCCCAGAGAAGCTGTGGCTTCCCCATCCCTGGAGGTGTTCAAGGCCAGGTTGGACGGGGCTTGGAGCAACCTGGTCTAGTGGGAGGTGTCCCTGCCCATGGCAGGGGGTGGGACTAGATGATCTTTAAGGTCCCTTCCAACCCAAACCATTCTGTGAACTCAGCTTCGGGGGAGATGGGGCAAATCCAGCCCCGGGTTATTCGACGAAGGGTGGGATACAGGCAGGGCTGGCTCTGCCCTTGGCAGGGTCAGGAGGCTCCGTGGGCCTTTTTGCTCCAGGCATATGGCTTCTCCTTCTGCTAGAGACCCTCCAAACCCTGTCTGCCTCCCAGGGAGGGGTTTTACAGGATACCAGGGGACAGCAAAGCCCTGCACATCAGAGCACCGGCCCCAGGCGCAGCCAGCTCATCCTCCCTCCCTGCCATGCCAACCATCATCAACACAACCAGAATCCCCTAAAAGTGCCACATCCCCATGCCCAGGAATGGAGACGAGGCCTTGTGCGTCTCATTAAATACCGGCAGAAATTTATTGAGGGAAAAAAAACCCCACAGCTTTTTAAAAAAGTATCAAAAAGAGGCAAATGAGGTGAAGTGTTTGTTTTAGGCTGGAGCAGCAACTCCAGGGACAGAGCGGGGCTGAAAACTGGCCCGTGGTGGAGGATGGGATGCAGGGAGGGATGCCGGGACCACAGAGCTCACCCAGACAGTGGTTGTGGACCGATGGAGCCAAGCTCCCAGCCCTTGAATACTCATCCCAGGACATCCTGACTGGGAGATTCACACCTTTCCCCGTCTAACAGCACTGAGACCCACCAGCACCAAAGCAACACGTACCAAAGGAGACACAGCCCAGCACCAGCCCTGGTCCAAACCAGCCCAGAGAAGTCACCCAGACCCCAGGAAGGACCTGCCTTTGCACTGAGGCTTGTGGGAGGGAGGAGGAGATGCTGGGGGGAAGCAGCCCAGGGCTGGTGGCAGGCAGGGATGTGCAGCTTCGGGCAGGGAAGGGAGAAGTCAACTGTCCCCATCCTGTGCTTCTCCATCTGTCCAGTGCCGTTTGAGGTGGGGAAGACTACCTGGGTCTCTATGCTTTGAAAAAAGGGAAAGGGGTGACAGCAAGGACTCGAGGCAGAAGTGAAAGGTGGGAGCACCGTTGGCTTCCTGAGGGGTCTGTGGGCTTCAGGAGCAGCCACACCAGCCCCCCAGGGTGTTTTTCTCCATGCCCGCCTCCCAGCACAGCACTACAAAGATGGTACATGCTTTCAGAAAGGGAATTTCACTGAAATAAGGGGAAAAGGAGCACCGCCCCCGCCAAGTCCTGCCTCTCCATCCAGTGAGAAGCCCACGCGGGCAAGCGCAAGCCTCCTTACACAGCCTCAGGGGAGCATCAGATGCGAGAGCAGGACTGAAAAATACCTTTGAAGCTCAGCTCTGAACACCTCAGAGCCGTGGCAGAAGCCTCATGGAGCCCAAAGCTGGGGAAACCCTTGGGCCAAGAAGCTGCAGATAAAAAAACTTGCCCCTGCACGAAAGGGGATCCTGTTCACAGTATGAGCGGTAGTGCCCGGGGGCACCGAGATGGGATGGGGCGGGGGCAGGCAGGAGACCTGGGCAGCTTCAGCCCTGGGACCGGGAGCCCAGCCTGGCCGAGGATGCCCCAAAACCCTGCTTCCCTTGGCCCTTTCCCCACGCGGGCAGCAGCTGGGGTCCTGGGTCGGTCCCCAAACCAGTTATGGCTTGAAAAGCCAAGAGGCAGCCCCAAAGGGATGCAAGGCAGGGTGGCTCCAGCCCCACTCCCCACTGCATCCCCAGCTTTTAACAGGGGTGAGCCCAAACCCACCAGCCCCGGGGATGAAGCCGTGACCGGGATCTGCCCCATCTCAGCAGGGATGGTGAAGACCCACCCCATGGAAAGCATCACCGCTGGTGCCTCTCCCAGCCCCATCCCTGCCAGCGGGGTCAGTGCAGAACCTGCTCCAGCTCGTACTTCTCGCAGAACTTGCTGGTGAAAGGCAGGCAGGTGAGATACTCAACCCAACGCCAGTTCACAGGGTAGACATAGAGCCAGACCACCAGTGAGGCGAAGAGCCCCACAAAGACCAGCAAGGAGACAATGATCATGGCTCGCTTGCGGTACTTGTCCACCGTGCCGAAGGTGATGTAGGGCAGGAAGGCAAAGGAGAGTAGGAGGCCACTGAGGAAGCCGAAGAGGTGAGCGATGTTATCGATCCATGGCAAGAGGCCACAGATGAAGAGGAAGAGGACGATGCCAAAGAGGTTGAGGAAGGCTTTCCAGGGTTTCTCTAGCACTTGCCAGCTCTGGAAGAGCTCCACGAAGAGGCAGGCCAGCAAGCCGAACTGAGACCCGGCGGGGCCCACCTGCGGGGATGGGGGAAGTCACAGCCAGACCCTGCATACGTCACCCCAGATACGTCCCCACGTCCCCAGGGACTGTCTCCTCCCCTTGCAAAACGCATTTGGCTCCTGCAACCCTCAGAGGGCTGCACTGCGCCAGCGCAGGGCTCAGGGCTGGGAGCCCTGGCATTGAAGGAAGAGGAGGCGAGTATGCCGGCACTGTTTGAGCAGAGCCAGTGCTTTTGGTGACTCAGCATCCGGGCAGCATCACCCCCTCCTAGGCTACAGCCCCCCCTGCCCCGGCCTGTCCTGACGCACCCCCGGGGGGATTAGGGTGCTCGGTGTGATCTCATTTAAAGCCCGGCAGGGTTTCGCTGCCAGCAGATTAGCCATCTGCCTGCCTGGGGACCCCGCACGCACACCGACACGTGGCAACGTGTGACCCACACGCAGCATGTGCGAACCCCACACGTGGGGCAGAGACACACAAACACACCCCCCCCCTGCCCCAGGAACACCAGCCTCCCACAGCAAAACCTGCCAAGGGCTGAGAGCTCTGTGCTGATGGCTGCAGCCCCCTCCCCAAACATCTGCTGGGACAGGGAGGGATCTCCTTTGGTCCCTGGGGAGCTGGCTGGGCTTGGGGTGATGTGGGCAGACCCCCCCCCCCCCCCTCCAGCCCTCACCTCTGCCCTGTACGGCAGGAAGATGGCACTGGCCAGATTGCCCGTGATGCCGCTGAGGATGAAAATGATGGAGATGCGATGCCAGCCTGCCAGCTTCTCCAGGTCCCTCAGCACTGTCATCTGGAAAGTCACCGACACCAGGCAGTGGATGATGCTGGGGGAAGAGAACCCGCGTCAGAGACCCCTGCCCTGCCAGAGCCCCTGCCCAGCCCTCCCACCCACTGCCCCGGGGCACGAGACGTCTTACAAAACACCCTCCACTGAAGGCACGTGTTGCTGTAGTCTGGGGGTGTCTTCCCCTCTTCTCTCCCAGCCCACTGGGGATCACAGACCATCCCAAATGGATACTCCAGTTCCAAGTCACCCTCCAGCCCTTGGGACCATGGCTCACCCAGCATGCAGGAACAGGGACAGCCACAGGCGGTAGAACTGGTCAGGGACCTCCGGGTTGAGGAAGGGCAGGAGGCCGCAGACCTCGTCCAGGCAGTGCACCTGCAAAGGTAGGTGGGATTAGGAGGGTGACGGGGGCTCAGCCCACACCCCAGAGCCACAGGGAGCAAAGGATGGGTCACAGGGACACGTGGCTGATGATGCCACATGTCTGTTGTGGGGGGGAACCCTGGGTGGTGTGGGGCACCTGAACTGCCCAGGTGCTGGGGAGGGAGCAACTGAGCACCCCTAGTGTCCCAGGAGATGCTGAAGGGCTGTTCTCCTGCCCGGGATGTGCCTTTCCCAAGGACACTGGCGTTGCCTGGGTGAGGCTGGCACAAGTCCTACATTTCCTCCTGTGCCATGCCAGCAAGGCAGGCACGCAGCGGCAGCAGGAGTCCAGCCGATCGCTGGGCAAGTCCCTGCATTTTGCATTCCCCCTGCTCACACCCATCCCAACCACATCCCAAGATACTACAAAACCCTTTGGCATCAGCTCCTAGCATCACACCCCGCATCCCCGGCCCTGCTCACCTGTGAGCAGAGCGTTGCCTCCTCATGGAAGTAGCCATGCATGAACTCGCAGTATTCCCGCGTCGTGATCTCGCAGCTGGGCAGAGGGCAGGCAGCGGGCTCGCTCGGGGCAGGGCTCACTCCCCGTTCCCCCAAGCATGTCCCTCCACTCCCAGCAGCCGGTCCTGTCATGACCGTGCTTCCCACACCCCGCCCCTGCCCCCGAGCATCCATAACCTCCCTCTCCCCCTGGCACAGGACACTAATGGGGCAACCACAGGCAGCAGGGCAGAGAAGGGAGCTCAGCCTGGGCCAGGTGTCCCCATCGCTGTGACCCACCTGCCTTTGGTGCCGATGCAGCAGGGCCTGCCCTTGATCTGGCAGTCCATGTGGGCAAAGCCCGTGTGGTTGGTTTTGGTCTCGTAGGTGCAGATCTACAAGCAGGAGGGAGAGGAGCCAAGGTCAGGGTCTGGTCCCAAGTTCTCCCCGCAGCCCCCGTGCTTGGCTCGTTGCCTCCCATGGAGGCTGCCACCACGGCGCCACCCAGCTCACGGTGGCACCAGGCTCTTACCGGCCACTTGGTGATGTCGTCTGGCCAGACGTGGGGTGGGTTGGATGCTGGCTCCTCGCACGTCCTAGAGGGAGGAGATGGGGGCCAGGTCAGGACAGGTCCCCCCAACACATCCCTTCCCACAGACTAGTAATCCCTCCTCGGGCACAGACAGCCCCAGGACCTGCCCCTTCCCCTTGTTTGGGAGGGATCCTGCACATTGGTGTCCTACAACACTCCGCAGCAGCACCTTCCGCAGGGGAACCCTGCGGCACCCACATCTTTTGGACAACCCCATCGGTGCCCCCTCGCACCATCACCCATCCCTCGCACCATCACCCATCCCAGTGGAGCACAGCAGGCAGGGGCCAGTGCAAGACAACGGTGTCACCCATTGCTGTCTGCGTTTAGGACAGATCCCACCTCAGATTCCCCACCGATTCCCTCTTCCTTATCACTCTCCTACGGTGTGTAAGAGTCCTCCAGCCCCTTGGACAAGAGGATTCAAGGCATCCAAACTGGAAACACAGCCCCATGCAGCACCTCTGCTGTGCCCTGCATACAGCCAGGTCCCCAGCCGTCACTCCTACCTGGGGTCCTGGTGACACACAGCCCCTGACGTCCGCTTCTCACCCCGGCCCATGGCTGGCGCGTTGGTGCCCGGCCACTTGATGAATGTCGCCAGCGTCTCCTGGGGAGGGTGAAGAGATTGAGGATGCGGCAGCAAATGCACCGCTCTGACCCCGCACGCATCCTGCCCTGGTGCTGTGCAGGGTAGAGGTGGTTTCCCCCTTTTCCCCAGGGATCCCCAGCACTTCCCAGTGCCCATGGCACGCACCGAACAGTCCTGCGGCAGGGTCTGGATGCAGCCCGAGTTGTCATTCTGGACACAGCAGCCGGAGCCGCGCTCCCGGTCCCGCTCGCGTTGGATGAGCCGCTCCACCTGCCGATCCTTCCGGATGCAGGGGGAGAACTTGGCTCCCAGGTGGATCAGGTCGATCTGGGAGGGAGATGCCAGTCCAGAGGATGTTCTGTGGCCCCCCCCAGCACCTCTCCTCCCTCCAGCTGCCCCTGGAGAGAGCCCAGCAGGGGCAGGGGGTCCCCGCAAGCGATAACCCTGAGTCTGCATTACCCCACTGGGGGAAGGCGGGTGGGAAGGGGACAGGGTTTCTTCGGACCATCCCACCATGATGCCACAGATCTGGGAAGCGCTGCTGAGCCCCTAGCCCCGGTTGGGACCGGGCAGCAGGTCCCAGAGGGATGGGGGCACCAAGAGCCTGGGGCAGCAGGCTGGGATGAGGGGTGAAGCTCTCCCCCTGGGGAGAAAATCCCCCCAGGGACCCGCCTCGGCTCAGGGCAGGGGGAGCAGAGGCCGGCGGAGGGCAGGGCCTCGGTGGTCCGGCAGAACCCTTACCGAGCTGGGCCCGATCCAGAAGTTTTCCTGCTGGATGTACTTGACGCTTTCGTAGACACCCTTGTTCCTCAGCACCTGCGAAGCCCAGTCCAGGGTCAGCTCCCACCGAGGGGGTCGGTGGTGTGGGGGTACAGCCCCCTCTCCCTCTGCTCATGGAGGGCTGAGCAGCCCCCTTCATCCGAGGGGAAGGGCTGCTGGGTCCCACCGGCAACATATGAGGGAGAGGGAGGGCAGCTCTGCTGCAAAGCCAGCACGCTCCATGCTGGCACGCACGCTGCTGCTCATCCAGTTGGACATGGACCCCCTGCCCTGGCTATTTAATGGAGCCTCAGCAGGAAGCAGCAGCACCCCAAGATGCTCCCAGCCCTGGCAGGGAGCACAACAGCATGGGACGCTGGTGGTCTTGGTCCCCGCAGGAAGATGGATGCCTGCTCTTCTCTCCAGCCTGGGTGCAGGGAGAGCAACACAGATGGCTGCAGGTTCCCAGGATTAACCCTAGAGGGAGGATCACCCCTCCCAAGCGTTGAAGGCACCCCCCAGACACCAGCCTTGCTTTCCTTGGCAGCTAGTTGGTTGCCATTTCAGAGCCAGACATGTCACCAGAGAGCTGGGAAGGGATGGCCCCAGCTGGTAGCTCTTAAACTTACTAACTCCGTCGTCACGTGCTGGGCAAAGCCAATGGGGGCGATGCCGTAGGTGCCGATGACCAGCAAGGTGATGAGGATATGGACAAAGGTGATCCAGTACGTGAAATACGGCCTGTGGAGGAAAGGACCCAAAATTTGAGCAGCTCAAGGATGGCTGGGCAAAGGGACGCTGCAGCCCCCCAAGCATTGAGGGACACACACATCTGAGTTACAAGCTGGGGAGCCCCGAGGAGCCCCCAGCCCATCCCTGTCCCATCAGTTCCCCCTCACCGGTGGCTGTCAGTGATCTCCAGCTGCGACTGCACGATGCTGCTCAGGCTGCGGCGGTACGTCCTGTTCAGCCACTTCCCCACCACCCCCAGCCCGTAGTAGCGTTTCTTGCGGTCGAAGGCGAAGTGCTTCACTTTGGAAGCGATGCGCCTGCCTCGCCGGGGAGCTGAGTCGGCACCGGTGGAGGCTGAAGTGAGCCGGACACCCTCCTGCCTGCAGAGAGGAGAAACCTACCGTACCTGCCGAAAGGAGCCAGTTGAGAAGTACCCCGCGTGCAACCCCACGGCCACAGCCCAGAGCTGGGGAAGGCCAGAGGATGCCTGGGATGAGAGAGCTAGGGACAACTCTTGGCTTCATCCTCCTAGGAGCATGCCAAAAACGCCCAGTGCCCCACAGCAGGGATGGCTGGGGACATTGCCCTGACTGTGGCAAGGAACCTGGGCAGTCCCCACCAAGCGTTGGTACTCACGGGATGGGCTGCTCCGCCTCGGGGGATGTCCTGGCATCCTCCCCCACTGGGTGCATGCGTAAATACGTGGCCGATAGAGGTGGCGACTCGAAGACGTCATCGGGCATGGAGTATGTCTCGTCGTGCATGTCCATCTGAGAGGAGGATGGAGACATGTTCTTGGATGTGTGCAATCAGTGAGAAACCTCCCCCTGACCAAGCATGCCCATCACCAGGCCAGCCTGGCTCTTCCTGGCCCTGGAACTTGTGGAGGGGGTGATCTCCATCAACATCCCATTAACTGCACATCACAGGGTGTGAAATGTGCCCATGATGGCAGCATCGCTCCCTGCCACCCCCAAGGAGCATCACGGGGACCAGGGCTCTGCAGCGCCGGGCACAGTGGCCCCATCAAAGCCCCGCTCTGCGTCCAGTCCCCATGCAAGGGCACTGGGACCCCTCCCCACTCCAGTAGCCAGTGTGGAACGGCGCTTGCCTTACTGAAGAAGGACGAGTCCAGAGTATCGGCAGCATCCACCATGTCCTCATCCATGAAGCTGGGGTACACAAAGGTCCTCTTGTTGATCCTCGGCTTGGGAGCCAGTGGCTCCAAGACAGAGCGTCCCTTTAGCAAGTGAAGCAAATGAGGTTAAGCAACCAGAAGGCTCCCAGTTTTTGCAGCACCAAGAGTTTCTTGTGGCTTCCCTCCCCAAAGCTGAGTGGCGAGGATTAAATCCCAAGCGGCTGCCTTTTTCACCCGTGTGGGAAGGGCAGACAGCAGGAGCTGGCAAGCAGATGCTGCTTTTAGGTCCTCAGAGCCAGCGCTGGACCATGACTACGTTAGTCAGCATGACAAGTGAATTCTGAACACCCTGTTCAGTCTTGATCCCCCAAACCCAACCTCGAGGCTTGCCCAGGGCTCCCCAGGGGCTAGAAAGCTGCTGGAGAAGCTTCCCCTGCAGCAAAAGGTCTCCTGGCTCCTCAGCAGTGAAACCCAGAAGCTGCTTTTTTCTAAGGATACCATGCAAGGTAGTTCCACTTTGGTGGTCCAGTTTTCACCAAAACTTCTCTTTTTAAGGCTAAAAGAGAAAAAATCCACTCTCCCCCTCAAACCTGCCCTGGAGAGACAGTGATCTTTGTACAAGGAGAAAAGCCAAGAAGCAAAGATGATGGACAAGGGATAGAGCTGAAACCCAAATCAGGAAGAAGATGACACCCGCCTCCAGCTCCCCAAAACTCACACGGAGGAGAGCTGCAGCTGCCTTGAAGCTCATGTGGGCAACGGACTCCCTCTTCCTGCGCGGCAGGCGGCCGTAGCCGGAGCGGATGCTGTTGAAGGATGTCAAGGAGACAACGCCAGGGGTGAGCGGGGGCAGGACATGGTGGGGCGTGTGGGGACGCTCCGTCTCATCGGGATGGCGGAAGGGACGGCCCCTGGCCAACGGGTCCACGATCTAGAGGAGGGAAGAGGTGTCGGTGCTGGGAGGGCAAGGCTGGGAGCCAGACTCTGCGTCCCGAGCTCTACCTTGGGCATCTTGGTGGGCTTTGGTGACTCGGTGCCTTGGAAGGAGGGCACCTCCTGGCTGGGCAGCTCCATGTCACGGTAGGCAGGCTTCAGCTTGCCGTACCTCATGCTGCAGTGCTGCAAGCTCTTGCGTTGCCACTGCTGCCGCTTGCCCTCCCAGTCGCTGCTGACGCCGAACCACTGTGCGGTGCCCCTGGACACATGATGAGCACGCTTGTCACCCAGCTGGTCCCCCCACCCCAGGTTCCGCCATCCCACCTGGGTATCCCCTCGGGTAGCTGATTTGGGTTGGGATGTCTCAGCTCAGCCCACAGCAGGGCAAGTTTTGACCTGGCTACGGGTTGGGGAAGTGGAAGGAATGCTGCAGAGGGGTTGCTGGCCTTTGGGTCTCTCAGGAGAGGTACCTCCATCAAGATTTGCACCTTGCATGGAACAGTGCATCAGCTCTGGGCTGCAAGCAGACAAACAGCTCAAGGTGCTTGTGAAGGTCCTACATAAAATGGGACTGAGAAATTTCCCCAGCATCCAAAACAACAGTGTGAATTAGCACTAAATAATTCTGCTACAGGATTATCCCCAGGCAGGCACCAGTGAGTCAAAGCAGAGCCGCATGAAACCCGCCAAAACATTCCCTTCTGAGCTGCGACTCCCCATCCCCACCCCAAGTCCTCTGTTGGTATCCACAGCCACAACACCCCGATGGGGACCGAGGGACCCCTCTGGTGACCCAGCCACTGCTGGACCCTGCCTGGTGCTCACTTGCGGATGCTCTGGGACAGGGAAGTCTGCCGGCGGAAGCCGGGCCGGCGCTCTGAGCTATCACATCCCTTCGAGCGGGGCTCCTGCAGGCTCTTGCTCTTTCGGTAGATGGGGACTTTGGAGGGCTGGAAGACAAAGCAGAGTGTTAGGGACAGGATGGCATATGGGGTGTCCCCCGGGAACGGCAGGCCACCAAGCCCAGCACTGCGTGGATGCAGCTCCCCATTGCTCACCTCCTTGCGGGTGCCATCCTCCTCCGCCTCCCGGGGCGGGATGATGATGGAGAGGTTGGGGGGCTTCTTGCTCTGCAGGCGGCTGCTGCTGGAGTGGCTGCCCCCGTTCTTGTCGCCAGCTGACATCTTGGGCCGGCGGCGGTCGGCAGGCTGGGAGCATGCAAGAAGTTAGTGAGATGAGAAGAAATATCCCCCCAGGAGCTCGTGCATGGGGAGAAGCTGGGTCCCAGCAGGAGATGGGGCCTCACCAGTGGGATGTCACCAGCCTCATCCCCACCATGCCACTGGCTGTGCTGCTGACCTCATTGTCATCAGCCCAGCCACCGCATCCTCGATGCCCACACCCCCTCCCCGGGTTTGGGTGGACAGTGGGTTCCATCTCCCACCCACTCTGGACCACCAGCACCACCTCTTCACTCGCTGGGAGCGCAGTGAGGGACAGCAGGAAAGAGAGGGTCAGAGCATCCCCACCACCCCGGCACATGCCTGTGGGATGCCCAGGTTGCACTCCCCACCCCGTCAGGATGTGCCGGACCCACTTGGCACGTGCATGGGAAATCTGGGGGGGATCCCTGGCGAGCCCTGGCTGGGCGCATGGACCACAGAGAGCCGTGGCTTTCGGACATGGGGGGACCAGCCCCTAGGGTTTGGGCACAGCAAGGGAGCCAAGGGGGGATCAGCAGTGCTCCTGGGGGGTAGGCAAAGAGCTTGAGCTGCCCACGTAGGGGCAAGCGGTGGGAAGGGAGGGGACGTGGCCAGGCAGGGGACACGCAAAGCCTGAAAACACTCCATGCTCAGTAAATTTTTCACATCCCCACCTGCACCACAGCCCCCATGCGGAGGATGGCTCCTGCTGCAGAGAGAGGGGTTGGGGCAGCCTGTGCCACTTCCAGTCACGGGGCCGGGACCTGCTGCATGTCGGGTGTCCCATGGGAAGGGAGAGGCGGGATGCTCCCCTCTGGCACGTGCGTGCACACACCGGGCTGGGAGACTGAATCCTCCCTCATACCACGTGCAAGGAGGGGGAAGCTTAATGGCCAAGGGGTAGTTAATTCCTTGAGCAATCCTCTCCCAAGGGTCCCCGCAGCCCGGCTCTACTGGGAAGGATCTCGCAGAAAAGGTAATTCCATCCGAGTGGAAGGGAGCGAGTGCCAGATCCTATTAGGGGCTACAGGAGCTCTTGAAGGGAGGCACAGCCCCCTCTGGCCTCTCCACATCCCCCGGCCACGTGCCAGCGCCCAGGGGACTCACACAGGTCTTGTGAGCATCCCTTGTCTCCCAGCACAGCCATGGCCACGGCGATGGAGCCACCTGCCGTGTCCACCCCGTGTGGCATGCACCGAGCTGCCACCAGGACCAGCATCACCACGGGATCTGCTCCCAAGGGGAGATGGGAGCTGGCCCTTGCCACCTGTGGGGAATGGCAAAGTCCCTCGCAGGGACCAGGCATCCTGCTGGGGTTCCTCTGCCGTCACTCATCACCACCAAGCCAAGCCCAGGGTCCAACAGTGCCACTGGCTGCAAAACCCTGGCTCGATCCACAGGCCTGCCTCCTCTCTCTGCCCAGGATCACAGAACCACAGGGGATCCCAATATCCCGCCTCGTACGGCTCCACTCTCCTTAGGTAATGGGGCTTGAGCAATCAGCTGAGCAATTGGGACCCCACCAGCCCCCTCTGCAGCAGGGTCCCCCTCAGCAGCCTGTTCCTGAAGCTGGAGTCAGGCACAGGGGCACTTTTGTAGCTCCCCAAGAACTCCGAGTCCCAAGCACGACCCTCCCCTCAGACCCCAGCACAAGCAAAGCCTGGCTTTAGGAGCCTGGGGTCCCCATGAGACCAGCTCCTGGGGGATGCAGAAGTCCAGGACCAGCTCCATGGGGACATGGGAGCCTGGAGCCCGTGGCACTAGAGGGCATCACTGCCCTCCGCCGGCTTCCAGGCCAGGTGACAGCCTGCTGCTCCTGCATTAAAATGGGCGCTGGGCTCCCTTCCAGCAGGGCTGGGGTAGTGCAGGGCAGGGATGGAGTGAGGTGCTGGAGACGTGCGAGACGTGTGTGGCAGGGGGATTGCCAGATGCAACCTGAGCGGTGGCTTCACTAAGATCCCTCCATCGAGGGGCACCAGCGGTCCCAGCTGGTGGCAGGGCAAGGTCCTCATGCTCAAATTAACCCTGCTCCTCTCCAGCCTTGGCAATAAATCAGTTCATGGTGGGGATCCAGATGGGAAGATGCGAGGAAGCCATCACACAAGTGCCACTAGGACGAGGCGAGATGTTGCTGGAGGCAGCGCCTGTGATTGCAGGCAGCATCCCAGCATGCTGCCTGCCTCCCCTCCTCCCCAGGGGCACCAAAGCAGCACCCTTGGGTGCTGCCGGCAGCTCAGCTGCTGCCTCACCCCTCGCTGCCATTAAGGACCAAAGCTGGGAGCAATCAAGCCCCTGTATTTCTCCTGGGGGGTCAGCCAGTGCCGGTCCCCGCCGGGGTCTCCCTACCTCATAAGAGTAGCAGGGATCCTGCGCAGCGTGTCTCGATGGCAAACGCCTGTGGTGGCCCTTCTCTTCCTCCTCCGTCCTTCACGCACAGGAGCCCTGGGGCACGGCCGAATTCCTCCTGCCTCTCCTGGTGGGGAGAGAAGCTGCAATGAAAAGCCACACATGGGAAAGGAGGCGAGGGCCGCAGGAGCATCCCGGGTGGAGGGAGAGCTGAGCTCAATGGCTCCCCAGGCCCTGGGGACACGGCTGCTGGTGGCCGGACACCGGGAACACGGCCCAGCCGCTGGCACAGGGTGGCAGGAGGAGGAAAAGCCACCGCTTGCAGCGACGCACCTTGCTCCGTGGCAGGGGAACTGCATGGGGCAGGCAGGGAGTTTTTGCCTGCTGCTGCCAGGAAAAGCTCTCGGGAAGCGAGACATCCGCAAAGAGTGGGCACGAAACGCGAGTGCCTCGCCGAGGTATTTAATAGCTGCTAAGCTGGGAGAACGCCAGTCGGGCAGTCCAGCCCCAGCAAGCAAAACTTTCCGTCCCACTGTTGAGCTGGAGACACTGTTTGTTTTCTTCCCAGGGCAGCCAGCAATGAGCTCAAGATGCCAGCTGCTCCGGAGAGCCGGGGGTGGGAACACGCTGGGGTCAGAGCAAGCCCTGGGACACCCTCATCCTCCTCCACCTCTGGGGAATGGCTCTCAGTGGTGGGAGCTGGCACAGCCAGGAGCACTGAAAGTGGAGCCAAACTGCATCGTTCAGAGGTGCGAGAGGACACTGTGCTTTTGCATGTCCCCGCTCTTACACCCCTATCCCAAAATCCCATCCCCAGTTGCTCCCATCATACCCCAGGCAGCCCTCGGCAAGGACCCCTGTGCTTCCTGGCGAAGCAGGTTTGCAGCACGTTTAAAAGCCCAGTCCCACTCCCCACCAGCTTCCCATGCAGCGCGGGTGGAGGGATGGACCCGGCCTCCCCCGAGCCGCAGGCGAGGTGACGCAGCTCCCGTGGGAGCTGGCACAACCCGGCGGGCACCTGCTGTCCCGGTCATGTGGTGTGGTCGGAGCAGTTTTCACGGCTCTGTGCATTAACGTAATATTTGGCATTGAGAGAGGGGGGAGGAGGGGAGCAGGCCACCGAGGGCTGAAGTCCCCTTGGCTACATGGGCTGGGGGCAGCAGCCACCCCCCGAGCACAGATCCTGACCCACAAGAAGCTCTACACCACCCCAGCTGGAGAAATCCTCCAGGAGCGGTGCTGGGAAGGCGTTTTCTAGCTCCCCACGTTTGGCGCTGGCACCCAACCCCTCCGGTGCTGGCACCGCTCTCGCCCAGCGCGCTCGGCGTGAGAACAGGCGAGCCGGCGCCTCCATCCAGAGCAAGCCTACGATGAGCTCAGCCCTCCGGGTCCCTTTTGCCCTCCTGGCCCTGGGACAGAGGGCTATGACACCGGCAGCATCGCTCTCTGCCTGGCAGTCCCACCCGCAGGGCACGGCCCGGCTGCCCCTCGGCACTGGCGGCTGCGGGTCCCCAGGGAGCCCCAGCCCGGTCCCCAGGCACTCGGGGTGGCTATGGTGGCTCTGCCCTGGGGACAGGAAAGGGAAGTGAGAGGCGACATGCTGAGCTGGCATGGGGGGACGGCTGTGCAAATGCCCTGCTGTGGGGACAAGGTGGTAACAGCAGCTGGGGGGGGTGACGGACACGGGACTCGGCACCCACAAGCACATCCCGAGCTTGGTAGGGGCTGTGTTTCCAGCTGGAAGAGGGGTCTCAGGACAGCACAGTGTCACTTCAGGCTGGAAAAGATCTTCAGGGAGAGAGAAAAATGCACTGGGGACGCTGCCATCAGCCGCAGGGGAATGATAAACGGGTGGTAGGTGGAGGAGGGTAACCTGGTCTGGCTGATAAGAAGAGATCCCCCACCATCACCATGTTCCCTCTCAAAGCTGTCGCGTTGACTGAAGCTTACAAAAGCCTGACATCCAGCAGCGAGGGACGCTGCCCTCGCCCCAGCAACAAGTGGGTGAAACCCCCATCCCCTCCTAAGAGGGCAGGGGGGGGGGGGGGCACTGGTGAGCAACTGGGATGAGGTTTTAGCCTTTAACCAGGCGAGGCACAGGGAGGGCAACCAGGGCTGGCTCCCAGCCCCAGGGTGAATCATGACAGACGCTGACCCAAGGAAGCACGCCCAAGGAAGAAAGTGATGGAAGAAGTGATGCAGCTCATAAAAGGCATCACCGTGGGACACGCCGGGATGCTCTGAGCAACGCAAAGGGACCATCAGCAAGGCCAAGTGGCAACCTGCAGAGCAGAGCTGGGGACAACCAAGCACAACCATCGTACGAGACACCAGAGACAACCCTGCAGAGCAGCCTTGGTCAAAGGAGGATGTAGGCAGCACACAGCGGGTGCAGAGAGGCTCAGAGAAGGATGGGGATCGCTCTCTCCAAGCCTGTTGGCGTGGGGGGAGGCAGCATTACCGGTGCTGGAATAAAAGTGCATCACGCTGGTGCAATTAAGCCAGGAGGAGCAAAGCAGCTCTGAGCCACCCAAGGGTGCAGGGCCAGGAGCAGGCTCCCTGCGAGCACCCCAGCACAACGAGCCCCTGCTCTTCCCTCTCCACCTCCGTAGGGGAGGGAGAAAGGGGTCAGCGATGCCGCGGAGCCCCCGAAACACCCCCACAGCCATCACCATCGCTGGCACCCAAGAGTCCATTAGGCAGAGCGTGTGGCTGCCCATAAATGATTCACGAGCTCGTTAAAGACCTCTCTCAAGGCTGGAGCCTCGTTAAAAGGTGCTCCTGGTTATTAAGAGCCCTGGATAGGAACGCGAATCGGTCCAATCGCTCTGGGCATCGAGCCCCTGCGGACTCACACCCCAGCAGAAGACCCCGAGCAGCCGCCCAGCACCTTCCCCCCGCCGCCGCCTTCTGCTCCCTTTCTAAAAGCTTTTTACCATTTTCCAGTCTCAAGTTTCAGATCTGAAAGAAGCAGCCCAAGACAAACAGCTCTTGAAACGAAAAGATATTGTTAAAAAAAAAAAAAAAAAAAGGAAAAATCGTTCTGGGGTGGGAAACTAAGTATCTTAGTATTTTTCTTTCTTCTTGGAAAGCTCAGACCCACGTGTCCCTCGTGGACCCACTGAAACGGGGAAACCTGGAGAGCACCGAGCCCACAAGCCTAGGAGCAGCCAGGCTCCATCTGCTGCCTCCCTCCTCTCAACCTCTGCTTATTTTCTGTGCTTTGAGTATTTAGGTTTTTAAAAAAAAAAAAAGGACAAAATACACTTTACGGTATCACTCCAGGAACCCTCCTGTCCCTAAGGGACTTATGTCCCTGTACAGCCCCATGCCCACAGCACAGAACCCTGCCAGCCCGTGCACAGCCGGTTCACACTCCGGCACCATGACATTATGTTGTTTTTTCTTTCTTTTTTTTTTTTCCTCGCTCCCCCCACCACAGAGAAAGCAACTCCATCTTTTCCCCACATGTGCCAACCCCGCCGCAACGGGACTGGACGGCAAACCTGCAAGATGCGAGGTTTCACTCCGCATCTTGTAAGAGGACCGCTGCGTTTCGGGGAGGTGTGTGTGTGTATTTTAAGCTGCCCCCTCCCTCTCCCGCATCCCTGAGCCACGCGGTCAGCACCGACACCCATAGGAGTTTTAATCCCGCTCTCCAGCACGGCTGCTGGGGTAGCAAGATGGGGTACGGATGCCCGACGGGTGGCAAGAGCCCGGCCGCTCCCCAGGGTGCGCAGGCAGCCGACACGCACCTCGCCCGCGCTGCCATTAGGAAATCCTCATTTTCTGCATCGGGCAGGACATTGGGCAACCGCAGCGGGTTTGTTCAGCCCGGGCGAGCTCGGAGCGCGCGGCACGCCCTGGAAGGAAGCAAAACTACCAGAGGAGATAGAGCATGCCAGCCAGGGAAGGGAGGCGGGGGGGGTGTCTACGCAGGGTGTCGCTGATAAAGGCGCAGCGGGCAGAGCCCTGACTGCCTGCGGGGAAAAGAAGCGAGGGCCGGGGAGGGCGCACGGCTGCTCGCGTGGTTGAACAAGGCAGCCATGCGCTGGGCTTCCCCGCTGCAAGGGCTCCTTCACCGGCCCCCGTCTCTCCGGCAGCCCTGGGTGACGCCACCGGTAGCTGCACAGAAAGGGATGGATTCGCNCTCCCCCTTCCCGGGGGGCTCCAGGGGGTCCCCGCACCCTCACAGCACAATAAGTCCCAAAGAGGCGGCACCGCACGAACCCACTCTGCTTCCCACAGTGGAGACGCACCGGCCAGGGCGGTGGGTGCTGCTGGAGCGACCGTAGCTGTGCAGGGGGACAATCCAGCCCCTTTCCCGTGCTGGAGCCCAAGCCGAGCAGGGGACACGCACGTGGAGGCTTTGAGTCACCCCAACAGCTTCCGAAAGAGCAAAGGGCGAAAGTCTCTGCCGGCAGCGAGGGAAGCAGAGGTGGCTCCACCGGTGAAAGCATGGAGGGGTCGGCTGCTCCGTGGCAGCACCGCAGGCAGGGTTGCAGCACTCTCCAGACCCACGGAAAGCTCTTTTCCAGGTGCCCCACAGATTCCTCAGGCTACCAGGATTGATTTAACTTGGTTTTATCCAAGAACTCAGAGCTACTCCAATTCCTTGTTAGCTTGGCTTATACACAGGGTGTATGAGCATGATGGTGCGAGTGCTGCTGCGCCCTCTGGAAGGGGCTGAGGGGTCCCAGGTCCTTATTTCCCCAAGGCAAGGGGAGGGCAGCCTGCCCGCAGGCCATCTGCCTGCAATCCCCACGCCACGGGTCGTTACTGAGTTCATTCTCGCTTCCCTCTTCGAAGCAAAATTCTTGGTGCGAGAGCGCAATGAGGATGGAGGGGGACACATTTCTTCCTCTGGCTCGTCTGCAAAAACACCCCTTTTGACAGCAGCTCTTGGCGCGAGGGCTCAGGCTGCATGTCCAGACTTCCCCAATCCTCCACTGCCATTTCAGAGAGCATCGAGCCACCCGGAGCAGCACCGGGCTGGGAGAAGTACCCCATATTTGCAGAAGGTCTCCTCACCGNGATGGATTCGCTCGCGGGGGTGTTGGAGCAGGTAGAAAAAGCCACGTGGAGGATTTCCCACATCCCGGTCACGGCCCGTTTCCCACCTTGGTTAATTTTTAGCTCCGTNCTGGCAGCACCGCAGGCAGGGTTGCAGCACTCTCCAGACCCACGGAAAGCTCTTTTCCAGGTGCCCCACAGATTCCTCAGGCTACCAGGATTGATTTAACTTGGTTTTATCCAAGAACTCAGAGCTACTCCAATTCCTTGTTAGCTTGGCTTATACACAGGGTGTATGAGCATGATGGTGCGAGTGCTGCTGCGCCCTCTGGAAGGGGCTGAGGGGTCCCAGGTCCTTATTTCCCCAAGGCAAGGGGAGGGCAGCCTGCCCGCAGGCCATCTGCCTGCAATCCCCACGCCACGGGTCGTTACTGAGTTCATTCTCGCTTCCCTCTTCGAAGCAAAATTCTTGGTGCGAGAGCGCAATGAGGATGGAGGGGGACACATTTCTTCCTCTGGCTCGTCTGCAAAAACACCCCTTTTGACAGCAGCTCTTGGCGCGAGGGCTCAGGCTGCATGTCCAGACTTCCCCAATCCTCCACTGCCATTTCAGAGAGCATCGAGCCACCCGGAGCAGCACCGGGCTGGGAGAAGCACCCCATATTTGCAGAAGGTCTCCTCACCGTGAGCTCTGAGCATCCCCACGCCACGTGGGATGTGGCTTGCGGCTCAGCCCCACGAGATGAGCCCTGGGCTGGCAGCAGGACGATACTCCTCGGCTAAAGCTCCCTATCTCCGGGAACAGGCTCCTTATCTCAACGCAGCCATTTCAAGGCTCGGGCAACGCGGCTGCTTGCCCTGCCAGTCCCCTGTTCAAAGGGAGAGGCCAACTGGACACCAGCAGCCTCCGATTCCCACTTGGGACCCGCAGCTCCCTGAGGCGGCAGGACAAGGTCTTCACGGCATCCCTTTGTGCCATGGATGAAGGTGGCACCTCTGCTGGCAGTAAGCTGGAGGCTGCCCCTTGGACACCCCAATTCACTGCCCTCCCAGCACCCCCGCAAAGGGGCCATGTCCCCTTTGGGGATATGTGGGCCAGAAAAACCCCTGGGGATAGAAAAACCAGAGGCTAAACCCCTCCGAAAGCCTCAGTGCTCCCCTGGCCCCCGGTGCAACCCAGAGAGGCTGCTCTCATGCTCACCTCTCCCTCCTCCCAAGCACCAGCAGCTGAACGTGGGCCACTACTTGCCCTCGTTCCCTTCGCTCCCGCCTGCCACGAGGCCAGAAGCACCCAGGTCTGCACCCTGCAGAGGAAAGCCCGACCAGGAACAGCTCATCCCCATGCAACGCAGCACCAGCCCGGCATGGGGGATCCTACACTCACTGGTGCCTACGGAAACCGTAGGATGCCCTCCCCCCACCACAGCATCACCCTGGACCTGTGCCAGCGATGCACTTTGCAGTCTCTCAGCTGCAAAGAGCTCGTGGTAGGGTCTCCCCCCCCATCTTCATCCTCCTCCTGCCTGCCCCCCCCCCCCCAGAGATGCTGTACCCACAGGGAAGCCGCACAGCTCACTGCAGGGGCTGGAGATGCTGACTTTTAAGAAGCCGTCTCCATGCCTTCCCCAGGAGCACTCGGAGTAGGTTAAGTCACCATGTGCATGAACCAACTTAGTCCCGGTTACGGCATCACCCATGGAAAAGTCATGTGCCGGCAGCGTGGTGCCGGTCNGGTAGGGTCTCCCCCACCATCTTCATCCTCCTCCTGCCTGCCACCCCCCCCCCAGAGATGCTGTACCCACAGGGAAGCCGCACAGCTCACTGCAGGGGCTGGAGATGCTGACTTTTAAGAAGCCGTCTCCATGCCTTCCCCAGGAGCACTCGGAGTAGGTTAAGTCACCATGTGCATGAACCAACTTAGTCCCGGTTACGGCATCACCCATGGAAAAGTCATGTGCCGGCAGCGTGGTGCCGGTCCCAGCAAGGCTCTCTCACTGCCGAGGAGCCGGGGAAAGGGAAGAACACACCAATGCTGAACGTCAGGGATTCATCCCGGCTGCCCGTGAGCATGGCGTGCAGCCTTCGGGCTTACACGTAACGGGAGGTCACTCCCAGTCCTGCCCCAGCGTTCCTGCAGGCCGGTGAATTACAGGGATAACCACGTCAAATCCCCGGCACAAGCTGCTACATGACGCACAGGGAGCGAAGGCAGCCCCGTGGCATGGGAGGGGGCACCAGCACATTGGGCATCTCAGGGGGCACCAGCCACATCTCCCCTGCTCTGAGCGGGTCTGTCAGACCAGACAAATGCAGCAGGAATTATTGTTTTTAAACAAAAGGCCAATAAAAAACCCGAACAACCCACAGACAGCCGGAAGGAGGGGACCGTCACCCTGAGAGCTGCAGCATCAGAAAGACACCCGTGGATGGGAGGGATGGCCCTGCGGAAAAGCTGGGCACATGGCAGCCCCCAGGATGGGAACGGAGGCCAGGAGCATCCCATTGAGGAGTGACCGGCCACATGTCACCCGGCTGAGCGGGTCACCGCAGGGCTGGACATCCAGCACACAGACCTCGTCCCTCTCGCGCTGGCTGACTTCTCCCTCCCACCCGACGGCAGCAGCCTGGGAAAAGACTGAGAAGCATCGCTGGGCACTTGCCCTGCTCCATCCCTACCCCGTGCCCTGCCGCAGCCTCTGGCACCTGCGAGTGTCGAGCAAGTCAGTTTGCACCCGTGCTCCCCCCTCTCAGGGTACGGCCACCGGGGCAAGTCCTGCACCGCCGGCTGCTCAAACTCCCCTCGAGGCAATAAGCCACGGGTTTCACAGGAGACCTTCACGCTGACATATTTGTGGCATTTCACAGGCGGGGAAACTGAGGCACTGCAATAAGACTCCCTGCTTTCCCACCCCCCCGCTGCCCCGGCAGGCAGGGAGCTGGTCCCTTCCCCAGGCAGCTTGTAGGGACTTCAATAAAGTCCTTACGACTCCCCCAGATTTAAGTTACTGGAGGACAAAGGAGGAGGGGGGAAGCCCTCGCATGCCAAACCCTGCTTGATTTCCACGAGGGGTGCAGGCTGCTCCCCTGCCCTCCCAAGACAGGGGCTGCCTCTGCCCTGCACTTAGCTAACGTGTCCTTCACCCCATGATGCCAGCCCTCGGGGTACAGGTCCCCAAGGATGAGGGGGACACAGGGGTCCTGCACGGTGGCCAAGCAGAGGGATCCCGGGGCCACCCAGTACGTGGACCTTCCCCAAGGCATCCCCCCTGGGTCCATTCCCCACCCCCAAATGCCTCATTAAGAGGGCAATCACCAACCAACTGCTTTTTCTTTTGTTTTTTTAAGAAACGGGGATTAAGTGAGAAAAAGGGTACCAGCACCAAGGGTTTCTTCCATACTCGCAAGCACCCGCGCGGCTTTCAGTGCTCACTCAGAGGCTGGGACATGACCATAACTCAAAGCACCACATGCTCCCAAATGACCACAACTCCTGGATCCTTGTAATTAAAAGGCATCGTGCCCATCCCCACCGGGGGCTCATCGCATTCCCAGGCATCCCCCAGCCTGGCAGGACAGCAGGGACCAGCAGTCATTAGATAAAAAGCTCTTCAAGAAGACAAGAGTCTATGATCCCCATCACCTGTGGGCTCATATAGATGTAAGTAATTAGTTTTCAGCCTTCACCAATTGACTCTTTTGGTGCAGAGCCCCTGCCAGCACCAAGCCCACGCTTGCTCCTCCAGGCTCAGGTCCCCGCAGGGCTCCCAGTGCCTGTAGGAAACGTGGAAACATCTTGGGAGCTCCATGTCAGCCCAGGCAGCTCCCACAGAGCAGGTAAGGGACAGCAGGAGAAGACCAAACCTCCTCCTCGCAGAGCACCGCACGCTGCCATGGATGCTTTAGGAAGTGGGACCAGGGCTCCCACCACCACCACCCCCCCTCGCAAACCCCCCACCAGCTGGTTCTCCACCACCCACCTCTGCTTTCTTTGGCAATAAGCACTGTTTTGACCCCAAGATCATCCTGAGGGTTGTTTTTGGATTGAGACCAACAACCCAAAGGGGAAGGAATAAGGATTTATTTGGGGGTTCCCTCGGGTTTGCTGCAAGAGTTAAACAGGAGCAGTTATCAAAGGCAAAAAGATCCACCACCAGCAGAGCCACGTGCTCCTCCTTCAGCCCAGTGCAGCCAACCAACGCAAACACCTCCCGAATCCCCCAGCGCATCCCAAGGAATACAGCTGCCCCCAGGAGAGATGACCCAGCCAGCCCGCCTCCCCACCAGATTCACACCCCTGTGCCCCACATCCCCAGCCTCTGAGCTGCTCTCCCAGCACCCGCCGGCATCTATTGTTCCTCCTGCTGGCAACTGCGGACACGCTCCGGCAGCACCGCTCTCCCGGCACGCACAAAACGCATCAAGCGCTCACACGTGCATCCGAGAGCGACATTGGCCTCGGCTCCAGCTTGCAAAATTTGTACCAGGGCAGCTGTTTGGGTGTCAAACCCTGCTGCCCCCGCTGTGGTTTACCCTTTCTCGCCCCGTGGCTTGCAGCACCTCCAGGTGCAGTTTCCAGCGCAGCTGCAGCAGTGCAAGAAACCCCCCGAGCGGGGGAAGGAGGGAGGCCACCGAGGCTCGCTTTGGTCACCAGCAAACAGGAGTAAAACAAGCAGAAGGCACCCTCCAAATGAGCAAGCAGCAATAGGTGTTGACCGCCCCGTTAATTGCAAACGAGCTCGGAACGGCAGAGCCCAGGCACGGCAGTTGGGAATCCCCTTGAGAAACCAGGCACGGCGCAGAGCCCGTGGCACCAGGGGTAGAGCTGGCAGAGGCAACCCCGGTTTCTCCATGGCATGGCTGCAGTTGATCCCTCCAGCTCCTTTTGGAGGTGGGATGTTTTCAAGCTGTGGGAGGTTTTCCACTTGGAAAACAGGCAGAAGCCAAAGGATGCTCGTTCGGAGGGCATGATGGAGTGAGCTGGGCGGCATTTCCCCACTCAGGCCAGCCATGGGATGGTGGTGTGGTGCACTCCCAAACCTTCCAGCCGGGTCCATGTGCTGCAAGCCCAATGATACGATGAGGTCACCCTGGAAATCCCTGGGAGTGACCATCCAGGACCTGGGCCCACACAGGCAGGCGAACGTCCCGGCTCCCTGCAGCCTCGCGGTGGGAAGGATGACGCCGCGCTGGGGAAGAGGGCAGGCACTTCCTCTTGCCGCAGGGACCCAGTGGTGACAAGGCAGCCTCTCAGGTCCCCTTCCCCCTGCAGAGCGCAGGCACGGGGAGCTGAACGCTGAGCGAGAAGCTGCGGGGTCTCGGGGCGGGGGAGAAGCAAAGCCCTTGGCCCACGGCGGGCGAGTGTGGAGGGATGGCTTCTGCCTGGTCCTGCCGGCCCGGCAGCAAGGCAGGGCAGGACCAGGGTAAAGTCCAGCCTCACCCCTCTGCCCCAAAACCACTGAGGGCCAACACCAAAAGAACAACCGGCTTAAAAAAAAACAAAAAACCACACCCGGCATCCCTCTGGCTCCCTGCGGGATGCACGTACGGATGCAGGATGACCAGACCCTTCTGATCTCGAAGGGTTTTGTTTGTTTGCGAAGGGCTGGTGGCAGCACTCACCGCTTCGAGCGGCACGTGCCAGCGCGCCAGAACCTTTAAACCAAACCTCAAACCAGCAACGACAACAAAGCCCCAGCATCGGCAGGGGAGGACGATGCTCTCGGGCAGAGCGGGAGCGGGCAGGGACCCGGGCACCCTCGCCTGCCCACCCTCGCGTGTGGCTTCGAGGCTGCTGCCGCTTCCGAAGGGCGCTGCTGCCAACCCCGCTCGCCTGGGAAGGGAAAAACCCACAAAACAAAAAAGAAAACCACACGCCCGCTTGTTTATCGGGCCATCGGCTCCAGAAAGTAGGTTAGGGCTTTCCTCNCCCTCGGCCCCGCTCACCTCGGCGCGGCCCCGGTCCCGACCCTGCTCCCGGTTCTCGTCCCGGTCCCGGCGGCACCGGCCGCCGCCTCCACCTGGGCTGGGCGGGGCCGGAGGG